>JAYESA010000002.1:137285561-137885561 GCA_036927795.1 Iris macrosiphon
GTTATGCTTTTTAGGCTACTGATTCTCCGAGAGAGTCACGCCAATCCCATTTTAGCCAGATAGCCCATATGTTGGAAAGTTGTTCTCAAAAGTGTTTTTCACATAGGTATATGTTATGTGTAAATATATATATATGATGCTATATATATATATATATATATATATATGTATGTTATTGTTATATGTATTTGTTATGTACATATATCTTATATAGTTGTAATTATGTATATATATGACACTATATTGTTATATGTATTATTGTGTACATACATATATTTATATAGTAGTAAGTTATATATAGTAGTATTATATATTATGTGTTATATATATATATATATATATATATATATATATATATATATATATATATATATATATATATATATATATATATATATATAAGAGGGAGAGTAGGGAGCTTTGGCGACAGTTTATAGTGACAACAGCAGTAGTTAATAGCAACAGCAGCCGCAACAACAATAGCAACAGCAGTAGCGACGGCTGCAGCAGCAACAACGACACAGCAGCGACGGTTTTGGCGACAACAGCAGGCATCCGTCGTGGTAGCGGCAGTTCCCGCCACATTAGCAACAACATTTACGACAGCGGCCAACAGCCTTTAGCGACACTTCTGCGGTTTATTTAGGATTTTAGATATTTAAATATATATATATATATATATATATATATATATATATATATATATATATATATATATATATATATATATATATGGTATAAAATATATGTAGATACATTCATAATTGCTAATTGTGTTTTAGTATACAATATTTATAATATTTAAGTTGTTAGCATAGATTATTATGGGTAGTTAGTATACATATGTAGTTTGGCATTACCTTGAGATACCAAGGTAAGTATCAAGGTAATTGGGGATACCCAAGGTATTGGGTTAGGTATCAAGATTGAGGTTTAGTATTGTGATACTAAGTTGGTTCGAAACCAAGGTATCCATTTAATGTTTATAATTAGGATTTTATATATATAATATTGTTTGATATTATATAAGTATGATAATTCATATCCCTATTTTTACGTATCCTGAGATACGACATCCTAGTATCCTAAGATATAGCTTTTATGACCTAGACTATAATATTTGAACCCAACATCCTTGAGATAGACGCATACAACATAGAAATAGATAGTTTGGCATAATTGACCATAGTTGACCATAGAGTTGACCTAGTTTGACTTTTGACTTAGAAATAGCTTGTTGACCTAGAAGTTGACTAGTTTAACTTATTTTCTTTCTGAAATCTTGTATTGATGTTATATTCCATATATAGGTCTTTGAGGCACCGTATCAGACATCTGTAGGACTATTCATTGGACTTCAGACGAGTACATTCTCTGATAGTTTCTCATTTATGATATCCTCTATGTTCATTGTATCTAGTGTAGATATCCTTGTTTTATTGACACAATGGTTACACGGATTGGTATATCCGAATATCGTCATGAGATGTTATTCCTTAGTATATGGTGTATCTTGTGCAAGCCTTATTTCAGTGATTATCTTGTACATGTACAGACACTGATTCTCGGGAAGACTAGCTATCTTCTTGGGAAATCTCGTGCCATAGCGTACCATAGTTGGATCTACTATACCAGTCGAGGGTGGAGAGTATTTTAGTGTAGATATGTGATCATACCCATCTTGTATCATGTCTTATTCTTGAATAGTGTTAATCATGCACCACACGTATGATTAACCAGGCCATAAATCTTGTATCAAGTTCCCAAGTTGATCACATGTTAAAGCTAGTACTCACACATTTAGTCATTAGTATTCTTGTTCATTGTCATATTATTATTGTATTTATCCCAGTATTTTCTTACTATATATCTCTCTTGTATCTATTGTTGTATCTTGTATATTCATATATATTTACTGTTATATAGTTTTTATCACTGATTAGAACTGCTGTTAGAGATGTACTCTGCTCCTTTCCTGACTGGATATATTTTTCCCAGATGACACTGAGGAGTGGTACCCTACCCACTATGGAGCTCAAGATGTTGTGGGATTAGAGTCCGAGACCCTGGCTCAGGAGGAACTTATCCCAACTGAGACAGTTGACCCGGGTCTAGTAGCTTCTTAGTATTCTTTTGTACTGGATTTGTCTCCAACTTATTTTGTTAGTATTCTTTCAGACTCAGTGATGTTATTATTTTGACTCATGGGTTGTATGGGACTATTCTATTCTTTATCATATTCATGCTCGTTTCCATCTTAGATCTGTGATTGAGTATATTATTATTGTTGGTGGTTCATTATATTGCTAGATAGTTCATCCAGACAGCGTTCTACCGCCGATTCTACGGCGTAGGCTGGGCGTTATTTTTGACTTGCATCCCTATATCCGGTGCAGATCGTGACAGATGGTTAGGCAACCCTTTGGATATTATTTTTAGTATATTATGGCATGTACTTTTTGTATCTTGTTACGTCCCTCTGAGGACCTGGTCCACTTCCAGGTATAGACGAGCAGGATTATCCGCAGGAGTATGGACCCGGGCCTGACGCATCATTTTCAGTTGAGGAAGTCTTACCTTCTGTGTACCAGTAATTACTTCGTTGTTGATGGATCCTTAGCTATTTTTTCTTTATTGACATTTATTTTATATTGGGGTTTTGATCTCCTCTATCATTTTAGTTTTTGATATAGTCGATGGGTAGTGGATTTGTCTCCACCCTACTATTATTCTTTTGATACTTCGTACTTGAGACATTTAGCTATTTATTTTGATATTTATTTACTTGTGCTTGTGGATGAGATATAGATGCCTGTGACTTATGTTGACAATATATGTTCCACTTGTGAATTAATATTCATATTACAGGGTATGTGTGTGTTATGATTTTTTTGACATATTGGAGTTGTCATATGCATACGGTTGGCATGCTACGTATTCCTAGTCCTACGTATTTTGGGACTGGGGCATGAAATATTTTTGTGGTGGCCCATGCAGGTCAAGAGTATATTGTCTTTGTTAGGTTACGTTACTGTACCGAGCAAGCCTGAAAATATGATTAGAAAATAGGATCTCATCCACACTTGACTATAACTCACCTTTCTTCCAACATGTCCTATCTAAATGCTTGCATCCTGCTTGATTCATGTACTCTTCCTAATCTTTCGTCCATCTCTTGCAGATAGATGAATTTGCATAGCAGACGTGCCACCACTGAGGATCACACGTGTCCAGGGGTCAACGGCCAATCGCCTGGAGAGGCCTCAACGACTCATCGACTTCCAGGACAGGTTGGATAGACTAATAATTTGGTTCCACCAGCTCCTTCCACGGCACCTAATGGGGCTTTTCCAGCTCCACCAATACGGCAAGATGGCCAGATATAGCTATTCCAGTTCTTCCAGATGATGATGCAGTATCACACCCCAGTCCCAGAATACGTAGGACTAGGAATACGTAATATGCCCAGCCATATGTATACGAACTCCAATATATGGAAACTATATACACACGTACGCTGTAAATGAATATGTAATCCACCAGTGGTAATATACTGTCACAACAAGTCATACACAATCTATATCTCATCCACAGCACAAATAATCAGTAGGAATAAAGAGCTGAATAATAACTGAATATCACCGATAAGTATCAAGTCTGATAGTCCGGTGGAAACAAATCCACTACAAATGACTATACTGAAGTAGAACAAAATCTCTAAACAGTGGAAACAAGTCATAGCTACTCTGAGGGTAAGACCTCCTCAGTCTGATAAGTAGAGTCGGGTCCAGGTTCGTACTCCCGTGGATACTCCTGCTCATCCATATCTAGAAAGGAACCAGGTCCTCAGAGGGACGTAACAAGATACATAATAAAATGCCAATAAGTACTAAAAATAAACATCCTATGGGTCACCTAACCGTCTAAGTGTATGCAATTTAAGGCACTTTGGGCGTATAGAAAGTGTAGGCTAGACATATGCTGACGTAATTCACCAATCGTGACAACTGGCTAGTATATGCCACATATGCCCCCAGTATAAGGGCACATGTATATAATAACCGTCGAGTGTGGAATCTGCATAGAGGAAGTGGGTGTCCCATACGCCTACTAATAGTCCTCCCCGCCCAATGCTCTAGGCATGTCACATCCATGACACGAGCTGGTTCATAGCCTATCCTTAGTACCCTAGCCTAATCCTACAACCAAACAAGGACAAGGATTGGACCACCGTACTACAATAGACTATGTCCATGGACCTATAATAACTACAGAGTCTTCTAGCATACAAAGTTTCTATCAGCAGTTATCCCTAACGCACGGCTTATACGTACAGGAGGCCAACCCGGTACGTAGTCCAGAATCTATATGAGACTCATAACTCGTGTAACAACTGTGTCAAGGCCAATAAACCTACTGATGCTACATGATACTGGGTGGTCTCATGAAATAGGTCCAAAATCTACATAAATAAACATCTATATAAGCAGAAATAAATATGCATGCTTCAGTTGGAATATAAATAATCAGTACAATGGCAAGGTATACTTGCCGAGCAAAAATTCTATATAGTGCATGTCCAACAGTGTTAAGTTGTAGTAAGAAGAAGTGGGTTAGGGTTTGAGAGAGTGGTGATATATATAGGGTCAAGAGGCGGTGGGGGTCACTTAATGGTTAAGAAACCACTTCTGCTGCTGTTTCTCTTTCATTGGTTTAGGTTTCGGCTGAGGGTTGTTTAGTAATAACAGGTAAAGAGGCGGTGGGTTGTTGCTGATATTTTCTCCACACGCACGGAGGAGAAAATTAAGCAGTGAAGTTCTGTTTTACCCGCAGAGTAGTGGAGGTTTGCTTTACGCGCGGAGCAAAATTTAGGCGGTGGTAGAGTTTACGCTTGGGTTTATTTTACGCGTAGAGAGAGGAATTAGGCGGGTGGTGTTCTTTACGCGCTGATGAAGTAAGAAGCGGTGGAAAGAGTTTACGCACGGAAATGCTTTACGCACGGGGAAGGAAATAGCAAAGTTGGTTTGCTACTGCTACTGTTTGATATTTTCTACGCGGGTTTTGGGTGCAAGCGGGTAGTAGAGGTTTAGGAGTTGCGGTTTTGATATCCAATAACCAATAGGAATTGTATATATATATACACATATCTATTCACAAGAAATTCTAAGAATTATATTGATGCATACGGTTGAACTAGCAACTGTCCAAAGAGTCTCCTACATGGAATAAATCAGAAAAAATTTATAATGGCTCCATAAATCCTCTAAATGTACAACATCTCAAATAAAGATTTAAATAAAATCTATTCTCTCTATTTAGCTCATAACTACTATGAATAAATTAAATAATAGAAAAATATGTTTTCAGGATTTAGGGATCTTACATACAGGAACAGAGACAGCAGACCGCCGCACTGGCCGTCGAGCAGAGGCAGCAAGCAAAAGAGAAGAGGCGAAAAGATGCGAAAATGAGGCAGGAATTCCTGGCAGCACTTGAGAGGTTAGCTGCACCAATACCCGCACCAGCTCAAGCACTAGTCCCAGTGCTGGTTCAGTAAAGGATTTTGTGCAGATGGGTCCCATGTCGTATAAGGTCAATGAGAGCCCAGAGGACACCACAAACTGGATAACCAGCACCAAGAAGCTATTAGAGGCGTCACAGTTGCCTAAGAATTTATGGATGACAGGCGTGAGGACCCAGCTAGAAGAAAACGCTCATCACTGGTGGAAATCAATGGAGCGCCAATTAGGTACACGCCAGACTTGGGAGCAGTTCTTGGAGTACTATGAGAAGAAATACTTTTCGGCCACCATGAATGATGCATTGTATAATCAGTTCCTCCATCTAGAGCAGGGAAACAAGACGGTCGATGAGTATGATGTGAAGTTCCGCCACCTTAGTCGATATAGCATTGTTATGATACCCAATAACTTGGAGAAAGCTAAGAGATTTTATCACGAGCTGACTCAAGAGTTCCAGCACTATACCAGCTCACAGTCCCGTATCTCTTATGCCGAGTTATTGACAGAGGCCAGGATCCAAAAGGCCATCAGCAAGGAAAAAGGGAATTAATAGAGAATTTAGCAAGGACCAGCAAAGACGCAACAAGGAGGGCCCATCAGACGCCCTTTGGCACGAGCGGGACCATAACAGATTCAGGAGAAGCACCATTGTAGTTACTGCGGGAAGCACGAACACATTAGGAAGGATTGTCGGCTTCGCTAAGGGCAGTGTATGAGATGTGGTTCTAGGCAGCATATGGACAGAGACTGTCCAGTGTAGCTGACCTTGTCGCTTCTACAGCCGATGTAGAGGCCAGCACTTCCAGCACTGAAGCCAGCTCACCAAATGACAAGGCCAGGAGCACCAGGAATGGGAGCACCTTGACCTCCAGCAGGCAAAAAAATTTAGCAGGGACCACCACTACCTACTCAGGAGGACCAGTTCGTGAGGGCCAGGTCACAGGGACTATCTCAAAGGACTGTACAAAATTTTGCTATGGAGAGGGATGAAACAGAGCAGAAGATTAATGTTATAGCAGGTATCAACCTTGTTTCTACTTTTTCTGCTGTGACATTATTAATACGGGAGCCACACACTCGTTCATATCTTCTTGTTTTGTTGCCAAGCACAATATTGGCACTAAACATTTGCCTAGTTGTGTTAGAATTCTCACTTGGGAGGAGTTGTACCTGTTAGCCGTGTTTGTAGATTTTGCTCTGTAGTGATTCATGATAAAGAGATGAAGGCTCGACTCTTAGTCTTTCCCATGTCGAACTTTGATGTTGTCCTTGCGATGGAATGGCTAAGCAAGTATCGTACTTTCTTCGATTGTTATAGAGGAATTATTCTCTTTAAGGTACCAAGCCAGCCGGAGCTCGAGTTTGCACGAGGATCGACAGAGGTTCTTGGTGGTATTTGGATGGCATTGGACGATGCCATTTATTACCCTTAATTTTAAAGTTTGAGGACATCTTTCCAGAATATTTGCCAGGACTACCTCCGGACAGAGATGTAAAATTCTCGATTGAGTTGACCCCAAGAGCAGCATCCATAGCATCGCATGTTTATAGATTGGTGAAGAAGGAGATGGATGAGCAGAAGGTGCAGTTGAAGGAGTTAGAAGAGAAAGGATTCATCTGACCGAGTGCATCACCCTGGGAAGCCCCAGTATTATTTGTACCCAAGAAGGATGGGTCAGTGCGCATGTGCATTGATAGAGGGCCTTGAATGATGTGACTGTAAAGAATAAGTACCCTTTGCCATGCATTGATGACTTATTTGATCATCTTAGTGGATCTATGGTATTTTCGAAGATAGACTTGAGATCAGGATATCACCAGGTGAAGGTACGGAAGCAGGACATTCCGAAGACCGTATTCAGGATGAGATATGGACACTATGAGTTTTTGGTCATGCCATTTGGATTGACCAATGCTCCAACTATCTTTATGAACTTGATGAATCGAGTCTTCCATCAGTTTTTGGACCAGTTCGTGGTTGTCTTCATAGATGACATCATTGACTATTTGAAAAGCCACGAGGAGCATGAGAAGCACCTGCGGATTGTCTTAGAGACATTGAGGAGAGAGCGGTTGTACGCGAAGATCAGCAAATACGAGTTCTTCTTGGATAAGGTCTCTTTCCTTAGGCATGTCATCACTGGAAATGGTATTTCAGTAGATCCGAAGAAAATCTCGGCAGTTGAGACATGGCCCGTTCCTAAGTCAGCATCAGAGGTGAGAAGTTTCCTTAGACTTGCAGGATATTACCATCGGTTTATAGAAAACTTCTCGAGGATAGCAGAGCCTATGACTCAGTTGACGTACAAGGACCGAGAGTTCATATGGACGGATGAATAAGTCGCTATTGAGAATTTGAAGAAGCGACTGACCACAGTACCAATGTTGACCATTCCATCAAGATCAGGAGTCTACATGATCTACAGTGACGCATCAAGAAAATGCTTAGGATACGTATTGATGCAGCATGGCAAGGTGATTGCGTATGCATATAGACTGTTGAGAATACATGAGAAGAATTATCCAACTCATGACTTGGAGATTACAATCGTTATTTTTTCCTTGAAGCTATGGAGACATTACTTATATGGGGAACGGGTGGAGATCTATACTGACCATAAGGGCCTCAAGTATGTCTTCACGCAGAATGAGCTGAATATGAGACAATGCCGGTGGCTTGAGTTGATGAAGGACTTCGAGATTGAGCTGCATTATCACCCAGGCAAGGCTAATGTGGTAGCAAATGCGTTAAGCTGAAAGCCTAAGGCGCTATTATTGACGACGTAGAGGGAGTTACTGGAGGACTTACAAGAGCTTGGCATAGAGGTTGTATTACCCGGATCAGACGGGATACTAGCCAGCTTGCAAGTGCAGTCATCGCTAGTAGAGAGGATCATGGCAGCTTTGCCTATGGATGCTAGATTCAGGAGGTTGAGAGAGAAGATCGAGGCTGAAGAACAGACATGACTGCACATTCATGATAACGGGATATTACGATATGGTAATCGCCTATATGTTCCCAATGGAGAGCTTCGGCATGAGCTGATGGCAGAAGCTCATAGTTCGATATATTCTATTCATCCTGGGCTCACCAAGATGTACTATGACTTGCGACAACACTTCTGGTGGCATGAGATGAAAATGAAGATAGCTCGCTTTATGGCAAAATATCTAGTGTGCCAGCTGTAATGCCCCGATCCGCGTCGACATTATGTATAAGGTGAGTGGGCAGAACTTCATTCTCTGATTCTTGTATGCCTTAATAATAATCTGGGTTTTTGCTTGCAATGTTTTCATAAGAGAATGATAGAACCTGCCTTGCATGTTAATGAACGAACTCACCTAGCTTGTCTTTGAAACGAACATGTTTGCTTAACGAAGAGACCCAGAATCGCTTGTCTAAGAGTATATGTTTGCATGAATATGTTCACTATCGCCTATGCTCTAAGAGAACCATATCGTGTGCCTGAATGTGTTTAAAGATAAGGCGGCTTGCCCCCGCAACAAGAATATAGTCTGATGGTTCATCTCGTCTGCATACTAAAGTTTATTTGATAGTGTTTTCATGCATTCGCATCGGTCGGACAATGGCTATTGGTGGAGAGCTGAACTGCATGTGTCACGGCTGCTACCATGATAGTAAAAAGCAACCATGAGTCACAGCTGCCATTAGCATCAGATAATGAGTCATTGGTATGCTGGTCCAACAGCTATCGATCCTGAGATACTCGGGAACTGCACTGCATATAGCTAGTTCATTGTGTTGGCTTGGATAGAGGACTGCCCCTAAGATATGCATTTATGTATCTAGATGTGCATTTTGTCCCTCGAGTCTTTGAGTATAGCTCACAAGACACGCTGCACACACCCTGAAATAGAACGAACGACTTGTCTTGCTTATATTGCATATGAAACTCTGTTTCCAAAGATATTTTCATAAATAAAGTAATATAACTTTGCTATCGAACTGCATGAAATGAACATAGGTACAACTAGAAAGATCACCAGTAATGTAATATTTTATAACATGATTACTTAGTATTGGTTTTAGTGAATACTTGCTTCTGTTCAGTTGTTTTATCTCACCAGTACTTATAAAAGTGCTTACCCACCAACATTTTACTTGCTTGCAGGTACTTGATCGTCCGAAGGAGCGATAGGCGTGCCTCATCCCCAAGACCCAAAAATTCTAGTTTTGATTGCCCCGAGTTGCTATCATATAAAGGGGCATAATGTATGGAACGATGCCTTGCTAAGAGAAATCCAAGTCCCTCGATTTGTCCCGAATACTCAGTTGGCTAAATGCATTGCATTGCAACAATGTTCCTCCGCTGCTTACTCGATTGATGCGATGATAGCCAAACACAACTTAAACGATGAAGCCTTGTGCGGGCGCAACCCCAGGCTCATACGACATCACATCCCGATATCGAACGGGCCATACGATAGCCCACCGGGAAGGCACCGAGGTGCGGTGATTCGCGTCCGGTGCGCCGAGGCGCGGTGGTTCACATCCGATTTCGGCGGTGGAGAACGGTGGCCGGGGCAGCCCTCGGGGCCGGGGCATGACACCAGCAGGTCAAGGCTGAACATCAGAGGACATCACAGCTTCTACAACCACTTACGATTCCTGAGTGTAAGTGGGAACAAATCACTATGGACTTCGTCACAAGTTTTTTAAAGAGTCCAAGTGGGGGAGATGCTGTTTGGGTGATCGTAGATCGACTCACTAAGTTCGCTCATTTCTTGCCCTTCTGATTTGGCCAGTCTATAAAAGCTTTGGTTGACTTATACATGAGGCAGATCATGAGATTACACGATATTCCGGTTAGCATTATGTCAGACAGGGACTCACATTTCATATCTCACTTTTGGAGGAGCATGTTAGAGAGTCTTCGGACTCGTCTGAAGTTCAGTATGTCTTATCATCTGCAGAAAGATGGATAGTCGAAGTATACTATTCAGACGTTGGAGGATATGTTGAGAGTATGCATGCTAAATTTTGGAGGATCATAGGAGGACCACCTAAACCTTGTGGAGTCTTTCTACAATAATAGCTATCAGGCAAGCATCCATATGGTTCCGTTTGAAGCTTTATACGGTAGGAAGTTTAGGTCTCCCGTGTATTGGAGTAACGTGAGAGAGCGTCAGATCTTGGGGCCAGAGTTGGTTTTCAGCACTGTGGTAAAGGTGAAGAGGATACAGGGGCACTTGCGAGCAGCACAAGACAGACAGAAGCAGTGGGCAGATCTTTTCGTCGTAATTTGGAGTTCAAGGAAGGTGATCATGTCTTCTTGAGGATATCACCCACTAGAGACACTATTTGCTTCGGGGGATGGGGCAAGTTGAGTCCAAGTTATATTGGACCGTTTGATGTGTTGGAGCGAGTTGGAGAAGTTGCGTATCGACTGGCACTACCACCTTCACTTGAAGGAGTGCATGATGTATTCCATGTGTCACAACTAAGGCGATATATGGAAAATAGCAGTCATGTTCTCGATCACTCTGAGATCACCATTGGGCCGAGATTGTCATACTAAGAGCAGCCCATGGAGATTCTTGATCATCGAGAGAAGGTATTGCAGAATCAGTCTATTCCTTTGGTTCATGTGGCATAGAGACATCACTCGCCAGGAGAATCCACTTGGGAGCGCGAGGATGATATGCGCAACCGCTTTTCGTATTTGTTCGAAGAACAAGGTATGATCTTACTTTGTTCTTTCCTACCGTATAATATTCTCGTTTTCTTATCGTGCTTTAGTTTTAATTTCGAGGATAAAATTTTCTAAGTTGGGTAGAATGTAACCACCCTAGATTTCTAATTAATAATTAAAATAAAATACTAGGTTTTGTACTTATGGCAGTACATGAGGACGTCTACTAGTATATTAATATATTAGAAGCTGAAGTTTCTTTCTTTGAAATAAATAAAATAATAAATATTTTATAGAAGTAATAATAATAGCAATAATAATAATGTTAATAATAAAATAATTTAGTTTTATAAGAGAATATATATATATATATATATATATATATATATATATATATATATATATATATATATATATATATATATATATAAGAATATAAATAGAAAACAAACTAAAAGATAATAAACCTAACATAACACAACACACTACTACTAACAAATAAACAGCACCAGTAGCAAAACCTTCCCCCTTAGTTGACCCGACCCGCGCGTATACCCCCTCTCGACATATATATATATATATATATATATATATATATATATATATATATATATATATATATATATATATTATGACCTGTACCTGAATGATCGGACATGAGTACATGGGTACGTACTGCCTACGCCGCAACATCGGCGATAGAACGCTGTCGAGGTCATCACTATCTAACTATCAAACATACTAATACATATCGTTCTATCATTTACTCAATCAAAATAATCTAAAGGAAGAATGAACAGGAAAGATAATCCAAATAATATTCTAGAGAAAGTAAACTAGACAAAAATATAGAAATGAATACTAAACTAGATCTCTACAGTTGTCACATCAAGTCCACAGTGTAAGAGCAGCCTTGTCTAGGCATCTCTCTGACATCCCAGAATGGAGAGCATAATACTCACTGAAAAATATTATCCAGTCAGGAATGGAACGAAGTACAAAACTCTGAAAGGAGTTCCAAATACATGATAGAGCATATATTATAAATAATAAAAAAGAATACAAAATAACTAGCAATAAAAAATGGAATGAACTAGAGTGAACAGGTAATATACTGGAAAGTAAAGAATAGACAATATAAATAGCTACAACTGATGAAAGTAGATATATTAGCTAATGTGCCATATAGTACAAGTTCGTTATGTAATTGGTTTGGATTGAACACGAGTACAATATGGTAACTCGATTACACGTGTGATATGTAATCGACATGTACACGAATACACTGGGCTTGATCACATAACCAACTCTTACTTCCCCGTTCCCAACCAATACTCATGGATCCAATCATGACATATTATGAACACGAATATAAGCACACTGAACACAAGCAGTGTGTGAACACGAAGTACATGATAATCAATACCCGATACACACGATAAAATACATGTGAAGGAGTACCTGCTGAATATGGTAGGGGATAACATCCTATGACAGGATCCATATAGTACCAGTCCATGCAACCACTATGTCAAAATCAGTATATAGTTCTAGAATATGCAATATATACAATATCATGAAATAAAAACTAACAGAGAGATGTACTCGCCTGAAATTCGGGATAAAATATTAAACTGTATCCGTAATAGTGCCTCAGAGACCTAAATATGGAATATCCCATCAACACATAGTTTTAAAATGATAAAGAATTTAACTAGTCAAATTCTAGGTCTTTAGGTAATCTATAAGTCAAAATAGTCAAACTTGGTCAACTCTAGGTCAAACTAGCCATTTGTAGATTGTATTAACCTAAATCTAGGTTTCTAGGTTAGAATCTTGAGGATACAAGCTATTGTTTGATGATAAACAAAAGAATGAAACTAGGTTTATACGAAACCTTTTCTTTGTTTACAAACAAAAAAAAGAGTACAATTAATCCTATACGAGGATGTTAAGTACAATAAAAATAATTCTGCGGAAAAATTACTATAGGAGTCTGATCTGTGGTCGATCACTTTGTCACTTTGACCACACGATGATGAAGAAATGCTGTAGAAGAAGAAGAAGCTTCAAATATTGCATGAGGGATTGGATTCTCGTTGCCAAAGTCGTTAATCACTACTCTATGTCTGTGCTCTCTCTCTCTCTTAATCTCTTGATCTTTTTTTGTTCCCCCATCTCCTGTGACCGGAGGTCTCTATTTATAGAGCTCAGTCACAGTAACTGTCCAGTCGGCGTAGAAGCCAAACTGTGAAGAGAGTTGCACTCTTTACGCGGCGGTTATAATAACTGCTATCCACGTCTGAATGATCTTCTGAATCCGCGTATAACGCATGTCCCATTATGAGGTAATGCGTATAACTGCTTCTCGAAGATCACGGCATACAAGCCACGTAGGTAACTGCCCCTCGCGAAAAGATGCTTGGCATAAAAGCCAAATAACTGTCTTGTTGGCGTAAAAGCCAAATAGCTGTCTTGTTGGCGTAAAAGCCAAATAGCTAACTTGTTGGCGTAAAAGCTAAATAGCTGTCTTGGTGGCATAAAATCTAGATTCTACATAAAACTTGATGCTGCATGAATAATAGATAACCAGCGTAAAAATAGCCAATTATCCATCACGACTGAGGTCTTGAGCGTATTTTGGGCGAAATAGCCTTATCACGTACCTTTGCAAATATAGCCTGAGTTGGCGTATTTCGAGGAGATCGCATATGGCGTGCTCCTATGGTTGAAAATAGCCTGGTTAGCATAAAATGCCAGGATGGTGATGTGAGCGTATTAGTCACAGTTTTAGCTCTCCCAGTCATTAAAAATAGAACAAAATCTCGTGCATTAAATACAGAGATCTGCCCCCATCTCGTGCATTAAATGCATATATATGCCTCGAGCTCTGTACGAAAGACAGCCTTTGACGTAGCGTCTGATTTTGTCTCATCTCGAGCGTAAAAACTTATCTCTGCCTGTGAAAAATAGGCAGCGTATTCCTTGAATGCGTAAAAATGACTTGTATCAAGGATATGTCACTAAACGACAGCCTGGGCCTCTGTGCAGAATCATTATTACAGCCGTCCTTTCGGTCGTCGTGCAGTACTTTTGTCAGGAGTCAGGTTCACTATTCTGTCTGACAGATTCATTCGAGGAATACAAAGAGTTCCTCGTATGACTTTACGTTGCATTAAAAATAATCGTATTTTACGCCGGTGGGAGGTATAGCAACCTTTTACGCCAAAATAGCCTTGAAGTGCTGCTTTACGCGGGCAGCTCTGAAGTCATGTTTTATGCCACACAGCGCTGAAGCTCTGTTTTACGCGGACAGCTCTGAAGTCATATTTTTACGCCACACAACGCTGAAGTTCTGCTTTATGCGGACTTCATGTATGTTGGGGATTTTACGCGTATAATTTCTCAGCATATTTCATGCTTCTACAAAACCTCCTTCAAAGTTTTCAAATTCCTTGTAATTTGAAATACTTTGAATGAAGCATGAAGTGGTCAAATTTGACTCATTCTTCGAGGCTGATTTTTCGACGATATTTAAGAAGTTGTTGGGATTTGGTATGTTCTCTTCTGCCTATATAAAGGCAAACGAGTGAGCCTATTTTTCCATACTTTCTTCACCACAAAGATGGCCGCTGAGATTTATTGGGCTGCACTTAGGAGGGAGAAGATTTTGCTCTTCCAGTATGTAAGGAGCCGTAAAAAGAGGCATCTTCGAGCAAATATCCTCTGCAACGATGGATCATGGAAGAATATCATAGCTTCCTTTGCTCGAGATAATCAGCAATTTTATATGGCGATTCGTCAAAGAGAGAGGAAGGGTCGCATTAGACCACACAGCTTGCTAGCTGTATTTTCCCCTATTATGAAGCTGGACCCTGGTGGATAGCTTGGCCGTGTCTTCCAGTATTGTGTTGGGTTTGAATCCCTAACACAAGTCTGAGCATGGCCACCAATGACATATGGAGGGGGGACTTGAATAATTTAGATAGGCCCAGTTCTGTATCCTCCCGCCATTAACCATTTTCTTGTTCATCGGCCGAAGAAGCCGATGAAGTGCCGTAGAAGAAGCACTGAAGATCTTCGTCAGACGAGAACCTAGCGTAATAGATTCCCATCATGATCTTGAATATTAATAAAAAATCCTTTGTAAAATGGATTTTCATCATATGTAATCATGATCTTGAATATTAATGAAAAATCCTTTATAAAATAGATTTCCATTATATGTAATCATGAATAATAAACTTGGCTTCTTTTACGCATCATTGATCCACTATATTGCTGTGAGGAAGTCTGATAATACGCAGCTTCAGCATGTCTGAGTAATTTGTTACGCTGATTCTGACAAATATGCTTCCTGTCACGCTCTGACTTTTACGCATAGAGGAATATGCGTAAAACTTTTCAACATTAAATTATCTTAAAAATCCAATTGTTATGTTGTTTTTTGACGAGGAGTCACATAGAATTCTGAACTGTCACTTCTCTAATACGAAGAATTTCTGTTCAAAACATCATCTTCAAGAATGGCTTCCCGAAGGTTTCTTGAAATGTCCGCCGAACAGGCCATACTTGAACTTAGATGTAAAGGATTCTGGCTAGACTTCGAATGAACTTCCAATGGCCCAAAAATAAGAGTCATCTTCAACACTGACATCTGTGTGTTTCAGGCACTTGTAATATTTTATAACCAGAAAGGAGCAGATTCTGTGTAAACCCTTGTAATTTGGCCTTCTCGAGTATAAGACCCAGACTATCAAGATATACGCGTATCCTGTCCTGCGCAATTTTAAGATATGCAAAAAGTTATAGATCCGTAGCATCTGTATCTTCTGAGCGTAAAATCATAGATTTGTAGCTTCTGAGCTTAAAAGCTTTTGAACGTAAAATCATAGATCTGTAGCTTCTGAGCGTAAAATCATAGATTTGTAGCTTCTGAGCGTAAAATCATAGATCTATAGCTTCTGAGCGTAAAACCGTAGATTTATAGCTTCTGAGCGTAAAAGCTTCTGAGCGTAAAATCATAGATCTGTTATGCAGCATGACTGTCCGCCTTCCTTTTCAAATAATCGGCTGACGTGGCCCCAAATCATAACTGATCAGATAAGATCGGATTCGGTTAAGAATTCGAAGAGTTATCTGAACTCTATAAATAGCCCAAGGTCTTGAGAGAAAAACCCTTCATCTGTTTCTGTAAAACCCTTTCTTTCTGAGAACTCTTCGTCTTCGTCTCTTTTCTGAGAACTATGGGTTTCACCATGGCACCAAAACAGGCCTCCGCGGCTAAGGGAAAAAAAGTCGCTTCCTCATCTCGCTTCTCTGCTCAAGCACGAGCGACTCCTGCTAGGCCAAGCGAGCCTCATTCTGAACGAAGTGCTCCGCCGTCTAGTTGCGCTCCGGGCATCACAGGTAAAGACTTTGAGAGGAATAGAGAACCTTCCGTACACGTTGTACGTGTATGCGCAACAATACGCCCACATTTCTAATGTGTCAGCGTAAATATTCCATATTTTCGCAATCTGGCGTAAAAACTTAGACTGTCAAAATTTGGCGTATACTGCAAACTTTGAGTTTTACGTGCTGGATATAGATTCCAGCGTAAAACTCAAATTTTGGCAGTCTGGCATAAAAGCTCAGACTGTTAGATTTTGGCGTATACTGCCAACCTTGAATTTTACGAACTGGAAATAGATTCCAGCGTAAGACTCAAGTTTTTGCAGTCTGGCGTAAAAGCTCAGACTGTTAGGCCTTAGCGTATACTGCAAGAGTGTAGCGTATAGTGTAAAACTGACTTATTTTCTTACTTTTTGCAGTGGACCTACAGATCCCTCCTTTGGCTGAAGTGATGGGCTCTGCTGCTGGGATGCTGAATTCCAATTATCTGAAGGACTTGTCCCATATGACATTTCCTATCTCTGGAACCGAGTATTCTCAAGAAAGGAAAACTCTGATCTCATCCCAAGGAGAATGAATGTTGCTGAGTATGACCAGTAGGGAGCCCCTGACGTATATAGACGACACTGAATATAAGAAACTAGGTTTCTTATTTGGGGATGTTATCGATAAACAATCCCAGACTATGTCACGACCCGCACCCGGTTTAGGGGCACGAGTGCGTGGGTACGTCCAGCCTACGCCGCAGCATCGGCGGTAGAACGCTGTCTAGGTCAAGTACTATCTATAAAATCTCACGCTAGTATCCAACTCCATAAGGAGACTCGGATAACACTATGAAAATATTAACAACATACTCAATCACAACTACAGCACGATAGGAATTTGAAGAAACAAAAGAATACAACACAAGTCTAATGACAAAATAATCATACCTGCAATCATTAACTTCCAATCCCCAAGTGTGTCAGAACCCAGTCTACTAAGGTCACAGTCTGGAAAAATATTTCCAGTCAGGAAGGAAAAAAGTACATCTCTAAATAGCAGTTCTATATAAATGACATAAACTATGTAGCAGTTCTAGATGAAAATATACCAGATGCATGTACAAGTACGAGAAATGTACAATGAAGAAATACTGGAAAAATACTGTAAGTAACTGCAGGAAAAGAAACAATATGTCCAAGAGCAAGAAACCTATGACTAAGTGTGTGAGTACTAGCTTTAACATGTGATCGGCTTGGGAACTTGATCAGGCTGGTTACATGTGATTAGCTATGATTCACGAAGGTCAGGCTAACCGTTGGTTAGCTATGATGCATGTAGAGGTCAGGCTAATCACACGTAACAGCTATGAGGCACTGAGATGGTCAGGCCGCACCCGACGTGAGATGTGGGGTGAGCTATGATGCATGGAAAGTTGGGTATAATCACATATCTACACTAAAATACTCCCCACCCCCGACTGGTATAGTAGATCCAATCATGGTACGCTATGGCACGGGATTCCCCAGGAAGGTAGCAAGTCTCCCCGGGAATCAGTGTCTGTACATGCACAAGATAACAAGGAAACAAGTCTTGTACAAGCTACACCATGAATAAGGAATAACATCTCATGACGAGATCCGTGTATACCAATCCGTGTAACCAACGTGTCAAGAACATAGATATTTACACTAGATACAGTGAACATAGGAGATATCATAAATTAGAAACTAATCAGAGAATGTACTCGCCTCGGGTCCTTAGCTGGTAAAACCAATGTCCTGTCCCAGAGTATCGTCTGGAGGATGCAACAGTCCTAAAATATATCAATACAACATTTGCATCAGGTGCTACACTAACACATCACAAATACATGAACTCAGGGCTCTGCCAGGTATGGCACTAGTCCACTAGGGTCATCTAGTAGGGATACGTATATCAATACACATATTATTAATTATCATTAATACTTATAATATATATACATGCACCAATTTAAATGTATTTACAATATACATATCAAATTAAATAAATATACAAAATATATGTATATATATATATATTAAAAATATGCTAAGGTTTTATACAAATATACATACATATATATATATCAAAATAATTATACACATAAAAATATATACATTTATACCAGTTAAATTTAATACCCACACTTACATACATTAATTAAATATATACATATACATATATATTAGATTATGTATACATTAACATACACATATTTATACCAAAAAGTATTAATTTAAATATATACTTTTCCAAAATACATACATTTATATGTTTGTACCTATACCAAAATAGTACGTATTTTATATGCAATTAGAGAAATTATACTATATTTATACAATTAATATTTATAAAATAAATAATATATATATATTCATATTTTAAAAAAAAATACATACATTACTAATTAATTTTATATTGAAAATATGCTAAATATATATATAATACATGTATACACATATACCAATTATATTATACACTTTTCATTATATACCAATACATATTTATGTATTAACCTAAATTAAATAACTATTATATCTATACATATGTTTTATATATACTATACATTATGTTTAAATATTAATTAAATAAACAATATGCATATACATATACTAATACGTATTTATACTAGAATACATATGCAATACATATGTATTAAAATATAGAGATATACGTGAGATATGTATATATATAAAACATATATACACTAATTTAAAATATATACAATTTAAATATATACTTATACATAAATTAACCATACATATAAAAATTAATTACGCTAATTAAACATATACCTTTCCTTACATACACTCATACGTATACATGTATGTATATATACATATATATATATATATATATATATATATATATATATATATATATATATATATATATATATATATATATATATAAAGAAAGAAGGGGTGAAGAAGACTTACTGTGTCAAAGGGGGGGGTGGTCGGAGCTTGCTGGCCGGCCGCCGGACTGGATCCCGCCGGAGCAGTCGCAGCGGGAGAGCGGGCAGCCTGCAGCGGGTCGGAGAGGCCGCTGGGTCGGCCTGGCCGGAGTTCAGAGGGCCGCGGGGAGGTTGTAGGGAGGCTCGCCGGATCTTGTAGGTGGTGGTGGTAGTGATGGGTGGTGGTTGCCGGACCGGAGGGAGATCGTGAGGGGGAGATGGGAGTGTGGAGCAGCAGCAGCCGGCTCGGCTTGCCGGATCCGTCGGAGTCGAGATGGGTGGATAGAGATGAGTGGTGAAGATGGAAAGGGAAGGAGCTCAGAGATCCGCCGGGGAGGAGCAGCGGGCTTCGGCGGGAGGAGGAGCTCGTGAAGCGGGGCCGCCGTGGAGAGCTGTCCGGCGGGGATAGTCGCCAGCGCCGGAGTCGAGCAGCGCCTGCCGGGTGCAGCGGGCGCCGGAATCCAGAGGGGGCCGGGAACAGGCCGGGGGTCGGGGCTGACCTCCGGTGAACAGTGTACGGGGGGAGGATGATCAGTATGGTTTCCCCCCTCTTTTCTCAATTTGAATTTAAATGGAAATCAAGAAGAAGGAGAAAGGAAGAAGGAGAAGGAGAAGGAGAAGAAGAAAAGAAGAAGGAGAAGAAGGAGAAAAGAGGTTTCCTACGGTTGAGGATGGAGGAGAGAGAGAGATGGGGGCTTGCTTGGGGATTAGGGTTTTCTTGGGAAATGGGTAGATAGTGACATGACATTATATAGGGGAGAGGGTTTGATGAAGGGTGAGGATTTGACCCCTAGAATGTGTGGCTCAGATTTGACATGAGAGAAAAATTAATTCATGGGGGATGAGGGTGAGGGATTTAATTAAAATTAATAGGGCTCCCTCATTGTTTAAACAATTGGGTGAAGCCAAAAATGCAAATTTGCAATTTAGCCCCCTCAACTTTGGGAAATTGCACAAACACATAAAATGACGAAAATTTGGCGGGCGATTCGGGGTCCGGTGTTTTGTAGGGTCAGGGGGCGCTGTAAGTTTGGTATGGCTCAAATTGCAGGGCACCGGAATTAAATTGGAATTTTAGAATTGGTTTAAATAGTATCCTCAATTTAATTAGAATAAAATACAAGTTGTGTTCAACAATTAATTAGGAGTATATGGGACCAAAATCAGGTCAGGTCATCAATACCAATAATGAAGAAGACTCAGAACAGGATATTATCCTAATTTGGACCGCACGAAAAATAGGTCAAGATGGCCTCCAATTTTCGATTGGAACGCACAACGATACAAAATAGGAATTTTAAAATAAACGTCCGCGACGATTTTTGTGTGGCCAGAAATAATGCACAGGGAGCATAATTACGAGTTGCAAAAATAGCAGAATTGAAGGCGGGCATGTCTAGGGCAAGATGGTGAAATTTGTTGAAAGACAGAAGTCAGGATACTGCTCCAAATATCGAAGCAAAAAGACAATGCGCAATAATTAATTAAAGTACGGTAATTAATTACAATCTCCAAAATATTAAATTCTAACTAAAATAATAAAATCCAGAATTCTATAATTCGGACAGGTGGTCATCTACTGGGCTTCTAGGTCTAGTCTGCTAGCTCAAAACAAATGAACACTGTATATAATTATATTTAAGTTACACATCACACATAATTATTAAAATAAAAATATTATCATGCAATTTAATTAATTGTAACTATAATAATATCAAATATTATAAAAAGTCGAAAATACCCCTGTTTTCGGAATGTGGTAGTGACAAGTCTACCCACCTTAAAAGAATTTCGTCCTCGAAATTTAAAATCCTCAATAGTAGTATTTACTCATACACATTATTATTTCCAAAAATAGTAAAATTTAACAACCCACCAAATCCTGAAATAATCCGCCTTGTCGTTTCACAATTTTCAAAAATTTCTGAATTATTCTCAAAATAAAAATCAGATTCCATCTCCTCACAATTCCCACGAATTTAAATAAAAATTTATACTCGGAATTTAATATCTGTTCCTCAAATTTAATTTCAATCAATGTATTGATTCTCGTCCCAAAAATCTGAATCCAAACAATAATCCATCAACGATCTGATTCTTCAGTTTTCTTTTTCCTCAAAATACTTAATAATACGACACTTATGGATCCTTCAAATGCAACGTCCGCAATAATAAAATTTAAATTACTGTATTGCAATCAAGTATATATAATGATAATTTTCCCAATTTTCCTCAAATTTCCAATATATCATAATCAATCTTCCTGAAATTAATAAATCATCAATTCTGCCATGTTAAATTTTTAATCATTTATTTAAATTAATGTTTATCCTCAATTTTTAATCATACCTCGATCTTCGAAAGATCAATGTTCCATCAATTCTGTTATATTAACTCATTAACTCTTTATTTAATAAATGCTTATCCTTGAATTTTGAATCATCTTATCCCTTTGTCAAGTCATAACCTTGTCATAGATCTTCGTCATGGTCAAACCCCAAAAATCCTGGTCTAAAAATCTGTCCTATAATCATACAACATGCAACCTAAAGGGAATATGTACGGTCATGGTGTCTTTTGTTATGGTATTGTAGTCTCTGTATCAGGGGTACTACTAACTACATTATAACAAGAATCATGCATACAAGTTACGGTACTAAGGTATCAGTCAATCAATCAAATAGATAGGAACAGGATGAAGGAAAGAACAGAACCTGCTAACACATTACCTGCAGTATTTCCTATCTCTAACATACATTTAACTCTAGCAAATTCACTAACTAATTCATATTCATGTACACTGGTACCAAGATCCATGAATATATCAATATTGCACACACAAGTCTCTTAATACCAAAATCTGATACCAAGAACCTATAATATAACCATGGTTCAATAATGCATCTAAGTTTGATACCTCTATCTCTTTAGTACCACACTCTCTGCCAGTTCCCGTTCCTACTACAATTATTCATACTATTCTTATTACTCAAATACACGTCAAGTGCAACACCATACTAAGTGCTAAGCCCTTTCTAATACAACTATAGATGGACACCCAAGTCAGTCTGCGGTGCCATCTCAATCCTGCTCAAGTTATCAGATCCTTACACATGTATATCATCTAATCATATATTAATATTCATATCTCTCATCTACCATAAAATTAATCCTCAAAATAATCGTCCAGGTTTAACTTCTCGATCAACAAAATGAATTGTATATACCTCCTCAAAATTAGATACTCAACATCGAAAAAATTCATATTTGAAATCCTCAAAAATTTAATGACATAATCTTAACTCCTCTTTTATTCTAAAAATAAAATCTTATTTCCACCTTTTAATTTATAACTCCACAATGTACATATCAGTGCTCACGGTCTCTGATACTCAAGGTGCACTCAATGCATCTAGTGTCTATAATTGTGTACTAAAATTGTACTGCCTGAATCACTTGTACTATTACCTCCAATGTTCAAAGTTATCATCAACTGTGTTTTCTTTCATGATTTCAATTTATGTCAACTGGTATATCATCTAATTATCATCACACAGAGTGCTTACTGTTATTAATGTCATCCTCGACTAATCCTCGATATAGAATCATTAGCACTCTTGGTATGATATCGCGAGCTTCATTATTGGATCATCTCCTCAAACTTATTAGAACTCATGATTAGTTGTACCTTTTACAACACTCATATTTCTTATTTTCATGGGCATGTATATGGTTTCTCATCTTGATGGTTGTATAGGTATTTTCCTTTAATCCTTTAAGCCTATTAAACTAATCCGTGATACGCTTCACCACTTTCATTACTAATCCTGATATTTCTCTACTCATGACACCTCATTAACTCTTTATGCGTATATATTTTCTTACCTTTAACACTCTCGATATCAATCATCAAATTGAACACCATGCTTCATAAATCCTTAACACAATTCCTGGATACTTAATTGTTCATGTAGATCATCCAATTGCATAATCATGATTATCCAGGACGGGTATGTTGGCTCTGATACTAACTCTTGAACTATCACTGATACTCTATACTCTCCTTCTGCTCACAGTCTCTAATGACCTTATCCTAGAACCATTGTTACAAGGTACTATGCTATGGGTTAATTCTAGATCAAGGCCTACTGCTCACATGTCCAACTAGGAAACACTTACAAACTCGCAAGCAACACTCAGTCAATACTAATGCTCAAGACACAGACATAATTACAAGTCACTAATTATCATACTTAACAAGGAACCCTCAAGGAATAGAAGCTCAAAAGGAATTTAATTGAGGACGGAAGGTATCTTTACTGCTAGTAAAGAAAAGAAGCGATGGAACAAAGTCCTGGAATAACATGAATAGATAGGTCTTGAGATGATACTTTAAGAACCAATTTAAGATACAACCTGATAATCATACACGTCTGCCAGAAATCATGACACACAGAATCCTCGCCACGCCAGTAAGCATAGATGCGATAAACGACAGGTTCCGTAACTAAGGTATGCAACCCTATAATCATGTCATCTAGAATCCTCGCCACGCCAACCGGTATGGCTGCGAGAAACTCTAAATTTCATAACTAAAGTATGTACATCCAAGTTAGGTTCCTACGTTCTCGTCACGACAGCTAATATGGCTGCGATAAACTCTAGGTTTTATAACCAAAGTAGACGTTTTACCTTTCTCACTGTCCTCATCAATATATGTCATCAGATGATACCATAAATTCTAGTCCGTAAAATTCATCTCAATATGAAATCAACTCAACAACGATACCAGGAATTTAAAGTTAACAACTGATCAACAAAATAAACTCAATAATGATACCAAGATTTTAATTTAATAACTGATCAACAAGAATCAAGTTCAATAACAACAAGCGAGAGCGGACGAAAACAAAGAAAAAGATTTAAATTGGAAATTATAATAAGATTCTCAAGGGGTCGTCCCAGGAATCTCTCAAGAATTTGTGATTGAGTATCCTCTCTCATCCTAGTATCCTATGTCCTATATTCTATAGCAGGCACGTAGTAGTACAATTATGACGTCGCACTACTACGATATCGCACAACTAGCGAAGTCTGACCTGCATGGGCCACCACTAAAACGTGTCACGACCCGCACCCGGTTTAGGGGCACGAGTGCGTGGGTACGTCCAGCCTACGCCGCAGCATCGGCGGTAGAACGCTGTCTAGGTCAAGTACTATCTATAAAATCTCACGCTAGTATCCAACTCCATAAGGAGACTCGGATAACACTATAAAAATATTAACAACATACTCAATCACAACTACAGCACGATAGGAATTTGAAGAAACAAAAGAATACAACACAAGTCTAATGACAAAATAATCATACCTGCAATCATTAACTTCCAATCCCCAAGTGTGTCAGAACCCAGTCTACTAAGGTCACAGTCTGGAAAAATATTTCCAGTCAGGAAGGAAAAAAGTACATCTCTAAATAGCAGTTCTATATAAATGACATAAACTATGTAGCAGTTCTAGATGAAAATATACCAGATGCATGTACAAGTACGAGAAATGTACAATGAAGAAATACTGGAAAAATACTGTAAGTAACTGCAGGAAAAGAAACAATATGTCCAAGAGCAAGAAACCTATGACTAAGTGTGTGAGTACTAGCTTTAACATGTGATCGGCTTGGAAACTTGATCAGGCTGGTTACATGTGATTAGCTATGATTCACGAAGGTCAGGCTAACCGTTGGTTAGCTATGATGCATGTAGAGGTCAGGCTAATCACACGTAACAGCTATGAGGCACTGAGATGGTCAGGCCGCACCCGACGTGAGATGTGGGGTGAGCTATGATGCATGGAAAGTTGGGTATGATCATATATCTACACTAAAATACTCCCCACCCCGACTGGTATAGTAGATCCAATCATGGTACGCTATGGCACGGGATTCCCCAGGAAGGTAGCAAGTCTCCCCGGGAATCAGTGTCTGTACATGCACAAGATAACAAGGAAACAAGTCTTGTACAAGCTACACCATGAATAAGGAATAACATCTCATGACGAGATCCGTGTATACCAATCCGTGTAACCAACGTGTCAAGAACATGGATATTTACACTAGATACAGTGAACATAGGAGATATCATAAATTAAAAACTAATCAGAGAATATACTCGCCTCGGGTCCTTAGCTGGTAAAACCAATGTCCTGTCCCAGAGTATCGTCTGGAGGATGCAACAGTCCTAAAATATATCAATACAATATTTGCATCAGGTGCTACACTAACACATCACAAATACATGAACTCAGGGCTCTGCCAGGTATGGCACTAGTCCACTAGGGTCATCTAGTAGGGATACGTATATCAATACACATATTATTAATTATCATTAATACTTACAATATATATACATGCACCAATTTAAATGTATTTACAATATACATATCAAATTAAATAAATATACAAAATATATGTATATATATATATATTAAAAATATGCTAAGGTTTTATACAAATATACATACATATATATATATCAAAATAATTATACACATAAAAATATATACATTTATACCAGTTAAATTTAATACCCACACTTACATACATTAATTAAATATATACATATACATATATATTAGATTATGTATACATTAACATACACATATTTATACCAAAAAGTATTAATTTAAATATATACTTTTTCAAAATACATACATTTATATGTTTGTACCTATACCAAAATAGTACGTATTTTATATGCAATTAGAGAAATTATACTATATTTATACAATTAATATTTATAAAATAAATAATATATATATATTCATATTTTAAAAAAAAATACATACATTACTAATTAATTTTATATTGAAAATATGCTAAATATATATATAATACATGTATACACATATACCAATTATATTATACACTTTTCATTATATACCAATACATATTTATGTATTAACCTAAATTAAATAACTATTATATCTATACATATGTTTTATATATACTATACATTATGTTTAAATATTAATTAAATAAACAATATGCATATACATATACTAATACGTATTTATACTAGAATACATATGCAATACATATGTATTAAAATATAGAGATATACATGAGATATGTATATATATAAAACATATATACACTAATTTAAAATATATACAATTTAAATATATACTTATACATAAATTAACCATACATATACAAATTAATTACGCTAATTAAACATATACCTTTCCTTATATACACTCATACGTATACATGTATGTATATATACATATATATATATATATATATATATATATATATATATATATATATATATATATATATATATATATATATATAAAGAAAGAAGGGGTGAAGAAGACTTACTGTGTCAAAGGAGGGGGGTGGTCGGAGCTTGCTGGCCGGCCGCCGGACTGGAGCCCGCCGGAGCAGTCGCAGCGGGAGAGCGGGCAGCCTGCAGCGGGTCGGAGAGGCCGCTGGGTCGGCCTGGCCGGAGTTCAGAGGGCCGCGGGGAGGTTGTAGGGAGGCTCGCCGGATCTTGTAGGTGGTGGTGGTAGTGATGGGTGGTGGTTGCCGGACCGGAGGAAGATCGTGAGGGGGAGATGGGAGTGTGGAGCAGCAGCAGCCGGCTCGGCTTGCCGGATCCGTCGGAGTCGAGATGGGTGGATAGAGATGAGTGGTGAAGATGGAAAGGGAAGGAGCTCGGAGATCCGCCGGGGAGGAGCAGCGGGCTTCGGCGGGAGGAGGAGCTCGTGAAGCGGGGCCGCCGTGGAGAGCTGTCCGGCGGGGATAGTCGCCAGCGCCGGAGTCGAGCAGCGCCTGCCGGGTGCAGCGGGCGCCGGAATCCAGAGGGGGCCGGGAACAGGCCGTGGGTCGGGGCTGACCTCCGGTGAACAGTGTACGGGGGGAGGATGATCAGTATGGTTTCCCCCCTCTTTTCTCAATTTGAATTTAAATGGAAATCAAGAAGAAGGAGAAAGGAAGAAGGAGAAGGAGAAGAAGAAAAGAAGAAGGAGAAGAAGGAGAAAAGAGGTTTCCTACGGTTGAGGATGGAGGAGAGAGAGAGATGGGGGCTTGCTTGGGGATTAGGGTTTTCTTGGGAAATGGGTAGATAGTGACATGACATTATATAGGGGAGAGGGTTTGATGAAGGGTGAGGATTTGACCCCTAGAATGTGTGGCTCAGATTTGACATGAGAGAAAAATTAATTCATGGGGGATGAGGGTGAGGGATTTAATTAAAATTAATAGGGCTCCCTCATTGTTTAAACAATTGGGTGAAGCCACAAAATACAAATTTGTAATTTAGCCCCCTCAACTTTGGGAAATTGCACAAACACATAAAATGACGAAAATTTGGCGGGCGATTCGGGGTCCGGTGTTTTGTAGGGTCAGGGGGCGCTGTAAGTTTGGTATGGCTCAAATTGCAGGGCACCGGAATTAAATTGGAATTTTAGAATTGGTTTAAATAGTATCCTCAATTTAATTAGAATAAAATACAAGTTGTGTTCAACAATTAATTAGGAGTACATGGGGCCAAAATCAGGTCAGGTCATCAATACCAATAATGAAGAAGACTCAGAACAGGATATTACCCTAATTTGGGCCGCACGAAAAATAGGTCAAGATGGCCTCCAATTTTCGATTGGAACGCACAACGATACAAAATAGGAATTTTAAAATAAACGTCCGCGACGATTTTTGTGCGGCCAGAAATAATGCACAGGGAGCATAATTACGAGTTGCAAAAATAGCAGAATTGAAGGCGGGCATGTCTAGGGCAAGATGGTGAAATTTGTTGGAAGACAGAAGTCAGGATACTGCTCCAAATATCGAAGCAAAAAGACAATGCGCAATAATTAATTAAAGTACGGTAATTAATTACAATCTCCAAAATATTAAATTCTAACTAAAATAATAAAATCCAGAATTCTATAATTCGGACAGGTGGTCATCTACTGGGCTTCTAGGTCTAGTCTGCTAGCTCAAAACAAATGAACACTGTATATAATTATATTTAAGTTACACATCACACATAATTATTAAAATAAAAATATTATCATGCAATTTAATTAATTGTAACTATAATAATATCAAATATTATAAAAAGTCAAAAATACCCCTGTTTTCGGAATGTGGTAGTGACAGACTAAGCCCAAGAAGGAAGATTAGGTATTTTCTGCTGAGGGCACGGTCATGTATCTGCCAAGGATGCCTAAAGATTACCCTATCTCAGCGTTCTTCCATGCCACCCATCGCAGAAAGATGGTGTGGACTATGACTCCCGATCTTCACGGCCAGCCGGGGAAGATCTTTTATAAGAAAGGATTGAACCGAGGGTCCTTTATGAGCAGTCCTTCAGGCCCTGTCATGCCTTTCAGAGGATTACTGCTGGGCAGCGTCCCGAGTGAAGACCCTTGACTGATCCAACTGATTCAAATAACGACTTTCTGCAATGACTTTATGGGGCAGGGGGGGTATACCCCAAGGTTTACCCTCGTACCAGTGGATGGCTTAGCCCCAGAATCTTCGATGGGCCAGTTTAACTACCTGGGCCCTGAAGCACTTCCAAACGGAGCTGGAAAGTATTGGTTTATTTACGGCTGCGAGTGCCACTAGTGTTGGGCTGCCTCTCAATCCCAACTTGTTTTTAGCTTTGATGGAGCGATATAATTCGCTCACTAGGACTTTCGCCACTCCGCTAGGTGAGTTGGGCTTAGCCCTTCATGAAATGGCAGATATCTCACAGCTGCCAATGGAAGACACTTCTTATGAAGAGTATGTTCCCACAAACAGGGAGCTGAGGGATACAAACCCTCGGGCAGTGGCAGTATACCAGGAGCTGATGAGCCACTATCTTGCATGCACCACCTTCTACAAAGAGCCCTCTGATTTAGTCCATATCAACAAATGGGTATCCTACCTCTTCTTCCATCAGGCTAAAAATGCCAGACAGGTCAAGGTTGTAGATAACAGAGATAAACCCTTGAACCTTCTGAGCATGCTTAGTGCTAACACAGACGATGATCTCATTGAAGATGCGGGGGCTCAAGATTATGTTCTCAACGAAGAGATAGGGGGTTATCCTGCAGGAACCAAAGCCTACAACTATATGAGGCATTGCCGAAAGCCTCTGTCAAGAGAAGCTCAACTGGCTAGCTTCCTTTCTGTTTGGCTACGCCGATGGGTGGTGCCTGGTATCGCGTCTGCGGATCGCATTCATCGCAATACCTTATGGCTCGCAGTGAATTTGGTGTTTGGAGCAAGATTAGGCTTGCTCCCTGCCATGGTGTGCAGGATTCAAGCTGGCCTGAGGGCCATTACTGAGGGACTGCTGGCTAATGATACATAGCGTGAAGGATATCCTAGATTGGAATTGCCATTCCTATATCTGATGGGATGGTTAATCCTTCACAACACTAGAGTGATGTCTCCCGGATCTGCCAGTGGTTCGGGCAATAACTTCCTATTAAATTACATGAATTCTTCTTGGAATGTGACTAGCGTCATAGACTGTCGGCTAGCACTAAATTTTGCCCATAGTTGGAAGTTCTTCTGCATCGTCCCCCCTATACATATCAATCAACAGGGGATGAAACTTCAGGATGCGGGTCAGGGGAAGACTATTCTTTCTCCTGAATCCTTTTACTGGTTGGTCTGCATTAGACCTTCCCATCTGTTGTACAGAAGTGAGGACCACTGCTATTTGGAGCCTTATCTGCCCAGTTCGCCAGGAAATTTGGGTACGACCAGTTGCACGTGGGGAATCCTATCACCAGCTTCAAGTTCAAAGGTGGACTTATTGATGGAGCTAGAGGATGGCGGTATTTTATCGTGGGTTGTACCGGAGCAACCTTTACTGTGCCCGCGACTTTTCTCTCCATGGAGTTGCGCATTCTCCATTCGTACACGCAATTTTATGCGTCCATCAATACCTTCTATCGTGATTTCGATGTATATGGAAGTTTTAGGATGCCCTTCCATAGGTCCACTGGAAGGGAGGAGATACTGTCTGTTTCCTCTGATGAAGGTGATGAAACCACCAGTGCAGACGACTATTTGCTGATTGTACCGAGAGGCTTAATAGCTCCGTCAGCAGAGCCTCTCATAATCTCCAATAAACGAAAGGCTTCTACTCTGAAAGAGCCTTCCCCCCGCAAGAAGAAGCAGACTACCGAAGGTCCTAAAAGGACTTCCACAAAAGGGGCCTCTAGGAGTGAGCCTATTGTTTCCCCTGTTGGGGATGATTCTTTGATCTGGGGTCCTTCACCTTTTAGAGAGGGAACCTCCACAGTTCCAGCTGATAGTGCTGGGGATTCTTTGCCCTCAACTGCTGCTGCTACCACCGTTACTGGTAGTGCTTCTAGATTACCTTCGAGGCCGAGCGTAATAAGAATCCATATACCTTTGCTCAGACAAATGGGGCTAGCCCCTCCTTCGTTTGTAAGTATCTCAAGCGAGATTTCACCCGATGAGCCTCGAGTAGATCTGGGTGACGACTGGGATGACTACCCTCAAACGTCAGTTGGTGCACCCTCTTCTTCAGGTATGACAGCTTGTTTAGCATCATTAAGAAATGATTTAGCTATACAAGCTGCAGATGCAATATACCTACCATCGGCCATGGGTAAATATTGTCTTCACGCTTTCTTTAGGAAAATTAACATCAAATTGATATTAACTCTCTTATCTTATTTTCCGGCGAAGATATCTCTGGAGAGGACGGAGTTGACACAACTTCTGATTTTATTGCGGATCCAGCCAATGAAAGGGCGACACCTGACGTCGACGAAGCATATTTTGAAACTGCCGATATTTCATCCGCAAGATTCTCGGGTGTCATCCCGCCAGTGGCAGTTCAAATAACATCAGAGGAGGATGAACCCACCATCTCGACTGTGCCTCCTTCTTCAAGCATGCCAGCAACTCCAACCGTTGTTGGTGTCTCTTCTTTTGTCGCGCTATCTGTTGAAGCGACGACTGTGGCAACATCCTCTACTGTTATTCCCGATAGAAATTTTACCAATATTGCGGCCACTCCCAGCATACATTCGATCTTTGCTATGCTAATTGAGCAATATACTAGCATATTCTACTGCACTTTGAAAGAATTGATATCCATAGTGCTGGAGAAGAACCTAGGCTTTGATGCTCTGAAGGCGTCCTCCAAGCTTACTATAGCGCCGATTAGAAATTTCAATAACGCTGAAAGAGCTGATGCTCTAGAGCAAATAGTTAATGGTTTAGAACAACCCATTAACGAATATTTGTAACTATCCCGAGGCAGAATCAATGACCTGGTTCAAGTTGAGTATGACTCTCTAACTACAGAACTTGCTCAGTAGATTGAATCTTTAAACAAATCTATCCAGGAACAGCAACAAGAGATGGATAAAGAGCAAGCAGTATTGGTGGAAAGTATTCCTCAGCTGGCCAAGTGCTGCACTGAATGTGAAGGATATGAAGTGAGGGTTCAAGCATTGGAAGATGAACTTGCCCAGACAAGGGAGAGGCTTCTCAAGGTATCGACAGTTCGTGATGTATTTGAGGGCCAAGTGAAGATAGCTTAGCAGAACTTGACACATGCGAGTGTCATCCACGCAAGTTTTGTTGATTCTCTGTCTGAACTATCTTTCTTGAGTGATGACGAAGCAAGGTTGGAGCGGGCTTGTGCTAACATCTTGAACTCCAGGAATGAGAGAATGGCTGGTTTGGCGCAACAGATCAGGGATTTAACTGTTCCTCCCCAATGATGTACTTTTTTTGTTTCTCCTGTAATTTCTTAGAGACAATAAAGATACATTTTCTGACTTTGAGGACCCATCACTTTAGAATATAAATGATAGGCTAAGATGAAAGTGATATCAGAGGTATCATGAACATGACATACTTTCGTTAAGGTTTTGCTTAATGTAAATCTATTCAGAAGTAATATGAACCGGAAAGAATATAATCCAACTAAATTTGTATACTAAACACTATCGTCAGAATACCAACTAAATTTGTATACTAAATTTGTATACTAATCTATTCAGAAGTAATATGAACCGGTAATATGAACATGATAGGTTTACAAATTAATTAAGCATATCCATTAAGAGGTCATATGAATCTGATAGAATATAATCCAGCTAACCTTTGTGCGTGGTATCGTCAGAATAAGATCTTCATCACACTCCGTTAAGCAAAGGAGATCAAGTATAGTACTTCTTCAGGAATTTGTCGTTTGATAGGAGCCATTACCAATTTTTATTAGGTATGGCTAGTCTGTAAGCGCCATTTGCAATCATATAAGGGCCCTCCATTTCTTTATGATTGCTTGTACAAATTTTGGATATCGTACCAGAGGTAATATGACATAGTACAATACTATTTTTGTTGAGGACATCCTACTGGGGGATCTTTGGTGGACCTATTATTTATTGCGCACGTTGAGTGCAAATAATAAGTTCGAAACAAGCCCAATCAGAGGTAGTATGGACGTAGTATAATACCGTTTTTATTGAGGACATCCCACTGGGGGATCTTTGGTGGACCTATTATTTGTTGCGCACGTTGAGTGCAAGTAATAGGTTTGAGACAAGTCTTGCCAGAGGTAATATAGCCGCGGTAAAATATGACTCTATTGGGGTAATGGAGAGACGTAGTCCAGAGGTAATATGAACATGAACTGACTTTTTCTCTGCTGGGGAAAATGAGGATAGTTCAGAGGTAATATGAACATGAACAATTTGTTTCCATTGCGGGCATTCCACAGGTTTTTTTTGGGTGGACCTATTACTTCTTGTGTACGAGAGTGCAAGTAATAAGTTTAAGACAAGCCCTGCCAGAGGTAATATGGACGTGGCAGTTTTCGTGGACCTAACACCACTGGCGTACATAGAGTTAAGTACGGGTGCTAAGTTTGAGAGGACAACCGATATCAGAGGTAATATGAACATGGAAATCGATAGCCAAAACTCGGAAGGTTTATTCAGAGGTAATATGAACAAGACAAACTCAGCCTGAGAGAAATATTATGACAGCAGTTCAAAGGTAATATGAACATGAACTAGTATTCGAAAAACTCATTGAGGAGTGATTCGTTGAGTGGGGTCTATTCAAATATGAGGATAGATCAAAGGATCGCTCCACTGGGGAGATTGATGGGACAATAGCTCAGAGGTAATATGAACATGGCTAGCGTCTAACGAGATTGATTGTGAATAGTCACGGTGGGAGTGTATGAGTAGACCTAGGGACTCATCATCCGGTACTTCTTGAGGGAGCAAATTGCCACATTGGAGTGAGATCAATTTGCAATGACCGTCTTTTCGTTTATAAATGCAAAGTGATGACTTTGGCGTCGATCAACTCCTGGATTCTCCTTTTTAGTACATAGCATGCCTTTGTGGGGTGATGAATGTACTGATGAAAGAGACAATATTTTGGGTCATCGACCTTGCCAGTCCTTTCAGGGTATCTGATGTTGGGTAGCCGAAGCTTATTTTTCTTCATCAATATATTAAAGATTTCAATGATGTCATCATCATTGAAGGAGAAAGTCCCCTTTGGCTTTCGGGCTTTTGATACCTGAGTCGTACGGTCTTCAGGGAAGATGGTCATAGTTGCATCATCTTCAGACTCAGAGGGAATTCTATCCCCAGCTTTGGATGCCGCTCTGTTTTGTCGAGGGAGACTACCCCCAGACATGTCATTGTCTGGTTGTTCTTCTTCTTTTTGTTTGCTTTTGTCCACAGAAGTTGATTTAGAAGGACCTGCCTCTGGTATTACAGGATCAGACTCTGGAGGTTTGGAGTTTGCAAAAGATGTAGTAAACCCTAACCCAAAATGATTTCGTTGACAGTAAAAATCACCATGCAACGGTATTCATCTGCCTTTTCCATAATTGAGGCCTCGCTTCAACTTCCGATCATAACCCATATTTTGCATAATCTTTAAAGCCTGTAGGCTATATATGTGGATTTATATTTTCCCAACATCAGACTCGCGAGATTCTTCTTGTACACTCGATCTATTCCGCATTCGATCGAAGATTATTTGATGCTGATCGTTGCGAGTTGGTGGAACAATAAAGACAGATTCTTCATGTGGCTCATATGTCATGATGACATTAAATGTTGATGCTACTTCCCATATGATCTCTCCACGCTTGGTAGTTATGGGCGCTAAATCTAGATTTTGACCCCTGTCTTTGCATTTCTGGATCAAAAAATCACACAAATAAGGGAAATTAACAAAAGAAGAAGAAGAAGGCTTATTCTGCCTTTTTACATCAGTAGGCCTGTGGAGATTAGGAACCATAACCCTTTCTCAGCCATAGGAGTAGAGCTGTTCAGCCATGTGAGTAGCATACGATCTATCATCTGTTTGAGGAGCGCATCTTCCCGTGAAATGAGTCTCCTTTACACGAACAGACCTATCCTAGCATAATTTGGATTTCTGCACAGGTTCGCATAAAATAGGGAAAGTCCTCGTAATCTGAAGAGTGGGAACTTTCTTCTCTAGTGGGCGTAAAAGCCTAGAGGTTGGGAGGTCTGCCACACATTTTCCCCTGATGTGATCCTAGGGTCCATCTGCCTCATCATAGACGGGAGAGGTATTTTTACGCGCAGGGCGCGTTTGAAATTTCCGAATTGGCGCTGAGGCCTTGTCAGAAATTTTGTCTGCCATGTCACAGACGAGAGACAAAGTTTTATGCGCAGGGCGTGTTCTAGACTTCTGGATTGGCACTGGGGTATTGCCAGAAGTTTTGTCTGCAACGTCACAGACGGGAGACGAAGTTTTACGCACAGAGCGTGTTCTAGACTTCTAGATTGGCACTGAGGCATTGCCAAAAGTTTTGTCTGCCACATCACAAACAGAAGACAGATTTTTACGCACTGGGCGTGTCGGCACGACTTTGTTGATCAGAGAGTAAGAGCTTGCAGGAAGGGCAGAGGACGTCTTAGACATCCATACTTTACGCAGCTTCCTGTTGTTCTAGACAGAGAGGGAATGAGAGCTACCCCCTGCGCGAAGCTTGTCTTCATAAGCAGATTGGTCGAATTGGACGACCAAAGTCTTCTTCGTCGATCCAACGGATACAGCATCGTGTTGAGCAATGGCTTTCTGTCAGATGAGAAAGTAGTCTCCAGTAGAGTCGCCATCTTGTGTTTGATGATAAATAAAAGAATGAAACTAGGTTTATACGAAACCTTTTCTTTGTTTACAAACAAGAAAAAGTGTACAATTAATCCTATACGAGGATGTTAAGTACAATAAAAATGATTTTAGGGAAAAATTGCTATAGGAGTCTGATCTGCAGTCGATCACTTTGTCTCTTGGACCACACGATGATGAAAAAGTGCTGTAGAAGAAGAAGAGGTTTCAAATATTGTAGGAGGGATTGGATTCTCGTTGCCAAAGTCGTCAATCACTACCCTATATCTATGCTCTCTCTCTCTTAATCTCTTGATCTCTTTTTCTTCCCCTATCTCCTATGATCGGAGGTCTCTATTTATAGAGCTCAGTCACAGTAACTGTCCAGTCGGCGTAGAAGCCAAACTGTAAAGAGAGTTGCACTCCTTACGAGACGGTTATAATAACTGCTACCCACGTCTGAATGATCTCCTGAATCTGCGTATAACGCGTGTTCCATTATGAGGTAGCGCGTATAACTGCTTCTCGAAGATTATGACATGCAAGCCATATAGGTAGTTATCCCTCACGAAAAGATGGTTGGCATAAAAGCCAAATAACTGTCTTGTTGGCATAAAAGTCAAATAGCTGTCTTATTGGCGTAAAAGCCAAATAGCTGTCTTATTGGCATAAAAGCCAAATAGCTGTCTTGGTGGCTTAAAAGCCAGATTCTGCGTAAAATTTTATGCTGCATGAATAATAGATAACCAGTGTAAAAATAGCCAATTATCCATCACGACTGAGGTCTTGAGCGTATTTTGGGCTAAATAGCCTTATCACGTACCTTTGCAAATATAGCCTGAGTTGGCGTATTTCGAGGAGATAACATACGGCGTACTCCTATAGTTAAAAATAGCCTGGTTGGCGTATTTCGAGGAGATACCATACGGCATGCTCCTATAGTTGAAAATAGCCTGGTTGGCGTAAAATGCCAGGATGGTGATGTGAGCGTATTAGTCACAGTTTTAGCTCTCCCAGTCATTAAAAATAGAACAAAATCTCGTGCATTAAATGCAGAGATCTGCCCCCATCTTGTGCATTAAATGCAGAGATATGCCTCGAGCTCTATACGAGAGACAGCTTTTGACGTGGTGTCTGATTTTGTCTCATCTCGAGCATAAAAACTCATCTCTGCCTGTAAAAAATAGGCAGCATATTTCTTGAATGCGTAAAAATAACTTATATCAAGGATATATCACTAAACGACAGCCTGGGCCTTTGTGCAAAATCATCATTACAGTCGTTCTCTCGGTCGTCGTGTAGTACTTTTGTCAGGAGTCAGGTTCACTGTTATGTTTTATAGATTCATTTGAGGAATACGAAGAGTTCCTCGTATGACTTTACGTTGCATTAAAAACAAACATATTTTACTCTAAACCCCCTCGATTTATTCTATAGATAGTCAAGTTTGGATTTGGAAAATTTTGGATTTAGCGGCAGATGTTGAGGTTTAGAGTGGAGTTAAGTTTATCTGGTATTTAATTCATTTAAATTAAAACCCTTAGCGCGCCCTATCATTGCTAAATTATTCGGAGCCCAATATCAGCCCATAAATTCTGTTCAATTATTGTACTTCTGACTTGACCCGCGAAATTAGGCACTGGACTTTTCCGTCACTTAAAACCAGTTTCCGTTGTGCTCTAAATTAATTGCACAATTTTTCGAAACCGTAATCCATATTTAATTCTGTGTTGGACACTTGTGTCGTTACCCTAAATTTTGAGATACCAACTTAACCCGTTGAGCCGGACCAACTAAAGGGTCCAAGACTGACTCCAAGCCCCCAACATTTTTGACCTTTGCGTCATTTCTGGATTTTGACCCCAAGTGCCCCTATTTAATTTAAAAGCGCGGGACACTTTAATTCTATTTAAATCGGGGATACCAACTTTGCCTAATCCTATTTTAATCCTTAATTAATCCCGTTAGCCATAAAATTAAACCCGTGCCAAACCCCCAACACCCTCTCGCCATGCAAACCATCACCCGCAATTTTCTCCACAATTTTAGCGTCATTTTATGTGTTCGTACAATTTCCCGAATTTAAGGGGCTAAGTTGCAATTTAGTAATTTTAGGTGCCCTCACCCCATTGGCCAAACCAAATGGAGAGGTCACAAAATGGGGTCCTAATTTCACCCATCCATTCACCACCCTTCATGAAAAAATCATTTTTCTTCATGACAAATCCTATCCCTCCATTTTGAATATGAGCATCTCCACTCTCCATCCATTTCATAATCCCCTATAAAACATTACCTTACCCCACCCTCATAAGTCACTACCGGCCCTAAACCCAAGGAAACTAAAAGAAAACCCTCCCTCTCCCCTCACTCCTCCATTTATTCACCATGCAAATTCCCTCTCCTTTATTTCTTCTTCCTTCCTTCTTCTTCCTCCCTTCTTCTTCATCCTGAAGAACACCCGACCGACCAACCCCGGTTCGGCCAGGCCACGCCGCCCTACTCCGGCCCACAGCAGCCGACCGACTGTTCTCCCCCCCCGCGCGGCCTGACCAGCAGCCCGACCGGCTGTTCTCCCACCCCGCTCCAGCCCGCGGTGCAGCAGCCACTCTGGCACTGTGCTGTGCAGTACAGTCCGACGACCCACTGTACATTCCCGTCCGGTCAGTCGACCCCCCGTGGCAGCAGCTTCACTCCCCGCCGGACTGAACGATGTCCCGATCGGACTAGCCTCCGCCTACTGTACACCCTCCGCTAGACTTCCCCGCTTCGGCCGCACTGACTAGTGACCCGACAGCAGCTCCGCTGTGCAGAACCACCACTGCATATCCCGCTCCGGCCACCTTCTTCGGCAATATTGTCGTGGTATCAACTATTTCTCCCCCCCTCTCTATTGATATATATATATTATGTGTTGTATTATTAGGGTTAGTGTTTTATATGAAGTGTGAGCATAACTAGAGTCATGTTGGTACATGATATGGTGGATGAGAATGGAATAAGAACAGGAGAAATAGGAATTTATGTGTTGTTGGGATTTATATTGGATGGTGTAGTTTAGTACTTGAACATTGCTGATTAAATCGAATAATAATAATATGACTTGAGGTTAAGGTTAATGGTGAACTTGGAGATTTAATCGTCATCGATAAATCAATATGGATTTGTGTGAGAGAACATTGAGCTTAAGGGTTAAACACATTTATGGATGTGCATGGTGATCTGTAGGGTTGAGCAGTGTTTGCGGATGAAATGATCCAAGGGTTGAGGAAGACCTAATATCTAATGAGTAAATATAGTCAGGGAGTGAGCATACCTGAACTACTGAACCACGTGAAAAATATGGTAAGAATAAGGATTTGTCGAGGAGAGTATACAGATGACTAGTTGATGGACTATCGTACCGTTAGACAATTATAGTCAGCCCTCTAGTGTCTTATCCCTGTGAGTCATAGCTGAGTTTAAGTTTAGTTGTTGATGCATGTCGCATCCCTGTCTATCATAGAATAGATTATTAATTCTCGTTTGTATCTCATCTCTATGTACTGCAGGACCTGAGGACTTGGACGCGGTACCAGATCCCCGTCATCAGCAGCCGCACGCAGGCAAGTGTACCTTGCCACCCTATATTTCAGATTACAGATATTGTTATTCTTATTGTACATTATATGAGTATTTATGTTGACGTTCGATACTTTGCGTCCGGATCACAACCGGGTGCTGACGTTCGTCGTACGTCTTAGAATAATTGCTAGATGCTTTATAGCACCTCGATGCACGTACCTGAGTACATCGATACCCCAGGACACACTCATACACTGTGATCATGCCATATTCCTGTATCCTGATACTGACATCATGACCAGAGACTGGGATGACCTTAGGGTCGCGTCTGTTGATATATTTTTATTTGTCGAGACTGTAGTTAGAGGTTCAGGTTCAACGCACAATCGTTGACCGCTTGGAAAGGGGAAGACAGTTACTAGACGCTTGGGCTCCTCTGCACGCGCTTATATATTTATGTAGTATCTATGTAGTGATCCTGTATCTAGTGTAGTGGTATCACCCGTGTGACTCTTTGCCCAGAACTGCGGTACGTGCCGTGTGTTTCCGTATCCGGAGCTACGGTTTTATTTTGGACAGCCCACGCGTCGAACATTATCTTTAAACTGTGTCACACTTGTTTGGTTATGTTAGATTACCCTGTTGTTGCACTTGCACTTTCTGTTTACTTGGCATGTTGTATTTCTGTACCTTGTTATGTCCCTCTGAGGACCTAGTTCCCTTCCAGGTGTAGGCTACGAGGATTACCCGGAGGAGTACGGACCGGGCATCTATCCAGCAGCTGTACTCACTGCCGAGGACGAGGTCATTCCTGAGGACTTCGCCTGATCGCTGGTAGTGACTCTTTCCTTGGGACGGTATCGTTACCTAGTTACCTGCTGCCCTCCCAAGTTATCTTATTGCTTACTTTCATTCCAGTATATTTGTACTAGCGGGTTTGTTCCCGTGTGACTACTCTAGTATTTGTACTTGATACTTATTTGGATATTTCCTTCCTGCACATTAGTCGTTGTATTTACTTCTATTGTGCTCTTATATTGCTGCCTGTGGATGAGATTTAGATTGAGTATACTTGTGTTATGTGATGGGTTATTTATTGTACTTCACAGCTTAAGTATACTCCGACGGGCCCATTAGATTGGAAAGCCCGTCGAAGTATACTGCTGGCCATTACCACGTGTCTCGGTTCCTTATCCATGGAACCGGGGCGTGACAAGGTTTTTGTGGTGGCCCATGCAGGTCCGATTTGAATCGTCTTGGTCACCTGACTGTGCCAAGCGAGCCTGCAAATTAGGAATAGAGTTAGAAATCTCATCTGCAAAGTTTGAAACCTTCACATGACACCTCTATCTCGATATTGTTTACCAAATTGCATCTTGTTTATTTTCCTCAAAAGCTGATCGCAGTCATGACTTCTTTTCAGAGTTATGAATCTCCGCAGTGGACGTGTCGTGCAGCCTGGCGACGTTCCTCGAGACGCAGGATCATCCAGAGAACCGGAACTGGAGCAGGTCCTTCTACTGACTCCAGCTTCCATGGGACAGTCATCAGGACATCCAGAGGTGCCTTCAGACAGATACCAGACTCCACATCAGGCAGGAACTAAGGATCGGAGGATCCCGAGTCAGGAGGAGCAGCAGCTACCACCTCCTCCACCATTCCCGCCCCAGATGCCCTTTATGCCATTTCCCACAGGACAACCGATGGATGGAACCCAGATGTTCCAAATGATGTATGCGATGATGCAGGCCCAGTAGCAGGTCCAGTGTCACGTCCCGGTCCCGCCCGGGCTGCCGCTCCACCCTGCCCCACCCCGCACGGTCGGGATTAATGCAACCGGGCACGAATCACCGTGCCTCGGCGTGCCAGACGCGAATCACCGCGCCCGTCCCGCGGGTGCGAGGGAGGAAGGGAGCTAACGCATAGGGCCCGTTCGAGCTTTCGGGGACGTAATGCCGCACGGGCCTGGGGTTGCGCCCGTGCAAGGCCAATCGTTTAAGTTGATAGTTGGCTATCATCGCATCAATCGAGTAAGCAGCGGAAAGGGACTTGTTGCAATGCAATGCATTAGCCAACTGAGTGTTCGGGACAATCGAGGCAACTTGGGTTTCCTTTAGCAAAGGCACGTTCGTTTCATATATTATGCCCCCTTATACGATAGCATTCTCGAGGCAACAATCGAAACCAGGATTCCGGGTCTTGGGGACTGTGGCACGCCTATCGCTCCCTCGGACGATCCAGTACCTGCAAGCAAGTAAACTGTTGGTGGGTCAGCACTTTATACAAGTACTGGTGAGATAAATCAACTGAACAGAAACAAGCATTCACTCAAACCAACACTAAGTAATCATATTATAAAACATTACATTACTAGTGATCTTTCTAGTTTTACCTAGGTTCATTTCATGCAGTTCTAGCAGAGTCATATTAAATTGCTTTGGAAACATGTTTGGAAACAGAGTTTCATATTGAATATGCAAGCAAGCAAGCCGTTCATGTTTCAGGGTATGCGCAGCGTATCTCGTGTGACTCCAGGGTCAGATGCAAAGCTAGACACACAATGCACATCTTAGGGGCAGTCATCTATCCAAGCCAACTCAATGACTTAGCTATATGCAGGGCGGTCCCCGAGTATCTCAGGATCGGCAGCTGGTTGTACAGCATACCAACGACTCTTTATCTGATGCTAGAGGCAGCTGTGGCTCATGGTTGCTTTCCACTATCTCTGTAGCAGTCGTGAAACATGCAGCTCAGCTTTCCACCAATAGCCATTGTCCGACCGCATGCGAATGCATGGAACACTATCAAATAAACTCTAGTATGAAGACGAGATGAACCATCAGAATACAATCGTTGTTGCGGGGTAATCCGACTTATCACTTGAACACGTTCAGGCACAGTATGGTTCTCTCGAAGCATAGACGATAGTGAACATATTCATGCACTCTAAGCAGGCGATTCAGGATTCTCGTTTAGCAGACTTTGTTTTGAAGACAAGCTAGGTGAGTTCGTTCATTAACATGTAAGGCAGGTTCTATCATTCTCTTATGAAAACATTACAAGCAAAAACTCAGGTTATTATTAAGGCATGCAAGAATCAGAGAACGAAGTTCTGCCCACTCACCTTGATACATAACGCCGACGCGGAGCAGGGCGTTACATACTTACCAACCAACAAAAAGTTTCGTCCTCAAAACTTCAAGGATAAACTTCTCGATATTCCGAGCAGCGATAGTGCCGTCCCTCATCGTACTTAATCGAAACAGTCAAGCAATTCAAGTTCAGAAAACATTTGCACTTTGAGAATATCTATGGACTTATTGTATGGAACGCTCTATTGTAATACCATATCGATAACTCAGAGTCAAAGCAACAGTTTGGGCCAGAAGATCGATTCTGCTCTGATACCATTCTGTCACGCCCCGGTCCCGCCCGGGCCGCCGCTCCGCCCTGCCCCGCCCCGCGCGGCCGGGATTAACGCAACCGGGCACGAATCACCGTGCCTCGGCGAGCCAGACGCGAATCACCGTACCCATCCCACGGGTGCGAGGGAGGAAGGGAGCTAACGGATAGGGCCCGTTCGAGCTTTCGGGGACATGATGCCGCACGGGCCTGGGGTTGCGCCCGTGCAAGGCCAATCGTTTAAGTTGATAGTTGGCTATCATCGCATCAATCGAGTAAGCAACGAAAAGGGACTTGTTGCAATACAATGCATTAGCCAACTGAGTGTTCGGGACAATCGAGGCAACTTGGGTTTCCTTTAGCAAAGGCACGTTCGTTCCATACATTATGCCCCCTTATACGATAGCATTCTCGGGACAACAATCGAAACCAGGATTCCGGGTCTTGGGGACTGTGGCATGCCTATCGCTCCCTCGGACGATCCAGTTCCTACAAGCAAGTAAACTGTTGGTGGGTCAACACTTTATACAAGTACTGGTGAGATAAATCAACTGAACAGAAACAAGAATTCACTCAAACCAACACTAAGTAATCATGTTATAAAATATTATATTACTAGTGATCTTTCTAGTTTTACCTAGGTTCATTTTATGCAGTTCTAGCAGAGTCATATTATATTGCTTTGGAAACATGTTTGGAAACAGAGTTTCATATTGAATATGCAAGCAAGCAAGCTGTTCATGTTTCAGGGTGTACGCAGCATGTCTCGTGCGACTCCAGGGTCAGATGCAAAGCTAGACACACAATGCACATCTTAGGGGCAGTCATCTATCCAAGCCAACTCAATGACTTAGCTATATGCAGGGCGGTCCCCGAGTATCTCAGGATCGGCAGCTGGTTGTACAGCATACCAATGACTCTTTATCTGATGCTAGAGGCAGCTGTGGCTCATGGTTGCTTTCCACTATCTCTGTAGAAGCCGTGACACATGCAGCTCAGCTTTCCACCAATAGCCATTGTCCGACCGCATGCGAATGCATGGAACACTATCAAATAAACTCTAGTATGCAGACGAGACGAACCATCAGAATACAATCGTTGTTGCGGGGTAATCCGACTTATCACTTGAACACGTTCAGGCACAGTATGGTTCTTTCGAAGCATAGACGATAGTGAACATGTTCATGCACTCTAAGCAGGCGATTCAGGATTCTCGTTTAGCAGACTTTGTTTTGAAGACAAGCTAGGTGAGTTCGTTCATTAACATGCAAAGCAGGTTCTATCATTGTCTTATAAAAACATTGTAAGCAAAAACTCAGGTTATTATTAAGGCATGCAAGAATCAGAGAACGAAGTTCTGCCCACTCACCTTGATATATAACGCCGACGCAGAGCGGGGCGCTACATCCAGCAGCAGGCTCAGCAGCAGGCCCAGCAGCGCCAGGCTGAGACCCTAAGAGAGAGCATCGTGACGGCCTTGGGGCAGGCGTCACCACCAGCATACGAGCCGACGCAAGGGTCTGTCATAGACTTCCGTTGTTTGATGCCGCAACCTTTTACGGGCACCGAGGAGCCGACAGAGGTCCATGCTTGGCTTACCAGCATTCAGCACCAGCTGGAGGCTACTGACCTCCCCCGACACCGATGGATGACGGCTGTCAGGATGCAGCTTACCGGCAACACGTATCACTGGTGGCTTTCCGAGGAGCAACGTTTGGGACCGGATCGTGCCACCTGGGAAGAGTTCTCTAGGCTTTTCCAGGAGATGTACATACCCTCTACCGCCCGAGCAGAGCTTCGGGACAGATTCCAGAACCTCAGGCATGGAAGTATGACTGTAGAGGAATACAATTCTGAGTTTCTCCGCCTAAGTAGATTTGTACCATACCTGATCCCCACTGAGGAAGCAAAGGCAGAGAAGTTTTATGAGGGCCTGAGTTTTAAGACCCAGAGGCTTATCGGGTCTACCGCCCCCACATCTTACTCCGAGGTACTACTTGCAGCACGACTCCAGGACCGTATCAACAAGATGGAGGCTAGCCAGAAGCGCTCCTATGCGTCATCATCAGCAGTCCGAGCCCCGCAGGGAGGACCTACGAAGCGCCCTCTTGTATAACAACAGCAACAGAGGGCAGCACCATAGCAGGGAGCTGTCATCCCCACTTGCCATTACTGCGACAAGAAGGGACATCTATTGAGGGACTGCCGACATAGACTGGGCGTTTGCTTGAGATGCGGATCGGACTAGCATGCAGTCTAAGATTGCCCAGACCAGAGGGCTCCAACACAGATGGTCCATCGGCCAGCCCTGCCAGCGCCGAGGCCTTATCAACAGCCTCCTGGACCGAGGCCGCCTTATACAGGAGCTGGAGCACAGCGACCACCAGCACCAGGGGAAACCAGAGGAGGCCACCCTTGGCCCCACAGGGAGATCATTTCCAGCAGGTTCAATAGCAGCCGCCGAGGGCACCGGCACCGAGACAGGGACAGGCCTATGCTATGACAATAGAGGAGGCAGAGACAGCCGGAGAAGTGATCGCAGGTACAATCTTAGTAGCTTCATTACTAGCATTAGTCCTATTTGATTCTGGTGCCACACACTCTTTTATAGCTGCTAGTTTTGTGGCTACCCATAGAATACCCACCGTACCCCTTCCGAAGGTCAAGAAGATTCTTACGGGAGGTAGAATAGTACCTGTTAGCGATACTTGTAGATCATGTTCAGTAGTTGTCTGCGGGCGAGAGATGCGTGCCCGATTTTTAGTTTTCTCCATGCTGGACTATGACATTGTCCTAGGCATGGATTGGTTGAGCTAATACCACGCAACGCTAGATTGCCATCGTGGTTGTGTCATCTTTAGACTCCCAGATCACCCAGAGTTTGAGTTTCTTCGGGGAGCCCGAGAGCATGGTGTCCAACCTACCCTAGCGACACACATTGCAGAAGGCAAACCGATGTACCCTCACTTTATAGCAGAGTTTGAGGATATGTTTCCAGAGGATCTTCCAGGACTGCCACCTGACAGAGAGATTGAGTTCACTATAGAGTTGACTCCAGGAGCCGAGCCAGTTACTTCCCCCGTTTATAGACTAGCACCGAAGGAGTTGGTTGAGCTGAAAGTCCAAGTAGATGATCTCTTAGATAAGGGTTTCATACGGGCTAGTGTATCTCCATGGGGAGCACTCATTCTGTTCGTACCGAAGAAGGACGGGATGGTACGCTTGTGTATCGATTATAGGACGCTAAATGCTGTAATGATAAAGAACAAGTATCCACTGCCACGCATTGATGATTTGTTTGATCAACTTAGCGGTGCATGTGTATTCTCGAAGATCGATCTCAGATCCGGTTATCATCAGATCAAGGTACGGAAAGAGGACATCCAGAAGATGGCCTTTCGGACGAAGTATGGCCACTATGAGTTTTTAGTTATGTTGTTTGGTTTAACCAACACGCCAGCAGTATTTATGTGTTTGATGAACAATGTCTTCCACCAGTACTTAGATAAGTTTGTGGTGGTATTTATAGACGATATCTTGATATATTCCAAGAGCCAGGAGGAGCATGAAAGGCATATCAGGATCGTGTTGGAGATGCTGAGACATGAGAGGCTGTACGCTAAACTCAGCAAATGTGAGTTCTGCTTGGATAGAGTACCATTTTTGGGACACATAATCACCAGAGATGGACTATCAGTTGACCCGGAGAAGATAGCTGCAGTAGAGACCTGGCCTACCCCTACATCAGTTACGGAGGTTAAGAGTTTCCTCGGACTTGCCGGATATTATCGGAGGTTCATGAAAAACTTCTCGAGGATAGCTGCGCCTATGACGCGACTGACGCATAAAGGCGAGGTGTTTATCTTGACCAACGAGTGTTAGGCAGCTTTCGATGAGCTGAAGAAACGTCTGACCTCAGCACCGATTTTGACACTACCTTCAGGATCAGGAGGATTTGTAGTGTACAGTGATACGTCAGGGAGCGGATTGGGATACGTACTGATGCAACATGGCAAGGTGATAGCCTACGCATCGAGACAACTGAGAGTTCATGAGAAGAACTATTCGACGCACGACTTGGAGCTAGCTGCAGTGATATTTGTACTAAAGCTATGGAGATATTACCTTTATGGTGAGCGTGTTGAGATTTACACAGATCATAAAAGCCTGAAGTACGTCTATACGTAGAAGAAGCTCAACATGAGACAGAGACGCTGGCTAGAGTTGATGACAGATTATGACATTGAGTTACAATACCACCCTGGCAAGGCGAATGTCGTAGCAGATGCCTTAAGCAGGAAGCCCATGGCATACTTTTTGATGACGCAGTGACAGTTGCTAGAGGATCTCCAGGAGCTTAGGATAGAGATTGTAATGCCAAGCATGGATGGACAGATGGCCAGTCTTGAGGTTCAGTCTACTTTGATAGAGAGGATCAAGGCAGCTTTGCCTACAGATACGAGATTTTGACGTCTATGAGAGAGGACAGAAGCCGGCATGCATACGGGACTCTGGATTCATGAAGACGGAACATTGAGGTACGGAGATCGCCTATATGTTCTGAGTGGCGAGCTACGCCAAGAGTTGATGACTGAGGCACATAGCTCAATTTATTCTATTCATCACGGAGGTACGAAGATGTACCGAGATTTGAGGCAGCATTTCTGGTGGCATGGGATGAAGAGAGAAATTACAAGATTTGTGGCGAAGTGTTTAGTTTGTCAGCAAGTCAAGGCTGAACATCAGAGGACTGCAGGATTATTGTAGCCACTTCCCATTCTTGAGTGGAAGTGGGAACACATTACCATGGACTTCATCACAGGATTTTCGTGGAGCCCTAGCGGGAAGGATGCAGTTTGGGTTTTCGTAGACAGACTCACCAAGTCTGCACATTTCTTGCCTTTCAGAGTTGGGCAATCCACAGAGATACTAGCTGACATGTATATGAGGCAGATAGTACGATTACATGGAGTGCCTGTCAGCATCGTATCGGATCGTGATTCCAGATTCATGTCATATTTTTGGCAGAGTATGCAGGAGAGCCTAGGAACTCGCCTCAAGTTCAGCACTGCATATCATCCATAGACTGATGGTCAGTCAGAGCACACGATACAGATATTAGAGGATATGTTGAGAGCGTGCATGATTGATTTTAGAGGATCTTGGGAGGACTACCTCCACTTGGTGGAATTCTCCTACAATAATAGTTACCAGGCCAGCATACAGATGGCACCTTATGAGGCACTATACGACAGGAAATGTAGGTCGCCAGTTTGTTGGAGTGACGTAGGAGAGCGTCAGATACTTGGTCCAGAGTTGGTGACACAGACAGTGGAGAAGGTCAATCAGATTCAGAGCCACCTGTGCGCAGCACAAGACAGACAGAAGCACTGGACAGATGGGCACCGCAGACCATTGGAATTCAAGAAGGGTGACCATATGTTTTTAAGAATATTGCCCACTCGTGGTACCATCAGATTCGGAGGCAGAGGCAAGCTGAGTTCGAGGTACATCGGATCTTTTGACATTTTGGAACGAGTTGGCGAAGTGGCTTACCGTCTTGCATTACCTCCATCATTAGAGGGAGTACATGACGTATTCTACGTATCGCAGCTGAGGAGATATGTCGCAGACCCTAGCCACGTGCTTGATCATTCGGAGATTACAATCGGGCCCAGTCTGTCTTATGTAGAGCAGCCAGTTGAGATCCTCGATCGCAGCGAGAAGACTTTGAGAGGGCAGACGATTCGACTGGTCAGAGTGGCATGGAAGCACCATTCACCAGGCGAGTCTACTTGGGAGCACGAGGATTCTATTCGGCAGCGGTTTCTGCACTTATTTGAGGAGCACGGTACGAATTTACGTACGGCATTTGATTACTAGTTGTTTTAAAATTCTTTTAGCTATTATCGTGCTTTACTTTTAATTTCGGGGACAAAATTTTTCTAAGTTGGGAAGAATGTAAACCCCCTCGATTTATTCTATAGATAGTCAGGTTTGGATTTGGAAAATTTTGGATTTAGCGGCAGATGTTGAGGTTTAGAGTGGAGTTAAGTTTATCTGGTATTTAATTCATTTAAATTAAAACCCTTGGCGCGCCCTATCATTGCTAAATTATTCGGAGCCCAATATCAGCCTATAAATTTCGGTCAATTATTGTACTTCTGACTTGACCTGCCAAATTAGGTACTGGACTTTTCTGTCACTTAAAACCAGTTTTCGTTGTGCTATAAATTAATTGCATAATTTTTTGAAACCGTAATCCATATTTAATTCCATGTCGGACACTTGTGTCGTTACCCTAAATTTTGAGATACCAACTTAACCCGTTGAGCCGGACCAACTAAAGGGTCCAAGACTGACTCCAAGCCCCCACCATTTTTGGCCTTTGCGTCATTTCCGAATTTTGACCCCAAGTGCCCCCATTTAATTTAAAAATGCGGGACACTTTAATTCTATTTAAATCGGGGATACCAACTTTACCTAATCCTATTTTAATCCTTAATTAATCCCGTTAGCAATAAAATTAAATCCGTGCCAAACCCCCAACACCCCCTCGCCATGCAAACCATCACCCGCAATTTTCTCCACAATTTTAGCGTCATTTTATGTGTCCGTATAATTTCCCGAATTTAAGGGGCTAAGTTACAATTTAGTAATTTTAGGTGCCCTCACCCCATTGGCCAAACCAAATGGAGAGGTCACAAAATGGGGTCCTAATTTCACCCATCCATTCACCACCTTTCATGAAGAAATTATTTTTCTTCATGACAAATCCTATCCCTCCATTTTGAATAGGAGCATCTCCACCCTCCATCTATTTCACAATCTCCTATAAAATATCACCTCACCCCACCCTCATAACTCACCACCGGCCCTAATCCCAAGGAAACTAAAAGAAAACCCTCTCTCTCTCTCCTCACTCCTCCATTTATTTACCATATAAATTCCCTCTCCTTCATTTCTTCTTCCTTCCTTCTTCTTCATCCTGAAGAACACTCGACCGACCAACCCCGGTCCGGCCAGGCCACGCCGCCCTACTCCTGCCCACAGCAGCCGACCGGCTGTTCTTCCCCCCCGTGCGGCCTAACCAGCAGCCCGACCGGCTGTTCTCCCACCCTGCTCCGGCTCGTGGTGCAGCAGCCACTCCAGCACTGTGCTGTGCAGTGCAGTCCGACGACCCATTGTACATTCCCGTCCGGTCAGCCGCCCCCCCACGACAGCAGCTTTACTCCCTGTCGGACTGAACGACGTCCCGATCGGACTGAGCAGCCCCCGCCTGCTGTACACCCTCCGCCGGACTTTCCCGCTCCAGCCGCACTGACCAGTGACCCGACAGCAGCTCCGCTGTACAGAACCACCACTGCGCATCCCGCTCCGGCCACCTTCTCCGGCAACATCGTCGTGGTATCAACTCTTTCTCCCCCCCTCTCTATTGATATATATATATTATATATTGTGTTGTTAGGGTTAGTGTTTTATATGAAGTGTGAGCATAACTAGAGTCATGTTGGTACATGATATGGTAGATGAGAATGGAATAAGAACAGGAGAAATAGGAATTTATGTGTTGTTGGGATTTATATTGGATGGTGTGGTTTAGTACTTGAACATTGCTGATTAAATCAAATAATAATAATATGACTTGAGGTTAAGGTTAATGGTGAACTTGAAGGTTTAATCATCATCGGTAAATCAATATGGATTTGTGTGAGAGAACATTGAGCTTAAGGGTTAAACACATTTATGGATGTGCATGGTGATCTGTAGGGTTGAGCAGTGTTTGCGGATAAAATGATCCGAGGGTTGAGGAAGACCTAATATCTAATGAGTAAATACGGTCAGGGAGTGAGCATACCTGAACTACTGAACCACGTAAAAAATATGGTAAGAATGAGGATTTGTCGAGGAGAGCGTACAGATGACTAGTTGATGGACTATCGTACTGTTAGACAATTGTAGTCAGCCCTCTAGTGTCTTGTCCCTGTGAGTCGTAGCTGAGTTTGAGTTTAGTTGTTGATGCGTGTCGCATCCCTGTCTGTCGTAGAATAGATTATTAATTCTGGTTTGTATCTCATCTCTAGGTACTGCGGGACCTGAGGACTTGGACGCGGTACCAGATCCCCGTCATCAGCAACTGCACGCAGGCAAGTGTACCTTGCCACCCTGTATTTCAGATTACAGATATTGTTATTCTTATTGTATATTGTGCGAGTATTTATGTTGACGTTCGATACTTCGCGTCCGGATCACAACCGGGTGCTGACGTTCGTCGTATGTCTTAGAATAATTGCTAGATGCTTCATACACCTCGATGCACGTACCTTAGTATATCGACACCCCAGGACACACTCATACACTGTGATCGTACCAGATTCCTGTATCCTGATACTGACATCATGACCAGAGACTGGGACGACCTTACGGTCGCGTTTGTTGAGTTATTTTCGTGTGTCGAGACTGTAGTTAGAGGTTCAGGTTCAACGCACAATCGTTGACCGCTTGGGAAGGGGAAAACAGTTACTAGACGCTTGGGCTCCTCTGCACGCGCTTATATATTTATGTAGTATCTATGTAGTGATTCTGTATCTAGTGTAGTGGTATCACCCGTGTGACTCTTTGCCCAGAGCTGCGGTACGTGCCGTGTGTTTCCGTGTCCGGAGCTACGGTTTTATTTTGGATAATCCACGCGTCGAACATTGTCTTTAAACTATGTCACACTTGTTTGGTTATGTTAGATTACCCTGTTGTTGCACTTGTACTTTCTGTTTACTTGGTATGTTGTATTTCTGTACCTTGTTACATCCCTCTGAGGACCTAGTTCCCTTCTAGGTGTAGGCTACGAGGATTACCCGGAGGAGTACGGACCGGGCATCTATCCAGCAGCTGTACTCACTGCCGAGGACGAGGTCATTCCTGAGGACTTCGCCTGATCGCTGGTAGTGACTCTTTCCTTGGGACGGTATCGTTACCTAGTTACCTGCTGCCGTCCCAAGTTATCTTATTGCTTACTTTCATTCCAGTATATTTGTACTAGCGGATTTGTTCCCGTGTGACTACTCTAGTATTTGTACTTGATAATTATTTGGATATTTCCTTCCTGCAAATTAGTCATTGTATTTACTTCTATTGTGCTCTTATATTGCTACCTGTGGATGAGATTTAGATTGAGTATACTTGTGTTATGTGATGGATTATTCATTGTACTTCACAGCTTAAGTGTACTCCGACGGGCCCATTAGATTGGAAAGCCCGCCGAAGTACACTGCTTGCCATTGCCACGTGTCTCGGTTCCTTATCCATGGAACCGGGGCGTGACATTTACGCCTGTGGGAGGTATAGCAACCTTTTATGCCAAAATAGCCTTGAAGCGCTGCTTTACGCGGGCAGCTCTGAAGTCATATTTTATGCCACACAGCGTTGAAGCTCTGTTTTACGCGGACAGCTCTGAAGTCATATTTTTACGCCACACAGCGCTGGAGCTCTGTTTTACGCGAACTTCATGTATGTTGGGGGTTTTATGCGTATAATTCCCCAGCATATTTCATGCTTCTACTACTATACTAGCTAATATGTTACCCTATATACTTATATCCATATGTATAACTAATATACATATACTATATATATATATATATATATATATATATATATATATATATATATATATATATATATATATATATATATATATATATATATATATATGCAATTAGTAGTACTAGGTAATTCATACCTATTACCTTACACTATTATCTAAATTTACTTAGTATCACCAATATATAATAATACCTTAGCTATCCAATATAACTTGATATCTATACCTTAATATCTACCCTCTACTCAATACTTAATAATACCAACCAATACTAACATCAACCATCATCTAACTAATTTACTAATAGTTAACTAACTAAACATTAATATCTAATAACTGGCATGTCTCTAGTATATAACATCAACCGGCATGTTAACTTAACTAATTATTTTAATATCTAACTTCTAACTAACATATCTTATCTACTAATCACTAAAATATACTAACAGATCAGTCCTAACATCACCCACTAACTGTTAAGTAACTGATAATTATCAACCCTCAACTAAACTTCATATATTATAACATCAACCCCCTCATTATCTCAGTCACAGACCAACTGTTATGATCTCACTCAACTGTGAACTCAGTCACACATAGTGAAAATCCTAACTGTCATTAACATCACAGTGAACTTATCTCTTTTTTCTTTTATAAATATGCATCATATATAGATACACATATAATTCTTATATCAGCCACAACCACAATGACTAACCCGACAGTAGCAACCCTTGACTGTCACAGCCCTTAACACATAAATCTTCATATATCAATACACCACTGTGAAGCCCTCTACATGTTTGCTATGTTCACTTCAGAATACCAAAACCCGATACCTATTATCGTCATTGATGCTAGGTGCAACAACAGACCCTCCATGCCTAGATACTTCAAGTACTTGCATACACCTATATGCTTACACCCTATTTTAAAGCATCCACCTATAAGGTTCTGTACAGGCTTGTAGGTGATTCCCCCATCTCCCTACCTTCGGCTCTAATCCTTCAAGAGAATTCTATCCTCACAAAGATCTATATTAATCACAAAGACATACAGACATACTCTCCCTTGCCATAGTGCCCAACCTCCTCACAACTAGAACCTACTGTCTTCACCCCTTTTCCTAATGTCTGAACCCGATCCCCACAAATCTAAACACACACTACACTATATAATATATACACACCAAACAACCACCCTATAAATACATGATATAAATACTTAATTACTTAATATAAATATAACCAATTGATATATAACCATACATACCTATATATAGTTATATAAGTCTCATATACCATCTAAAATATATAACAACACTAAAGTCAAGAACTAAGTATTAAAACAAACACGTGGAGTGCATCGCACCCGTATCACACTCAATCTATGATACGCTTGCGATATGGCTCCAACACATCACCAAATGTATCCCGAAGGATACGAGCAAGTCTAGAATCACAATTAGAAGCAACACGAAGTACTAAATATCCAACTACGTGTCCGTGTCAAAATATAGTATGTGCAAACCCCTGTGTCGAAGAAAAAACTCATAAATCAACCTGTATCACTAAATTGCCATAATACGGCCTACACGTATCCAATTATGGATACTAGTCTCACACAACTAAACACATATCAATTTGGTCTACTAGACCTATTGACCAATACATGGTACACTAATCTCAGATTTCCCCAAATTTGGGCACAAAATATACCATAACTTCCAAAATAGGGGTTCCTAGTAGTCAATTCTTCTTCCTACTGGTAGCCCTAGTCCATAGGTGGATTCCTAATGATTAAACTACCGATTAGAGTCTAATTAGAAGGGAAAAAACTAAATTATACTTATTGAGAGATGGATTCCCAATGAAAGTCTCCAATGACCACCAAGAAGCCTCAACTTGTGCAAATTCCTCTAATTTGTATATCTTTGCCTTCTCCTTGCTCCTAGAGTCTCCAATGATGAAGTAGGGGTGAACTAGGATGAGATTTGGTAGATATTTGATGTAGGTTTGGTGGAGGAAAGAGGCAATTTGGGGAAGAACTATTCTAGATCTAGAATTAGAATAGAAAGAGGAAGGAGAGAGAGTGAAACCCTCCCTTTATTGGTCTGCCCCTATTCTTGGTCACCAAGCAATATATATAGTCTTAAATACCCCTTGGGCTTGTCATGAAGAAAATGATTAAGGAAAGAAGGTTATATTCCTAATAGTTTGACTAATTAAATCACTAACTTAATGAATTGGGCTAGTTATTGGCTCAAGTCTAAACTAATATAAATGTTGGTTCAAGAGTCAAGTCTAGTCTAGTTAGGTTCACTAACACAAGTCCAAAATATAATATAACATGCTAACAATACATAAATATTACAATAAATAAATATAACATGTATCATAAATAATAATTATGAAATACCATTCAATATAATAATTTTTGAAATACCAATATTACAATATTACTATAATAGGAAAAGAGAAAAAAATCCTCTACAGAAAAGCGGTAGTGACATATATCCATATACAAACACACGGAAACCCTAAACCTAAACTTCTTCCTCCCCTCCTTACTCGTTGACCTTCCGTCGTCCTTACTCGCTGACGACCACTGCCGAACCGCTGACGTCGCCGATCAGAGTCCCGTGCGCGCGTAAATCACCTTAAGAATCGAACCCCAGGTACCCATCTTTTCTGCTAAATTTCTTCCTACATACACAACCGAATTACGATCCAGTTGTTTAGATTCAATCACAATATGAACATATTCTAATGCCTTCAAGTAGTTTTATTCGAACAACTCTATTTCTGTTTTAAAATTAACCAAAACTTTTCGGAAAACCTGTTTATAATATATAAAACAGAACACCCAAAACTGTTCCAAACACCTGTTTTGGAAGGCGATTCTCTCCCAAATGAATCAACCAAAACTCGATTTTTTTTTGACATAAAGTCAATATAACCAGGATTGCAATGATATATTATTTTCATATTTTCATTATTATTTCTGCATTAAAAACTGTATTTAAAATCAGAAAAACCCACAAAAATGTTCATAGAAAACTTAGAAAATATGATACGGAGTACGTCCCGACAAACCAGACCACCATGTCACATACCTATTGCACCGAAAGGAGCGTATGGTATATCCTGATGTGCGAAATTTTACGAAAGTTGATTCGGACATGTGTGCGCGCTGGAATCAACCCGTATCTGAGAAAAGTTCTCTCTATCGGCGTTTTACAAAATTTCTCATTAATTGGTATACGGTCGTCAGAATGCGATAAAACTTGCACAATCGGATCGGTAGTATCATGTTGTTCCTGTGACCCAAGTTTCACGTGATTCCGAGACAGTTGACCGAGCCGCCTATTCGCGGGCCCCACGATTTACTTGACGGACAAAATTATGATCGGCTCACCGGAATCCAAAATTGGACATACTATTGAGTTCGTATCGATATTTAAGATTTTTTTGACCTATAATTTTCTTTATTTAGAGACCTTACCCCTGGCATGTATTTTGGTGCAAAGTAGGCCACATGTGGATCCCACTTTGACCCAAAATTATCTATTTTGCCCTGTATCCAAATTGGATAAAATGGTAGAGTTTTTTTTACTATCTTGCTGATTCCGGAGACGTTGGTGATATTTATTTCAGCATCCAGAGATATTCGTTCGGAGCCTAAAGTTTCTGATCCCTTGTGCTTGACGTCACGACGCCTACATTACACATATTGCTTGCCAAACAAGTATACCTTACCATTATACTATTTAGTTACATTCAATTGCTGCATATTTATTTTTTGTTATTTATTTCCATTTATTTTCTATATAAAACTGTCCGTCCAAGAATAACTTGGGTGCAACGACGGTTGCGATGCCTTTTGTCACTTATTTAATATTTTGCATGACGACCTAGTTTTACTAGACCATCCCATGATATTGAGGTATTTTTATGTTTTATTGGCCGTGACACATTTGTCATACGAGTATGAGTCTCATTTAGGATACTAACTTGTGTGATAGGCTGGCCACCTGTACGTATCGAACGTACGACGGATAGGAAATAACTGCTGATAGAAATATATGCTAGGAGACCTGAAAGTTACTAGATGGTATCATCATGGCATGGATATGACATGGATAAAGCATAGGGTGGGGAGAACAACAAGTAGGCATATGAGTTCCTTTACACTTTCTCTTTTGTAACCCGTACGCTCCGTCGGAGATGCGTGGTCAGATGACGCTTATATTATATTATTTACAGGAAGCCTCTGACGATCGAAAGATGTTACACTTTTTAGGCCACTGATTCCCTGAGAGAGTCACATCAATCCCATTTTTAGCCATATAGCCCATACGTTGGAAAGTTGTTCTCAAAAGTGCATTTCACATAGATGGTTAGGCGACCCTTTGGATGTTATTTTCAGTATATTATGGCATGTAATTTTTATATCTTGTTACATCTCTCAAAAGTGCATTTTACATAGATGGTTAGTCCACTTCTAGGTGTAGACGAGCAAGATTATCCGCAGAAGTATGGACCCGGGCCTGACGCATCATTCTCAGTTGAGGAGGTCTTACCTTATGTGTACCAGTGATTACTTCATTGCTGATGGATCCTTAGCTGCTATTTCTTTATTGACATTTATTTTATATTGGGGTTTTGATCTCCTCTATCATTTTAGTTTTTGATATAGTCGATGGGTAGTGAATTTGTCTCCACCCGACTATTATTCTTTTGATACTTCTTACTTGAGATATTTAGCTATTTATTTTGCTATTCCTTTACTTGTGCTTGTGGATGAGATATATATACATGTGACTTGTGTTGACAATATATGTTCCACTTGTGAATTAATATTCATATTATAGCGTATGTATTATAATTTTTCTAACATATTGGAGTTGTCATATACATACGGTTGGCATGCTACATATTCCTAGTCCTACATATTTTGTGACTGGGCCTGACAATAAGCAAATTAGACGACCAATCATGTATGTAGCTTGATATGCGATCTCTGGGTTATCCCAGCAATGCAATATATGAGTTTCCTTAGATCGTGCCATAATCGATCAGGGCTGGCTGAACCAATGATATACAAGCAATAATATATGTAAATGATGCACCAGTCCCTTGCAAGGGACCTGAGCTAATTAATAATGAATAACAGTTCCAGGCTTTCTATAGAAAAGATACTGGCTCAATCTTATAATTAAATCAGATACTGCACTCCATTAGTGCGAATGATATACAGTATCCGTGGTGGCCATCCTTTACTCTCAGCTAATTTTGGGTGGTTCGACATGCATGATCTCGAGATATCGTTCCCTCCCAATGCTCTATAATTAAGTTGCCTAGTTAACCCTAGGTTAGTTAGAATCTTATACCGTGGTCACATGAATATTCCTTCTTAGATGCCATACCTTAAATACGGTCACGCTTGATACGAATACATATTGTCACTCGAAAGTTAAATCTAGATTCACCCAAGTGTGATGCAACAATCAATACTATCTAGCCACGGCTAAAGTCACTGTCCAACTACTAGATCTGTGCATAAAAATAATAACATATATCACGTAGCGGGAGTATGTGGCATGATGGCTCATTATATATATATATATCAAGTAGCACTCTTGGTGCGATCAAGTATATCAACACAGATACAATAGTTAGGGCAGGAACAAGTTCTAGTATCTAGATCATGGATAAGTTATCAGATAACAAGTTATTCAGGACATGATAGTTTAATACTGGTCACATATAATTTGTCACTTTATTATATCAATGAATGCGAATAAGAGTAGTACGAGAACTCCTCGAGATCAGATCCATAACCCTTAAACCAAATAAGGACCGGGGTTGCATAACATCATCCGAGTTGAACTACGCATTTTATTCTATCCAACGTATAATAAGGTAATCAAGAAAAAGTAAACTAATTAGCAAGTAAAATAGCAAGGGCATATAGGTCCATATTTACAGGGCTCAATGTGCGCATGAAACAGTAGGCGCACAAATGACCAAAACTGGACAGTGGCGCACAAACGAACAAAAGCAGGGTTGGCGCACAAACGACCAAAACTTGGTAGGCGCACAAACGACCAAAACTAGGCTGGTGCACTTTCGCAAGAAAGTGCGCGAGCTACAAAGGGTGGACCACTTTGTCAAGTTTACCAATACGACACACTTGACAAACGTGTGCAGGCAAGAATAAAGCGCGCTTTCAAGGAAAGTGCGCGAGCAAGCTAACTACAAGACAAAATACACAATCCGAGGTCAAAGCTCGACAGTTGAGAAATTCGTCAGTCGAGGAGCACACAAATCAATAACACATAAATCGAAAAACCAACCAAAGCTTCGTCCCTCAGGAAATGAAGAGGAAAAAGTGTACGAGCTACTAAACGTAAGCAAAGTTTGCTGGCTGATAAAACATAGGAAAAGTACGCCAGATTGCTAACTCGAAAAAAGTGCGTGAAGTGACTGTGGCACCGTTTCCCTTGATTTTCCATGGAGAACTTTGATTTAATATGCACCAAAGTGCGCCAACTGGGTTTTCCCTCAAAAGTGTGCCATTGACTCAAGGAGTGCGACTGACGCACTCTTGCTAGGAGACTAAGTGTAGTATGATTAGTATGCACGAGGAGTTGGGACAACACACCAATGCACCCAAAGTAATACATAAGTATTTCTACGTCAAAGGGGTTCTCTTGGATACTCTTCACAGAGCATTGTTCTTATTCTCCAGTAAGCCAATTGGTATACGTATTGTATCAGGTTTCAGCACTGAACTTAACTGGACTCGAAAACAAGCACGACCAAAAGCAAAGTTACATAAAATATGATGCTATACACTATGAGCTAATTAGTTTTATAAAATATAAAGTTTTAGGAGATCAATCCCCAAGAAAACAAAAGTGAACATATATATCCAAACTATGGTCTATGCAATTCCAACAAAGAAAATCAAGAATGACAAGTATTAAAGATGAAGGGGTGTTCGATCACAACAACATGATCTAGAAACAAACAAAAATTATTAAGAACTAAAAGCATGCATAAATCCATGGTTCTTCTCTTATTCAAGATGTATTTGCCTGCGGAGGGAGAGAAAACCTATCTGAGAGAAATGAAAAAAAATGAGCAGAGGGAGAGAATGGGAATATATATATATATATATATATATATATATATATATATATATATATATATATATATATATATATATATATATATATATATATATATATATGTTTAGGTTTAGGTTTGAGATGTGGATCGTTGGATCACTCAAACCCATCCAAGCCACACATGCCACCAACTCAACCAAACCCACTATTCTCCAAAAATTACGAGTCTGGTCTAAACAAAGGTCGGACTAGCAACTAATATGCGCCAAAGTATGCCAAAGACAACATGCGCCAAAGTGCGCCGGGAAAGGGGGCTGACAGCCTAATATCCTTCCTTGCAAACAAGGATTAGAACAATATATAATTTATAGTTTTATTTTTTTATCAAATTGTTAGAATTGTAAAATAATTTTACTAGCATACGACCTAACTACATGATGGTTTATGGGTGACTCCCCATAATTAGAAGTTGGGACATTCTAGTCCATCCCTCTAATAGATATAACATTTCCCTGAATGCGAAAATGTACAAGACTGAGAGTGTTTCCCATCTCTCGTTGGCCAACACGATTCTATTACCTCGAAGATTGTTTGAGGTTTTAAACCTTGTGCACAAGTTTTCCAAGACCAATACATAATATTCAACTTCTATCAAATAAAATAATATGATGCAACACTATATATTATGGAGCCCATTTCTTCCTTTCTTTTATTCTGATGGTCATACAATGTTCTTCCTTTCTTTGCACAAAGTATTATCTAAGCATAATACTTCATTCAACCAAACCATTTCCTATTCACTTCTCTATTTACAACATACATTTCAAGTCTATAATTTCTTTTTTCTGAACAAAAGTAATATTAGTTCTTTTATTTATATCCATAGTCTATAACTCAAGTATGTAATTAATCTCTTTTTAACTTAGCTTTTTATTGTTAAGATATCATTGATCATAGAGACATATCAAAGAAATGTAAGATTTCTTTTATTAATGAGTGGAGATAAGGATAAGAATGATCAAAGCCACTCACAGATTAGAGAATTTGCCGAAAAAAGAAACTCTTTATACCACCATCAAGCCTCGCCAATGTGTCTTCTTGGAATCGCCAATGTGTCCCAAAAATACCAAGGGACTAGCCATGTGGCAATGGCCAACAGCACAACTCCAATAGATAAACCTAATTTAATGGACCAGTTAGAGTGCACTTAAGCTATAATCTATATAAATAAAGGTCTAGGACACCTGTCAGAGTCTATATATCTAATCTCATCCACAAATCAATAATCAAGAATACAAAAGGATAGTCTAGTCACGATAATAATAATAAAAATGAAACTGTCCATCAACAAGTGTAGTAAAAGTAATATCGTGGGGAATAACCTGACATCAAAATAATGAAAAGAGAAATACCAAAGTATAAATATTCAGTAGTCACTAAACCAAGTCTAAATGGCTAAGAATCATTAAGCATAAGAAATAGAGAAAACAACTACGTGCTCAAGAGAAGTCCTCCAGCACAACCTCGTCCTCTGATGCATATACGACTCCAATATCAGCTAATGAACCATAAACCTTGGGGGTAACTCTCCTCGTCTATACTTGGGGACATAATCAGGATCGATGTCCTCAGGGAACATAGTAAGGTACAAATAACTCAAGCCAAATTAATAGTAAATAATAATCAGTGTGCTCAAGATAACTATTATAACCAACTATGTGAATGCATCTGAGTACACCCTCGTCCGTTAAACCACCAAGTCAGTAGGCCTCAATAGACACAACTATAACTAAGGAATGTAGAGGAAGTATACATGACCCATTTCAGGTACTCGCAATACTGTGAAGGTCCGAAGCGCAGACAACGGTAATACGAAATAAGTGGTTGCCCAACGGTACGAGTATGTTCTCCCCAATCTTCATGTATCTCATGTCCATAACATGCAAGACAAATACTAACTATGTCTCGAGTCAACAAGGAAGATACAATCAAGTCAACTATCTCATATCATGAGTCATATCCTAACACAGAAGCCAGAAATCTCGAATGTCTCAAGTAAGACTTCTATACATGAAGATAGTGTACAGTATCCTAGGGTATATCATGCAAGAGTTTTACACATATGGTAATACAATGACAATATAATCTAACAACACCCGATTCCGCATACGAAAGTCGACACCCGAATACAACTCGGAAGATAAGTATCGTAACGGCCTTAGGGTCACCACAAATACATGCAAAGAACTAGAAATAGAATCAAAAGATAGTAATAGCAATAAGCACAAAATACTGTAAAAAGGCAAGGTATACTTACCTGTATCTGCAATATGTAATTGCAAAGTTGATCCCACGTCCACTCCTCCGGAATCCAATTGACCTAAACAATCAATTTACTACTTTAAGTTTCTCATCAAAAATTTTGAAAACATAACTTAGATGTCTAAATTATTATTAACCATTTATAACCAATCCAATATCATCATAACATAAGATTTCTTGACACAACAAATCACATATTTTTACGAGGTATCGGGACCTAGTTTTATGGTTTTCGACTTCCAAAATTCACTGTTAAGTCCCCACTTGAAGTAAATGAATATAAATTATTTAAAAATCATATAATCATAATTTAAACATGATTTATACTGATTTTAACATATGAATTTTAGATTTGAAATTTTAAGCATATTTTATGGTTATGATTATAATAGGCTTACTAGTCTTGTCCAAAATCCATAGTTATGACCTAGATTGATAAAATCTCATATAAAGTCACATTAAAAAATGATTAAAACTTAGAACATAATATCCTTTTTAATTACCAAAATCAGCCCCTAATTGGGAGCCAAACTATGCTATAATTTATCCAAGAACCTAGTCTATTGGCCCATTTTTAGGGTTCAATTTTGACATATAAATATAAGTTTTAAATATTTTATTTCATAATTAAAACACATATAAATTTAATTTTGAATTTTAATATTAAAATTCTCTAAGAATCGTATCACAAAGTCTCAAACTAGCCCTACCGTAATCAAATTTATCACCAATCTAACATGCAATTTTACATAGTTCTTTAATATGGAAAAAGATGGAAATAAAGGGGTTCTAGAACCTTAGATTCATATAACTCTAAGAGAATCTTGCCATGAGGATTTGAGAAAGAAAGTTTGAATCTTACCTAAAAACTTTGAGGGTTTAGATGGTGGTGCCTCTTATTGTCCAAGAAACACACATTCTTACTTGTGCTTGCCTTGCTACTCCTTTTTTGATGGGTTAAAGATAATAACAATAGAGTTTTGATAGATTTTATAACAATTTTGGATTCTTTATGGTTGTTTGGTGGATATTGGATGGAAGGGTGATGAAATGTTGAACTTTTGATGAGAGGAGAAGGTTTTTGGTGATGTAGATGGTGTTGTTGGATTTTCTTGGCAAGGGGATTGCTTATTTTCGTGAGGTAGTGGGGGAAGATTCGGCCAAGAGAGTGGAAGAGGTTTGTTAGGGTTAGGATTAGAATTTGGTGATAGGTTGTTATTTATATGGACTTTTTAATGGATTTACATATATGGAAGGGGTTTCCCATGCATGAATAGGGGTCAGCCACATAGGGGTTGCTCATGGGTTATTCGTCCAAGGGGGGTTGATTTCTTGGATTCGGTTTTGGTTAGGTCAGGGTGTTGGTTGGTTAGGAAATTGGTTAGTTAGTTATTTGCCAAATAGGATGACACATATAACACTTTCTATAAATAGAAACCTCTATAAATAGAAATATATTAATCTAATTACTATATATATATATATATATATATATATATATATATATATATATATATATATATATAATATGTTTCTACATGGGGGTATTTGGGTGCCTACATGGGTTTGGGTTTGATTTGGGTCAAATCCGAGTCAAAAGAAGGTAGTTTTACGACAACAGTGGTTCTAGATGTTTATCAATATTTTTGGAGCATGGAAGAGATTAAACAAATAAAAAACCCATATCCCAAGTATATTATGTTCAGTCAATATTATTAATATAAATTTTGTTGGAAGGAAAAAGGTTATGCATTGATCAAAATATCCAAGCCATGACAAAGTATCATTTATATATAAAAGGATTTTATAAATTAATTTTGTAACCTATTTAATTAAATAAATTAAATTGTAAAATACTAAATTATCCATATTCCAAAATAAGGGGGCTTAGAAAAAGCTACCAACAAAATGTCCAAAAACTAACACAATAAAAAGGATGGGGACGCGACACTTATATAGAGTTCTTTCTCTAAGCACGTTTCACTATATTTTGTTCCGATCAATCGATACCGAATATTTTTTCTCACAATGATTCAATTCTAACTCGCTTTTCAAGCCACAAGCCAACGAGATGCCCTTACTAGGAGTGAGGTACTACAATATTAATTATAAATAACATAATATATAATATAATATAACTCTAAGGTGGAGATTCGTTGTATGTATATGCTGGACGTAACACGTTCTTGTCTTAAACATAAAACCCATTAAATTTCTTATGTATCTTAGAATTAACTATAATTAGTAGATTAAACTTATAGAATTGGGTAGTATGTGTGAAACAGGAATACTAGGACGTTGTTCATGTATCTTCAAATCTTATAATTAGACAATGTAAAACTTAGAAAGACTCAAATAGACCTGAAAACATTGTTATATGGTTTTCTACAATTTTTTAGAGTAATTGCATATCTTTGGGTATTTTTTTGATAATTTAAATAGAAGAAAATGTTATAACTAACTGGGATCTAACAATTACCATTTGAAAACTATATTATAGAATCCCTTGAAACTAGACATATATAACCCCTGGTATTTTCCAAAACATTTGGAAATTGTTCGAGCTGGTTTGGTACTTATAGAGGCCTAAAACTGTTATTTTATGTGTTAATAAACCCTGAAAGCTAAGTGAAAATAATTTAAACTATCTTTCTATATTAATTAATAGCTAATCTGGTCAGACCTGCTAAGGCCTAACTTGGACCCAGCCCCATTTTTAAGTCAAAGGACTAGAGTTGTTCATATTTTATTTCCATTTAATTCATCTTGAACCCAATATTTAACTTAACATATTACCACTGTTAATTTATTCCAGATCTAATCATAATTGCCAGTTCCTCATCGACTCTTTGCCACTACCACATTTTTAGAGTAGGGATATTTTTATTATTTTATAATAATTATATATTGTGTTTATATATATTAAATATAATATTTATAATGTATATATTGTAACTATTATATTTGTTAATATTAGTTAGAGGACTAGACTTGACATGACCCATGGTGCCAACTAGTTGAGCTAGTCACAATTAAACTTGATTAATTAATTCCTTTTAAGTTAGATATTAGAATATCCCTATTTCATTAAGAATATAAACCTCCACTAATTAAATAACCCTTCAGGAAAATCCAATAGGGGTATTATGGACTTTTTGGCATAAAACAAAATCCTAGTATGTGGTCGGCCCTAATATAGGGAGGAGAGATTCTCTCTCCTCTCAATCTTCATCCAAATTATTTTCTAATTAATGTTTTTTCCCAAATTGACTCATCCATCTACCAAATCACTCTCAATCTATTTTCTAATAATCATCCAAGGAGCACTAGGAGCTTGGATTGCTAGGAGCATTGGAGAAGAAAGAGTTTGGCTAGGAGCTTGTGTCTAAATCGTATCATATTGAGTTTTTATAGGAAATCCATATCCCAATAGGTAAAATTATAAAATGCCTCTTTAATTAGATTCTAATGGTTATATTTGAGCATTAGGAATCCACCCATGCATTAGGACTACCTATAGGAAGAAAAACTAGGTTCTTATGACCCCTATTGTGACTTCTATATTAAGTTTTATGTCCAAATTAGGGAAATTTTGAGATTGGTGCGCAAAGTGTGTGTCATTGAGTAAAATAGGTTTAATTAGACCTAATTTGATATTGTGGGAGTAGATACATGTCAACAATTGGATACAAGTATGACGTATCGTGATACGTTGTGATACGTCATGATACGGGTTGGTAAAATAGAGATTTTGTGTTTATTGGTGAATTTCTCTCTAATGTTTATTGTAACTAATTATTTTAGTTGTATATAGATGTAATTGATATGTATATATAGTATTAATTGAGTATTGAGGGTTTTGGCATGTTGGTTGATAGTGTATCATGACACTATAATGGGTACCTTGACATTGTGCTCAAGGTATTTAATGAAATAATTATTAATAGTGTGTGTATCCTAGTGTAGATACATATATGTATATATATCATTAGATGTGTGAGTAGAATTGTATATTGGAATAGTTGTGATATATGCATGTGTGGTGTTGTGTCAGTGGTGAGTGTACTATGTGGCATGTTTTTGTAAGTGTGCTCTTGACTACCAAGTATCTCTGTGATTGGATACCTGGATTGGGTTTCAGATTCATCTTGAGATAGTCATTGGGTGACAGAGGGTGAACATGTACTAAGTATCAGTGAACTAGTGCACTATGTCACAGTATATATGATAGGTGTATCAGAGCATTAGTTGGTTGGGAGCTAGGGTAATGAATATTTTGTCAGTGGAGAGGAAATTGCAAATGATACTCAGTATCAGATATGAATTCGAGGTGTGCACACTTGTGACTATATGGGGGAGGACTTGGTACCAGATGTTGGTTTTGGTATTGTGCTAGCTACTATGGTTTGTGGTGTTGCTAGTGGGTTAGTTTCAGATAGGTTGAATGATACTTGGTATCAGTAAAGACTCCAAGCTAGGCTCGAGCATCGTCACTGAAGGCAGGCAGTGCACATCTGTGCACTGTATGCAAGACTCAATTCGATCATGGGTAGTAGTTGAAGGTAAAGGTTTGATATTTAGTATCAAGCCTTGCATTACAATGAGTTTCCCTACACTCTTGTGTATGTGTTCAGTAGGTGGGTGGGGTAAGGGCTCGAGTAGAGGCTGAAACAGGTAAGTGTTGCATCTGTGTGATAGTAGACTTAGGAAAGGGTTACCTTAGTATAGGTATGCAGACCTGAGTATTTTGGGTTCCTTTATGAACCTGACAGTGGTATTTTAGGTTAGTGAGTCATGGTGCAGTTGAGTTTGGTTGAAGGTATTAGGTAAGGGCACTTAAGTGGGGTATTAGAGTAAGGGTAATAGGCAGTTACAAGTTAGGGCATAGTGAAGATCACCTGCAACATGTGGAGGTCTTGGGTTACAGAGTGTTGAGTGCACAAGTTGAGGGTGGCAGTTCTTATGTGTCCCTTAAGTATCGGTCAAGCAATGAGTGTCTGGGGTAGGCATCATAAAGGACATTAGTTAAGCATCATAGTATCTAGACAAGGTAAATTAAGATACCATAGAATACAGTAATACTAAGGTAACTAATTAGAGTATTATTAGCACTAAGTATTTGTGATAACTAGTTACTCAGATTTGACATACTAAGTTATTATATGTAAGGTAATAAGTATTAAGTTACTAGTTAGGATATTACCTAGCATAAGCTAAGCATCCTTAGTATGATCAAATTAGTTAGTATAGAACTAATATTGACTAGATTGACTTAGTATGCCTTAGCTAACCTAGTATAGAACTAGAAATGGCCTAACAACCTCTTTTCAACCTAGTTAATCACTTTTATCATTCCAAACACCAATTAACATTAATATCTTGTATATAGGTCTTTGTGACTCCATTTTGGACATTGATCCTCATACATTGCTCAGGACCGCAGGCGAGTACATTTCCTGATATTTTTTATTATTTTTAATGATTACTATGATTCTAGTTTGTAATATTATACATGATTTCCGACATAGTGGATACACAAACTAATTTTATAGATACCTGCATGTGGAGTCGTGATTGGATCCATCGTATTAGTTTGGGACAAGAAAATATTAGCAAGTTATGTGATCATACCCCACCTTACATGCATCATATCTCACCCCATATCTCACGTAGGGTGTAGCCTGACCATATTATATACATCATAGCCTGTTATATATGATTAGCCTGACTCTTGCTTGCATCATAGCTAACCAAATGGTTAGTCTGACCTCACATGTATCATAGCTAATCATATATAACAAGCCTGATCTAGTCCCAAGCCGATCACATAATAAACTAATATTTTAAGGCACTTAGCCAGTATTTCTATTCCTTTATTTTCAGTTCATACATTTCTAGTATTTATATTTATCTGCTTTTACCGATTACTATTATCAGTATACACATTGCTAGTTATTTCTCTATGATATGATGATTGTCTCTCTAGTTTTCTTTATATTCCAGTATTTTATTCCATCATGTATATTCCTTACTCACTGCTTTATAGTCTTTATCAAATTAATTGTCATTGTTGTTAGTTTATGTGCTTCGCTCCAATCCTGATTGGATAATATTTTTTAGAAGATCTCGAGGACTTTTGTCCCATATAGTATATATAGTAACCCTAGAGGGGGGTAAATAGGATCAAGCTAATAAATCAAGCACAAATGATTAATAATAGACAATTAAAATTTAAGTGTGCAAGAAGTAAGCAATAAGAATACTGACACCCGATGTATCCTGGTATCCTTCTCGGGCCACTCCAGTCCCGAAAACTCTTGTCTGGCTTGAATCCACTATTAGAAAAATAGTTACACCACGAGCTTTGATCCAAAGGCCCATTGACTTTTTCCACAAGAGTTTTGATCGGAAAGCTCTCTAACTTCATACAAGCTTTGATCTGAAGGCTTGTATACTTCAATCTCTTACAAGATGGTTTTGATCTTCTTACAAAAAATATAAAGATCTAACTTTTACAACTCAAGAATACTCTAACACAATTTGTGGATAGACAAATGAAAGCTTTGGTGGAGTGTTTATGGATGACCTTTGGTAGATAGGAAAATTTTAGGCTTAAAAGATCAACCTTGAAAGAAGGGGTTGAAGGCTTTATATAGGCCAACACAAAGAAATAGCAAAAATGCAACTTTTAGCCTGCAAATGGTATAACGCCGGTATACTACACTATACCATCGGTATACCGGTCTACCGTATCAACGACTATAAATATGACCGTTAGAATCATTTAATGCACATAATTCGACCGTTGGTTTGCCAACTGTGATAAACCGGTATACCGTCGGTATAGACCATTATATCGTCGGTATGTCAGTCCAAACGACAGAGAGCAACATTTATATAAAATTAATATACCGTCGGTATGCCAGTTTTTAGGCCAAAAATGATCATGGATTATTTTCTATCCTAGCTTTCAATTTTGTCATCTATTACTTGTGTTTACAATAATTTCTAAGACTTATTACAGACTCTAGACATACTATGGCAGGTGCATGCTTCTTCAAAGTCTGAAAATGATGATGACATAGCTTGGCTTCTTTCCTTAATAGATGATGGCTTTTTTTCTTGACGATAGTTGTCATGAGATACCTAGATTGTAAAATATGAATACCTTTCGAAGGCTTCGACCCTAAACCCCCACGGGAGGGGGGGGGGCGCTGTCCCCTCGACCCCCGTCCGCTGAACGGGCAGCGGAACCCCCGAGTGCATGGCTCCGGAGATATCGTAGGCGGTTAAGAGAAATCTTGTGGGATGATGTCGTCTTTGGCCCATCATGATTTCTTCTACATATGTCCTTGTTTGATCTTGCTTATTTCTTTTCTACAAATACAAGTTAAGCAAACAAAGCAAAATACATAGTAGCAAGTATGATAACATTTAATGTATATTTGGACTATGCTTAGTTTAAGTATTCAAAGTATTGATAGCATGAATATTAGTGATGTTATAATATTAAATAGAATAGATTAACCATATTCAAAAATATAGTTAGATCATTGGGCTAACAATCTTCTTCTTTTTTTATTATGGCAACTCGGTTCTATTTAAGATGGCTTTAATAGAACTCATATCACTAATATGTAAAACAATAAGCATATATCACTAAAGGTAGAAGAAGAATGTAAATATTATAGTAATTTCATGATTGGTTAGTGATATTAAACGGCTAAACTTAATCGATTCACCATAGTCAAAATATAATACAATCATTGGGCTAATACTATGGACCAATAGTCGACGAGGGTTACATCCAGGAGCCTCAGGAGGATCCCATTCCCGTAGAGGATCCATTAGTAATGACTTAGAGCCTAGCATTTATATTATATTTGGGATTGTTCCACTTTGAGATATTCTGAGTTATGGTATGTTTGAGACTTATGTTGTTATTGAGTTAGCTAGACTCTTAGATTTATTGCTATTGTTTTAAGATGTTTAATTCTAAACTTATGTGTTGGAACTTTTTTATATTATTTCATATATTTATCATGCCATTCATCTTCCTATAGATTATATTATGATTGAGTTTTTGTTTTGTTATTATCTTATATTTATCTTATTCTCCTTATAGAGTTGAGATATCATTGCCAGATATATATTATTGTGAGATGTGTTAGTTATATTGTGACCTAGACATCGTTCGATCATCGATGCTGCGGCGTAGGCTGGACGTACCCATGACTCATGCCCAATTTTTGGGTATGGGTCATAGCACATTTTTATGGTGGCTCATACAGGTCGAAGTCGCAACTAGTGCGATATTATAGTAGTGCTCAGACTTAGAGTCCTATTACGAACCTATTATAGGATATAGGATGAGAGTACTCAATCACAGCTAAAAAACTTTCAACTATTGATTTTGGTATCCTTATCATTCTGAATATTTGCTTCCTTTGAATATTACTATCATTCTTTGATAATATCATATCTTGTGCCTTATTTGACTTCTTATTATTTCGATCTTTCTTTAGGATGCCGCCGAAGACCAGATCACAGAGATCAGGACCCGCAACTTCAGAGAGGTCTGCCACCTCTCGACTTGCCACCCGGGCAGCTGGAGTTGCTCTTTCTGTTTCTCCTGTTCATAAAGGAGTTTCAGCAGATTTTGGGGATCCTCCTCCCCCACCTTTCCAGAGGGCTGCCCCAGTTGTTGCGGATGACCTGCCCCTACCGCCAAAGTTTCTTTTCCTGGAGGTGTGCCTGCTTTGATCCACGACATGGTTGTAAGCCCCCTGATTTTGGAATAGAGATAATTTAGTAATTTTAATTATTTTGTTTAATTAGATAAATTTAAAGAATTAATTTCTAAAATTCTTTTTAATATATATGACAATTTGCCATGGCATTAATATTTTGAGCAATGCACAACCTTTTTCCTTCCAACAAAATTTATATTATTAATCTTTATTGAGTCTAATATAGTTAGAACATATGTGTTGCATTAATTTGATCTCCTCCATGCTCCAAAAATATTGACAAACATTTACAACCATTGACATTGTAAAATTATCCTTATTTGGCTAGTTGAACCCAACCGAGCCCAAATACCCTAATCGGGCTCTCAAACCAATTATCATGAGACATGTACACTATCCCAAACTCATCCTCCATTATATATATATATATATATATATATATATATATATATATATATATATATATATATATATATATATTCATACTTAAACCCTCTTACGTGCACAACAACTCAATAACACAACAAACGACATATTTGAAGTACCGTTAGTAAACCTTCTTGTGCACTTGTACTCAAACCCAAGCAAGACCCAAACAACTAGACCCAATTGCACCCAAAGCTTTATTAAGGGCTAAAACAAACCCCTTAGGTCTAGACTAAAACTTAAAGACCATTATAAATCCAACCAAAAGGGCCCAACATCTAGCACTATATATATAAAGCAACCCCCCTCACAAACCCTAAAACTAACTTCTCTCTTTTTGGCCGCCCCTATATCCTCCCTCCTCTCTTCCATGACCCCTTCAGCATCTCCCTCTCCTTTCCACTTCCTTTACACTCCTTCCCAACCTCCACTTTATCCCTCATAAGCTGACAAGCCCTAGAGCAAGAGATTAACCACCCCTAGAGGCCGACTACTTGTTGTTGGTTGCAGCTACTGTCTACCCCATCATAGTCCTAAAAATTATCTCCAAACTGAATACTTATCTCCTATATAAATCCTACAAGAACTCTCTCAATTTTTGTGGAGGTTGGAGTCCGTTTGGTGCTTCGAAGGGTTCGTGTCGCGAGAAAGGACCACGCCGTAATCACATACGGGTAAGTCTTCCAACTTAGATTCTTTTTTTTTATTCTCCATGAACCAAAGATTATGTAACTCATGATAATATTATATGATAAGTAGGAATAACTCTATGCATGAGAAACCCATATTTCTATGTAGAAACTATTCCAAGAAAATCGAACAATTATGACACGGACACGATGCACCAATGGTAGACAAGGTTCAATGAGTATTGTCATGATAAATATATATACAAAAAAATCCAAAAAATTATATGTTATTAATTCAGAATATAAATATTATAATTATATAATTAATCATATTTTATGCTGATGGAAAGATTGGATGCAAAGACTACTTAGCTAAGTTGCAAGAACAGCTAGATAGCGTAGTTGAGATGGTTGCATGAATGATGTGATGTAATTATTTATATATAGAATTATTATTAAATTCCAGAAAATTAAATAATATAATTTCATATTTAAAATACTTTATTACTCAAGTTGGTAATGTTGCATGTACAAACTAGCATCAAGTTGCCAGAATACCTAGTCGACGCACAACATGACTTTGTGATACGATTCTTGGAGGGTTTGATCTTAATTCCTAAAAATGAATTTATATTTATTTTAATTCTGGAAATAAATGATTTAAATTTATATTTATGGTATTTGTATGTCAAATCTGAGTCCTAAAAATAAGGACCACGAGCCTATATTTTTGGTGACTTTATGACATTATTTTGCTAGTAAATAGAGGTTATTTTGGAAGGAATAAATGGATGAATATTTTTTGAGATTAAATCAGGATGTAATATGATATAAAATAATTTTTCATAAATATAAATCATACTAATGGACTAGCAATGCCCCGAACAAGTTTCGGACAAAACTAGTTAACCTAAAGTAGCCATAATCTCAAAATATATAATTTTGTCAAATCTAGAAATTAATTATTAAAATAAATATAAATTATATTTAAATCGATATTATATGATTTATTATAATTTATGTTCATGTCCTTTAATTAGGGACTTAAACATAAATTTTGGAAGTCAAAAACTAAGAAACTAGGTTCCGATACCCTGTAAAAGTAAAGTAAGATGTTAGGAAAATATTGGACTTGGATGTATATAAAAAAGAATAAAATTATATAAATAATTTATAATTATGAGAATTCTTTATTAGACCCTTAAGCATTTAATTGGTGTTTAGGTCAATTAAATTCTGGAAGAGTGGACGCGGAACCAACTTTCCAACTACATACTGTGGACCCATGCAAGTGTACCTTGCCAAGATGTTTATGGTTCTAAATTATTTATTTGATATTATTTATGCATTAGATATTATATTTGTGTGGCTCGGTTGATGTACTTGTTGAGCCTAGGGCCGTCATACCATACTTTATGTCCGAACAAGATTCGGGTACCGACATCCCCTGCGGAATCGAACATCGTAGTTAGAGAGTCATTCTTTCGAACCCATAATTTATGCAAATATTATTTGCACATCCAACTGTAGGACACTGGACACGATATTCATGTGACAGAGTATTTCTTGACTTGTTTGTGGTACTTGGACTCTGGATAGGACTACATGATGCATGTTATAGTGATATTTATAGTTATACATATTGACTATGACTTGTGCTGATGGTTAGAGGTCATGATCTTGTGTTTCTTGATTGAGACATGAGGTTACATTGGGTGGGAAGAGTCTTCATCGTACTCTGGGCATATTTTACTTATTATTATTTATTGTGTATTAGACTTTAGGTTCCCTTCGCAGAATCTAAGGTATTATATATATATATATATATATATATATATATATATATATATATATATACAGCTTTCTCCTGGTTCTCCCATATGGAGCCTTGAGTGTACTATTAGATTACGGAAGTGTCCCTTGAGATCTTTCGTGAGTACCAGTCCGGGGTACAATACCATACTCTCATTTGCATGTCACATAGTTGGTTACAGTAGTTTACCCTAGATTATAGTTTTATTACACTGTTTACTTCTGGCTTGTTATTTTTTTGTACCTTGTTACGTCCCTCTGAGGACCTTGTCCCTTGCTAGTTTTTGCAGCATGGACGATTATGGAGCCTTGGGAGTTGCTGATGCGTGTTGCTTGTCATGCGGGCATTGGTGCCAAGTACTTATATCATTTGTACCAAAGTTATGGTTATTTATTAATATTTTTTATTCATCTGCTGATGTAGTCTAGTAGTTTTTTTATAGACTCATATTTATTTTTTGAGTCTATTCGAGCTTATGTGTTACTGAGCGGCCGACTTTAGCACATGTAGTTCATTCTTGATATTTTATTCTTTATGTGAATTGTGACATAGATATTTTCAGTATTCTTAGATAGTTACCCTTATTATACAGCTTATACGTATTCGGGTCAGACCAGAGTCTGGTCGAATGCGTAGCTGGCATGTTACGTATTCCTAGTCCTACGTATTTTGGAACTGGGGCGTAAAAATGGTAGATATCCAGAGGGTGTCAGTAGAGGCCTAGCATATTCAAGCTGAGACACAGAGGGTGCAGACAAAGGCCCACCAAGCGCATATGGAGCTGATGAGAGAGAGCATACAGAATGCTCACTAGGTGGCTCTACAGGCAGTGGAGAGAGTTGTCCAGCAGCTTTCTGGTCAGCCGCAACAACAAATGTAACAACCCACTTCTCTTAGTTCTGCAAGATAACTCAAACATCATATCAACACTTGGACTTAAGAGTTTTAAGCGGTTCACTCGGAGTCTCGCTTAGATGAGGCAAGCCCTCATTTAGGTGGGTGGCTACGATAAACCTATCTTTGCTTAGCCAACACACCTAAGAATTTGGATATACATGCTAGATCGTTAGGCGATAACTCCTTGCATGCTAATAAGAATACAACGCACCTAGCTAAGAGAATAATCTCATCTTGTATTACTTGTGTTAGAAAATGAAAATAAAACTTGGTATAATGTTAGTTCCTCGTAGTATCCCTTAGACCCGTGCTAGCGTAAACGACTTATGTTATAAAGTATGGATTTGCCGCATATTTCCTTAAGTTATATTCATACTATTTTAATGCTTAGCTGCTTTAGATATTTTTTTATGATAGGCACTTAAATGCATGCCACGAATCAATGTACTTTACTATCTATGATTCGCTCAGTTGAGGTAGGAAGGCTATCAAGATAGTTATTCTGAGCCAAGTTATAAAAACATTGAAAGTATCCGGGGTAGTTAGGTCACCAAGGTATTTTCTGAACTAGGGGACTGCATCATGGAGAGTTAAGCAAGATAATATCATGACATCTCTGGAAACAACACTCATTCTATACTGAATCTGATGGCTCAAAAAGTCGATAAGTTATGAACTAGATCCTGACTTATACCTGATAGATCCTGACTTGAAGTTGAATCTGTATCTGTACCTGTATCTGCGAGAATCTGTAATACTTGAGGATACATACGATCACGGACAACTTGTGCAAAAGGGAGATTTTCGAATCTCGTTCTGCGGACGGTCGTCGGGGCACTGGGGCCGATCCGATCTAGACGGAACCTTCTGAGTAGTCGTTTGTTAGGGGCAGGATGGGTACAGTACCCTCTATGTATATTTGCTTGCACATTATCTTTTCCTCATGATTATATTATCCACTATGGAAATTATGCCAGTGATCCTCTGTCATATAGATTAAGTTGACTCGATTGCGGCAACCCACGTGCGAGTCATTGTATTGTAGGTGATTGTTCTGAGTAACACATCTGTATCTATATTTGTATCTAAATACCTGAGACATCTAGTATAACACACCCGAACATATATGAGTATTATATATTTGAACACTTAAACAATCTTCTACAACACTTTTGAATAATCCGTGTAACTCGTGCATCTGGATCAGAACATGCCCGTGACACTTGTATTTGCTTATGCGATTCCTTGATTTCATATATATAATCGTTCTCGGTTTAACTTGGTTTACCTTGGACATGGAAGGACGAATGGGTAAGTTGGTAAGTCTCGCTGTATTACTCTTATATCGTACGGTGCACTGCCACATGAGTTAGGATTTATATATATCTTTGCCATAAAACTGATGCTAAGAAAATAACTAGAAAGACAATAATAATAGAGTGCACATAACTAATTGAACGTGTTAGATTTGTTGACCGGGCGAGAAGCCTCCCTACCAGTGCATTCAATGTACTAATAACCCACCAGATTATGTGCAGGGTGCAGGAGAACCTCGTTCAATGTGGAGTATCCCCTCATGCGTGCTAAGGCATAAAGTTTGCTCTAGAGCCTTGGAGTATTACATCCGGAGCTGAAGCACATAAATATAACATAATATTGGAACATCACCTATGTATCATTCCTTGTTGTAAACAACTCGGCACGCCTTTATTGTTTCGAGAGAGAGAGCTTATGCAACTTGTAATCTCGGCTTAGCGCTGCTTGTAATACTTATTCAAAATCAATAAAGAACTTTTTTTGAATTATACATGTGTTTGTTCTATGCTTCCGCTATATAGACCTTGCGAATATGTTATCTTACTTCTCGTTCTATGCCTGGATTTGCGCGAGCGTAACTTAGGCTCGCACGATATCACGTCCATGCAAGGAGGACCGGCCCTTGCGGGGTCGGGGCATGACATATTGGTATCAGAGTGTCAACTTTACGTCCTTGGTCTCGTATAGATTTTTTCTGCTTGAAACTTGGTTTATGGGTAATGCATTGGACGCTCTCTCTCAATATTCCTTGTGATGTTCCATACAATAAGTTTAGCTAGTTGAATAGATCTTATATGTGTATTTTGCTTGAGCAGAACAGCTATACGGAAGACCTTGTGAGCTGAGCAATGGGTACATACTTGACTTGTTTGGTGCCAGCATGCTTGTGTGATATTAGAATGTCGTTCGAATGGGATAAGTTGGATTTGAATCACAAAAATTGAGAGATATCTATCAATGAAGCTGATTTTGGGAAAGATAATACCGCTGATACAAAATAGAGGATCGTACTTGGGTTTGAAGGAACGCATCGGTTGGATTTTAGTGATGCGAACATAGTTTCAAGGATTTTTGTGTGGCTTGAACCTGAGTGGTGTATGGGAAAACTTTACGAAAAGTTCTTTAGATCATGGATTTTGGGATAACAATGAGCCGGTCAACAATGCAAAGCTATACAAGAGATCATTACAAAGCCTTAGAAGTTGTGTAACCTAGTAAGATTGATATCATGTATCTCGTGTAAGAATTACTCGAACGGTTTTGTATAAATTTTATAGAAGTTGGGATGATGTCGGATAAATATTTGAAACAAATGACTTGGTCGAGGAAGAATAAAAAACCAGAAAAGAGAATTGAATCAAATAGATTAACTTCGTGTCGGGGATTGAAAGTTTAATGGAATTTGTGGTGCCTTTACCGTAGCTTGACAGAATTCGATATCGCTAAGCTGGTTGAAATACATATATTTTGGGGGTACCTTTAATATGTGTACGATCCAGACTCAGCGATATGCAGAACTCGAACCAACTTCGCTATCACTAGGCTTGGTTAAAATATATATACTTAGGGGACGCCTCGAATGTGTGCACGATCTAGACTTTGCAGTATGCGGGACTCGAATACAGTTACAGGTGAATATGATTGGATGTGAATGGAACTAGTATGATTAGAAGATATCTTAATCAAGTGATAGCGCGAGAAAGAGTTAGCGCGCAAGAGAATTCAGATTAGACGATAAGCAATGATTCGAAAGAATTGATGGATCAAATTTGATATTTGAGATGGAAATCAAGTTGGATTGATGAAAACACAAATGACGATAAGGAATTAATCTTGTGTATAACTTAGACATTGATAATTGGTTGAACAATGTGATATAGTGCAAAAAAAATTTGATGGTTATATGGAGGAACTCGATGGAATAAAATGCAATAAAGATTGGTAGACATGGGCGCAAATATTCTCTAGTTGATAAAGGATAGACTTGTGATCAATGTGAAATTGAGGAAATGAATGCTTAAAGACAGACCTTAGATCGATGCAACATGATTGATGTTTAGGAAGAGATCGATATGAATTATGACTCAGACAAAATGAACGCATAACAAGGGATAGCTCGGTAAGTTTGAGGATTACTCTAGTATATGGTTGGAGAATGAATCATAGTCAAGGATAAGTTAGCTTAAAATTGATGTAAGTAGTGCTTGATGGTTTCGTGAACGAATACGCGAATCATGTCGAACGATTTAGAGAATACGATATAAGAATTTTGGTTTAGAGATTTGAATCATGACTTGGTGAACTTGACTTGGATAAACGGATCAGTAGACTTTAGCGAATTACTTACTTCTGAGGAGATAGACTATATGAATTGATAGGTTTGATATGCGATATCATGAGATGCATCGAGGATTATATTGCAATAGATTTATCTTAGGACAGCTTTATTGAACGGACTTGTATCATTGACTTAAGATATTTTGATCAGGTAGGATGATCTATGCTTGATGTTAGAAATCTGAGTGATGCAAGCTTTGGGTAGAATATCCCGTACGAACGAACATTGGTTTGACCTTAGTTTTGGGGGAGTATGGTACTCTGGATTTGCACATTATGGATGTTGATCGTGATTGTAACTATGACCTGGCGAGCTGACCTAGTAGTTAGACAGACGACCCCTTAACGAGAATTGAGTTGGTGTAATCGACCTTAGAATTGCCTGGGTAAGACTTCATAGCTGGGGCAACAATATTTATAATTAGGAAGTGGTTTTGAGATATGTGACTTAGAAGAGTTGGTGTTCAACATGATTGAAAACAAACGATGGAAATTAGGGTTTTGTCTGTAGAATTACTTAAAATCGAATGGATCGTGCAAGTGAATATATAAGTTAGTTTTGAGGACTTTCGGATTCGTGTTGGAATTGAACGTATGAAATGAATCATGGAAAACTCGGATGACTCATTGAATATGAATAAAAATTGTGTGCTTGAAAGATGTTCTCGATGGTAGTGCAATACTAAGGATTTAAAATCGAATTAGGATTGACTTAGATTTTGATCGACTCCGCTCGGGGTAACAAGATGATTTCATAAGGCGAGAGATACTTAATGATGAATCATGGAATAACAAGGATTGATTGAAAACAAAAAAGAAGTATTGATAAAAGGATTGGATATAAGTCGATATGTGTCAGGATGGAAGCAAGTTGAAGATCGTTCAGGAATATTGAACAAACATGGATTTTGACTTGGTTAGGATACAAACGATATCATTAGAATGTATATCATATTTAGAAGAGTATGATTGTGATATGCATAAAGTAATGAATACGGGATTAGCTAGATACTGTTTGATGAATAAATTCTTGAAAGATAAAACGTGTAAGTATCAAGTGATAAGCTAAGAAGATAGTGCAAGATTTCTAGCGTGATTGAGTGATGGCTTGGGATAGAGGATTGTGTATCAATTACGATTGGTTCTAGACTTGAGAAATATCACATGCAAAGAATTGGTAGATATTGAAGCTGAAGTTCTAAGGATTTTTGGGATGTTAGTTAGGCGTAATACTGGATTTAGTCAGGCGATACCAAGTGATTTATAGGGACGTATTCATGACTCAGAAATTAAGTGATAGAATGTCGAGTGGTTCAACCTTGTTTTAGTTTGTCCCTTGTGTGAGTAAGTTATAGCATACCCCTCTATTGAATAGTGTAGCTCTGCACTAGGAGCAGTAGAGATTGCGACAAAGATTTGATAGACTGCAAGGATATAGTTGGACTTGGAATGGATAAAGGAATGATAAGCGTACTCGTGGATTTAAAGATAAATGTGATATATTTAAGTTTGGTATAGAAGTGTTGCTCTTGGATGAGTTCTATCTTAGTAAGTTTAGAGGACGAAACTTCTTTTGAGTGTTGTATTATGTAACAGTCAACTTCACTCAGTTATGCAAGATGACTCAAACGACATATGTAAAACCCCTAATCCTAAAAACCGTATTAAGTATTTAATTAATTATTTAATTGATTTATAATATTTATTATTTTATTAGTAGAAATAGAATTTATGGAATTTCTATTTTAGGTGATGGTGCATTTAGGGATTTTATGGAGCAACCGTAATTTTTTTTAATTATTTACATGTAGGAGACCCTGTGGACAGTTGATAGATTTATTGTATGCACCAACATAAAATTCTAGAATTTTCTATATATATATATATATACACACACACACATATATAGGGTTTAATTAGAAAAGAATAGAAATAGAAATAGAAAGAAAAAGAAAAAGAAATAAAGAAATAAAAGAAAAAGAAAGGAAAGAATTTAAACTAATACCCTAACCCGTTATTTATACCAACCCACTACCCGCCCATAGCCCCAGACCCGCACCTGCTTAACTATACAGCAGCAGCGACTGCACCCTAAAATCCCGTGCGTGAGCGTTCAACCCCCGACCCCTTTCCCTATATATATTACATAATTATAGAAAACCCTAACCCTAAATGTCTCATCTTCCCTCGACCGTGCCGCCCAGCCTCGACCAGAGCCGCCGTGCCACCCAGCCAGCACCGCCGGAGCCACCCCGCGAGCAGCCGTCCACCGTGACCGCGACCCCGTGCCACAACAGGTTTTGAACAACATCTTATCCGTGTTCACGTCTCGATTCCTGTACCCTCGCTCGACCAAACTCGACTCCGTCTTCACCGGTATATTCACGACCTATCCCCCTCCAATACCTATACATTAGTTGACCTCGAACAGCACGTAACCCTAGGCAAAAATAGCGACCAAGTTGGCAAAAAATGATAACTTTTGGATCGCAGAAAACTACGGTAACTACCCATGTTCACGGACTCGTATCTCCCAACACAGAGATACAAATTTGGTTTTTCTTTTTTGGTATGCGAAGACCACCTAACCTAGATTATTTTCTGTCAAATATATTATTTTATTAGTTGTTGTATGTTGAATTAAATTAGATAAAAAATCTCGAAAATATACTTTTTTTAATTTCCAAAAATTGCGATACGGAGCGCGCCCAGCCAAACGGGACTGCCCCGTCATGTACCAAGTATACCAAAAGGTGCGCACGGTATACCCAGACATGTGGACTTTCGTAAAAACTGATTTGGACGCGTGTACGCGTCAGAATCAGCCCGTATCCGCGAAAATTCTCCATATCGTGACTTTTATAAAATATGGCACCATTTAGTACACGCTCGTCAGAATACGACAAAACTTATGTCACTGGACTCGTGGAATCGTGCTGGTCCTGTGACCCAATTTTTACGCAATTCTGAGATAGTTGACCAAGTCGTCTATTGGCGGGCCCCACGGTTGACTTTTTGGGCAAAATTGTCTTCGGCTCACCGGAATCCACATTTGGATATATCGTTGAGTTCGTACTGACATTTAGAGTTTGTTTGACCTATAATTTATTTTATTTAGAGATCTTTACCCTTGGCACACGGTACAAAGTGGGCCACTAGTGGATCCTGCTTTGACCCAAAATTACCGTTTTGCTCCTGTGTTCAAATTGGACGAAAGAGTAGTATTTTTTAGCTATTTCGCTTATTCTGGGAACACGGATGATCTTTATTTTAGCATCCGGAGACGTTCATTCTGAGGCCGTAGTTTTTGACTATTGGTGTTTGACATCTGGACGTTATATTTTGCAGCTCTCTTGCCAGGCAAGTATACCTTGCTATTGTACTGTTATTCATATTCCATATATTACATGCATCTTTATTTTCTATCATTAGTTCATATATTTTAACTGTTATATAAAATATGTATCCAAGGAAACTTGGGTGCAAACGACGGTGTCGTCGTGATTGTTTTTATTATGTATATGCATTGACCTTGTTTATGAGACCGCCCCATTATCATGAAGCATCATTAGGTTTCATTGGCCGTGACACAGCTGTTACACGTGTGTGAGTCTCATATAGATCATGGACTGCATACTGGGTTGGACTCCTATACGTGTGGGCCGTGCGTTAGGGATAACTGCTGATAGAAACTTTGCATGCTAGAAGACTTAGCAGTTATTAGTAGTTCATGGACATAACCTATTATAGTACGGTGGTCCAATCCTTGTCCTTATTTGGTTGCAGGGTTGGGCTATTGTACTAAAGATAGGCTATGAACCAAATCGTGTCATAGATATGACATGCTTAGAGCATGGGGTGGGAAGAACAACAAGTAAGACGTTTGGGCTCCTTTGTACTTTACTTTTGTTCGCCCAGACACTCCGCCGGAGCGACGGGTGGTGATGACTCCATATGTTACAGGCGGCCTCTGCCGTTCAAAAGACGATATGCTTTTTAGGCCCTTGATTCTCCCAGAGAATCATGCCAATCCCATTTATGGTCAGATAGCCCACGTGTTGGAAAGTTGTTCTCAAAGTGCATTCACTTAGATGGTTAGGCGACCCATTGGATATTTATTTTAGTACTTTATTGGCATACTTTTATGTATCTTGTTACGTCCCTCTGAGGACCTGGCCCCTTCCAGGTGTAGCTGTTCATAAGTATTCGCAGGAGCGCAGATCCGGTCTGGTTACTTACATTTTGAGGTCTTCTCTTCGAGCCCTGGGGTTGTTAGTTGATATTCTTATATTGTGTTTGTTGTGTTGTACTTATATATTCTAGTTCGATAGTGGATTTATTTCCATCCGACTATCATCCTTTAATACTTTATATTGAGATCTAGTTTCATAGATATTGGTTATTTATTTATATTCGATTTTCTGTGGATGAGATTTAGATTATGCCTATGACTTGTGATAGTTTATACCACTTGTGGATTTGATATTCATTATACAGCGTACGCATGTGTTATGGTTTTCATATATTGGAGTTGCCATATACATGCGGCTGGCATGCTTATGTGTCCTAGTCCTACGCATTTTTGGGACTAGGGCGTGACAACATATCAGTACTTGGACTTGGAGTTTTCAGTTGTTCACTCGGAGTCTCATTTGGAAGAGGCAAGCCCTCGTTCAGGTGGGTGGCTACGATGAACCTGTCTTTGCTTGGCCAGCAGACCTAAGAATTTGGATATACATGCAAGATTATTAGGCGATAACCCCTTGCATTCTAATAAGAATGCAATACACCTAACTAAGGGAATAGTCCTATCATGTATTGCTTGTATTAGAACATGGAAATAAAACTTGGTATAATGTTAGTTCTTCGTACTATCCCTTAGACCCGTGCTAGCATAAATGACTTATGTTCTAAAGTATGGCTTTGCCGCATGTTTCCTTAAGTTATATTCATACTGTTTAATGCTTAGGTTCTTTACATATTTGCTATGCTCGTCACTTAAATGCATGCCACAAATTAATGCACTTCACTATCTATGATTCGCTCAGTTGAGGCTGGAAGGCTATCAAGATAATCATTTCGAGCCAAGTTATGAAAATATTAAAAGTATTCGGGACCGTTAGGTCGCCAAGGTATTTTTTGAACTAGGGGACTGCATCATGGAGAGTTAAGCAAAATAATATCATGATATCTCTGGAAACAACACTCGTTCTGTATTGAATCTGACGGCTCGGTGAGTCGATAAGTTGCGAACTATATCCTAATGTACCTAATTGATCCGGACTTGAACTTGTATCTGTACATGTACCTATATCTGCGAGAATCTGGAATACTTGCAGATACATGCGGTCATGGAAAACTTGTGCACAAGAAAGATTTTTTAATCTCGTTCTACGGACGATGGCTGGGGCACTAGGGCCAATCCGATCTAGACGAAACCTTCTGAGTAGTCTGTTAGGGGCAGAATGGGTGCAATGCCCACTGTGTATATTTGCTTGCATATCATATTTGCCTCGTGATTACATTATCTACTATGGAAGTCATGCCAGTGACCCTCTGTCATATAGATTAAGTTGAGTCGATTACGGTAACCCGCATGTGAGTCATTGCATTATAGGCGACTGTTCTGAGTATCATAACTGTATCTATATCTGTATCTGAACACTTGAGATATCAATTATAACACACCCGAATGGATATGAGTATTAGATATTTGAACACTTGAATAATCTTCTGCAACACTTCTGAATAATTTGTGTAACCCATGCATCTGGACCAGAACACGCCCGTGACACATGTATTTGCTTATGCGATTCCTTGATTTAATATATATAATCATTCTCGATTTAACTTGGTTTACCTTGGACAGGGAAGGACGAATGGGTAAGTTAGTAATTCTCGTCGTGTTAGTCTTATATCGCATGGCCCACTGCCACACGAGTTAGGCTTTATATATATGTTTGCCATAAAACTGATGCTAAGGAAAAGACTAGAAAGACAACAATGATAGAGTGCACATAACTAATTGAACGTGTTGGATTTATTGAGCGGGCAAGAATCCTCCCCACCAATACATTCAATGTATTGATAACCCACCAGATTATGTACAGGGTGTGGGAGAACCTCGTTCGGTTTGGAGTGTCCCCTCGTGTGTGCTAAGGCGTAGAGTTCTCTCTGGAGCCTTGGAGTGTTGTGTCCGGAGATGAAGCATATATACAAGACATAATATTGGAACATCGCCTATGTATCATTCCTTATTGTAAGCCACTCGTCATGCCTTTATTATTTCAAAAGAGAGCTTGAGCGACTTGTAATCTCGGCCTAGCGCCGCTTGTAATAGTTATTCAGAATCAATAAAAAACTAGTTTTGAATTATAATTGTGTTTTTTCTATGCTTCTGCTATATAGACCTTGCGAACTTGTTATCTTACCGTCCGTTCTGTGCCTAACTTTGTGCGGGCGCAACTTAGGCTTGCGTGGCATCACGCCTATGCGAGGATGACCGCCCCTTGTGGGGTCGGGGCATGACAACAAAGGGCATGTACTATTGTGGACTTCAAGAGGATGTCACCTCAGAAGTTCAAGGGTACCGAGGGAATACTCTATGTTGACGACTGGTTGGAGGATATAGAGAGGATCCTATATTTGGCTTATATTCCAGAGATTTTATAGATCAAGGTAGCCAACAACTAACTGTTTGATATTGACCTCACTTGGTATCGTACAAAGCCCAGGCTTACCATACGAGGACTTAATTGGGAGGCTTTCAAGGAGCTTTTTAAAGAAAAGTTCTTCCCCGACGTGGCCCTGAAGCTTTGGAGGTAAGTTTCATGACTTAGGCCTGGGGAACATGTTGGTTGATGAGTATGCCACAGAGTTCTACCATTTGAGCCATTTTGCACCATCCATGGTTTGGGACCAGGAGATCAAGCCTAAAAGTTCATGAAGGGGTTGATGAGAGAGATCAAGTCGCACATTTCTGGTCGTCGCACCGCGACCTTTGAGGAGATCTTGATAGATGCCCAGATTGCTGAGGATGATCTGGATCTCAGGCCCAAGAGGGGCCACGATGTTTCTGGAGGTACGAGTGGTAGCACGGGACCGACCAAGCGTCCCCATTTTTGACAGCAGTAGAGACAATTTCAACATCAGCACCAGGCACCAGTTTGTGGACATGTTCAGCAGAAGCCGTAGAGGCAGACCCAGCCCGTTGTCCAGTATGTGTACTGTGGGAAGACATGACACACGAGGACATATACAGAAAGAGGTTGGGTACCTGTTTGTCTTACGGATCATCAATGTAAACCCCCTAAAATTTTAAATTTTATTTTAAGTATTTTATTAAATTATTGAATTTCTTAAAGTATTTTATAGTTAATTAGAAAATAAATTTTATTGATTTAATTATATAAATACTCATCTAGACTTATTTCATAGAATAATTTTATTATTTTAGAGTCTTGTTAAAAGGTGATAAATTTTCTAGAATTTAATTTGTGTGCAAATATTATTTTTAAATTTTTTAATCTCATCAATATATGTAAATATATCTATGTAAATAATATATAGTTATTAATAAATATATAGCATAATAATAATAATAGTAATACTAGTAGTAATAGTAATAGTAATAGTTATAATAATAATAATAGTAATAATGATAATAATAATAATAATAATAATAATAATAATAATAATAATAATAATAATAATAATAATAATAATAATAAATTAGAAAAGAAAAGAAAAAGAAAAAGAAAAAGGAAAAGAAAAAGAAAAAGAAAACAAAAGAAAAGTAAAGTAAAGTAATCAAAACCTAACTAAACCCTAAACTAATCCCCCCTTAAGCCCAACACTTAAGCTAACCCCTACCTGCAGCTAAACCCGACACCCCAGCGGAATTCCCCCTCCCCCTCTGTATATATATACATTGCATATGTATATATAAGAAACTAAACCCTAACCCTAGTCCCCGACCCTTTCGGCCGCCCGATGCCGCCGACCCACCTCAGCCGCGCCGCCGCCGCAGCTGCCGGCGACCGCCGCCTTCCGCCTGTCCGCGCGCGTAGCAGCGCAGCCCCCGAGTTCCCTACTTCGTGGTATGATATCTCCCTCATCTTTAATTTTTTTACGAACGGTTTGCCCGTGTACGTTCACAACCTAACCCTCTAGGATTCCCTTCAAGTGGGATGAGTTTTTGTGCCCTGGATTGGTCGAAAAATTGACCGAAAGTTGGCCGAAAAACAGATCAAAAACAGTCCAGAATTTTAATCCAAACCCCTATGAGTTTTTGTGACTTGGATTTTTTTAATTTCATCTATATATGTAAATATATCTATGTAAATAATATATAGTTATCAATAAATATATAGCATAATAATAATAATAATAATAATAGTAATAATAATAATAATAATAATAATAATAATAGTAATAATAATAATAATAATAATAATAAGTAATAGTAATAGAAATACTAATAGTAATAATAATAATAATAAAATAGAAAAGAAAAAGAAAAGAAAAATAAAAAGGAAAAGAAAAGAAAAGAAAAGAAAACCTAACTAAACCCTAAACTAATCCCCCCCTTAAGCCCAACACCTAAGCTAACCCCTACCCGCAGCTAAACCCGACACCCCCAGCGGAACTCCCCCTCCCCTTCTGTATATATATACATTGCATATGTATATATAAGAAACTAAACCCTAACCCTAACCCTAGTCCCCGACCATTCCGGCCGCCCGATGCCGCCGACCCACCGCAGCCGCGCCGCCGCCGTCGACGCAGCCGTCGGCGACCACCTCCTTCAGCCCGTCCGCGCGCGTAGCAGCGCAGCCCCCGAGTTCCCTACTTCGCGGTATGATATCTCCCTCATCTTTGATTCATTTTACGAACGGTTTGTGCGTGTATGTTCACAACCTAACCCTCTAGGATTTTGTTCAAGCGGGACAAGTTTTGTGCCCTGGATTGGTCGAAAAATTGACCGAAAGTTGGTCGAAAAACTGACCAAAAATAGTCCAGAATTTCAATCTAAGCCCCCATGTTCATGCCCAATTTGCCACCAACCTTTTTAATATTTTTAAAATCTAATTAAAGTTTTTTCTTCTCTATATAACCGAGAATTTAACTGTTCTTTTACCTTTTATTAATTCATTTTATTTGTTAAATTATTCGACCTCCAAAACGACCAAAAACTTGATAATTTAAATTTGAGATTTTGTGATACGGAGTGTGCCCCACCAAATGGGACAGCCTCATCGTGTACCAATTGCACCGAAAGGCGCATATGTTATATCCTGACGTGTGGATTTTTATGGAAGTTGATTCGGACGTGTGTGCACGTCAGAATCAACCCGTATTCATAAAAAGTCCCCATATAGCAACTTTTGTAAAATACCACCCCACTTTGTGTATGCTCATCAAAATGTGACAAAACTTATGCTATTGGATTCGTAGTATCACGCTGGTCCTGTGACCCAAGTTTCACGTAATTCTGGGACAGTTGACCAAGCCGCCTATTCGCGGGGTCCACAGTTTACTAAAAGGACGAATTTGTGACCGGCTTACCGGACTCCAAAATTGGACATACCGTTGAGTTCGTATCAATGTTTAGAATTTGTTTGACCTATAATTTATCCCATTTAGAGAACTTTACCTCTGGCACATATTTCGGTGCAAAGTGACCCACATGTGGACCCCGCTTTGACCTAAAATTACCGTTTTGTCCCTGTGTCCAAATTGGACGAAAGGGTAGTATTTTCTAGCTATCTCGCTTATTCTGGGAATGTTGGGGATGTTTATTTCAGCATCCGGAGACGTTTATTCTGATGCCATAGTTCTGATCCCTTGTACTGGATGTCTGGACGCTTACACTTCGCAGCTTTCTTGCCAGGCAAGATACCTTGCCAAATTGCTTATAGTACTTTGCATGCTAATCATATTTTTATATATTCATTATATATGTTTTTTCTTTCAGTCATAATTATATACTATATATATGTTGACACACACTTGACACATAGTATCATGGGAGGGAAGGACAATCAGTAGGCATATGGGCTACCCACTCTGGTAAACCGTAGTAACTAGCACGCACTACGGGAGTTGTGTCGCGATGGTCGCTACCCTCGCGGTATGTCGGTTGATGGTGTCACGATGGTCCCTACCCTCGCAGTATGACGACTGATGATGTTCATGGACGTGTGTGTGAGTCATGAGATAGATATATTATTCTACACCTACACATACGTTGAAATGGTTGTCCTCATTATGCTTATTCATATAGATTGTCTAGTACAACGTACTTATATATTTTTTGTCTATTATGCATGTTTTACTGTATTCAATTGGCATGCTTCTATGTATCTTATTATGTCCCTCTGGAGACCTGGTCCCTTTCTAGGTGTAGACGATCTTGACTATTTGTAGGAGCACGGATCAGGACTTACTACTTATCTCTCTTTCGAGGAGGTCTTCTCTTCGAGCCTCATTATTTATTATATGTACTTATTTTGTTTCTCTTATATTCTAGCTTGGTAGTGGATTTCTCTTCACCCAACTACTTATTCTTATCAAGCATCTTATATTTGATTCAGTTATATAGTTGATTGGTTATTTGATTCTGTGGATGAGATCTAGTTATGACCTGTGACTTATGACATAAATCTATACCACTTGTGAATTTTTATTCATAATACAACGTACATATGTGTTATGGTTTCTATATATTAGAGTTGTCATATACATACGACTGGCATGCTTACATATTTTTAGTCCTACGTATTTTGAGACTGGGGCATAACATATTTTTTTGGTGGCCCATACAGCTTAAGAGCATATTGTCTTAGTTACGTTACTGTACCGAGCAAGCATGCGCATAGGATTAGAATATAGGATCTTATCTACTTATTTAATCACCTTTCTTGATTTTGTTCCGTATTCCTATTTGATTGCTTGCATTGCATCTTGCTTGATCCTTTCACAACGTCAATCTTATATTTTCTTTCGTGCTTGATAGGGATTAGGAAGATGACTGGTACTAGGTATATACACTCTATTATTCAATAACACTATTAGTTAAATTCTTGTAAGTTTGGTAGTATGCCTCATAACCTAGTATCACATAGCCCTTTTGACCAATTAATGAAGTGTAATTGAATGACACCAACTATAGGCTTGTATAACAAGATAGTGTTTACCCAGACTGTAGAACTTAGAGGCCCATACCCCCATTTGATCGACTATAGACTTAGACAAGGAGTTAGTATGGCAACTGTAGAGGCACAACGCCGGTTGAGTCTTATCTTCTTTGTGAACTTGAATTATTTTGTACCTTCCTTCATCATAATCCAGCATACTTATAATTTCTAGACTACCTCCGCTTATGCTGCTATTTTATAGCCTAGTTTTGCAAGCTTATTCTTTTATCGAGCGTATTCATGACATATGTGTTATTGGGGACGCCTACTAATACATTGTCTAAAATCAGAATCAGTGTATTACGGTATGATCAACCTAAATTCATTTGGTTCGCTCTTCGCATGACTACTTTACGTGGATTGAGATATAGTTGACTCAGCATGTTAGACGAATATACTTGCCCTTTAGACATGTTCGAGCATATCTTATCGGTTACATAACTGTACTGATTTGAGCATGTGAATATAAATTTACCAAAATAAGATTTCAATCCACAACTGCCATGACAACTCTCTTTTTGAATTCTTTAAATCGCCTTGAACCCCGTACTTGCATTCTATCACCTCCTCCTTGAATTTTTTATTATTGTTTTTCATCTTCCCTTATTTCGGAAAGACGAACGCTCGTGCTTGGTATAAGTTTAATACACGGAGAGTACTAGATATACCCTATAGGCCAATCACATTACTTTGTGACTATCTTTTGTGATTAAGGGCATATCACAATGTGATATAGTTGGTGTTAAAAATTTTGAGGACATGTTGATATTTTAACTAGATGGCATATCGATGATGCTAATGGATGACACGAGTAGCAGTAGTAGTATTCTCTTTCCTATCACCATCTCGTCCCCTTGGGTTGCTCATCTTCTCTTCCATATCCATTCCTTATTCCATGCTTAATTCTTTCTAGTTTTATCTTTTCGTGCCATCATGAATTGTTGAATTATTTCAACCTCGCCCTTATTTTGTTAGTTAAAAACATAAATATGTTAGTAATAATTAATAACTAAAAAGATGAGTTTATAATGATAACCCTTATGTATATGCACTATAATAATATATGTATTCTCTTATTATTTTTAAACCTTAAGTAGCATCCTTTAGTCTAACATGAATTAGTTGGATTGTTGAAGTAGTTCATACTTCTAATAGTTTTATAAAGTTAGTCAAGACCTTAATTATTTTCTTAACACTTAGACTAAGCTTAGGAAAGAGTTGAAGGCACTTGTTACGAACTGATGACTATGACAAATCATTGGCGAGGTAGCGATAGCTGCAGCTAAACCATTATAATATAGTAGTCAAATTATTTGTAGACATACTGGCCAGGTGGTGTGGCAGTATTAGACTACGATACTTGACGGTTACAGAGAAAAATCATGGTTATGAGATTCCAGACAAGTATTCCAAAATTTTTGACCCAATGAATAAATTCGTCTTACAACCTAGACAAATCCTCAAAAGACTTTGACTACTAGTAGAATTCTTCTAAGTTGAGTAGTGTAAATGAGTCAGAGGATAAAAGAATAGTGTACAGGCAATAAGGAAGGAAAGCGTTAGGATGGCTGACTATAACCTTTTAGGAAGCACTGCAAGCTAGCAATGAAGTGTTAATAGTTATAGTAATTTATTACGAATATGGGTTAGTGTAATTTCGAGGACAAAATTATTAAGTTTGTTAGAATATAAACCCCCTAAATTTTAAATTTTATTTTAAGTATTTTATTAAATTATTAAATTTCTTAGAGTATTTTCATAGTTAATTAGAAAATAAATTTTATTGATTTAATTATATAAATACTCATCTAGACTTATTCCACAGAATAATTTTATTATTTTAGAGTCTTGTTAAAAGGTGATAAATTTTCTAGAATTTAATTTGTGTTCAAATATTATTTTTGGATTTTTTTAATCTCATCTATATATGTAAATATATCTATGTAAATAATATATAGTTATTAATAAATATATAGCATAATAATAATAATAATAGTAATAGTAATAATAATAATAATAATAGTAATAATGATAATAATAATAATAAGTAATAGTAATAGAAATACTAATAGTAATAATAATAATAATAAAATAGAAAAGAAAAAGAAAAGAAAAGAAAAATAAAAAGGAAAAGAAAAGAAAATAAAATAAAATAAAAGAAAAGAAAACCTAACTAAACCCTAAACTAATCCCCCCTTAAGCCCAACACCTAAGCTAACCCCTACCCGCAGCTAAACCCGACACCCCCAGCGAAACTCCCCCTCCCCTTCTGTATATATATACATTGCATATGTATATATAAGAAACTAAACCCTAACCCTAGTCCCCGACCCTTCCGGCCGCCTGATGCCGCCGACCCACCGCAGCCGCGCCGCCGCCGTCGACGCAGCCGTCGGCGACCACCTCCTTCAGCCCGTCCGCGCGCGTAGCAGCGCAGCCCCCGAGTTCCCTACTTCGCGGTATGATATCTCCCTCATCTTTGATTCATTTTACGAACGGTTTGTCCGTGTATGTTCACAACCTAACCCTCTAGGATTTTCTTCAAGCGGGACAAGTTTTGTGTCCTGGATTGGTCGAAAAATCGACCGAAAGTTGGTCGAAAAACTGACCAAAAATAGTCCAAAATTTTAATCTAAGCCCCCATGTTCATGCCCAATTTGCCACCAACCTTTTTAATATTTTTAAAATCTAATTAAATTTTTTTCTTCTTTATATGACCGAGAATTTAACTATTCTTTTACTTTTTATTAATTCATTTTATTTGTTAAATTATTCGACCTCCAAAATGACCAAAAACTTGGTAATTTAAATTTGAGATTTTGTGATACGGAGTGTGCCCCACCAAATGGGACAGCCTCATCGTGTACCAATTGCACCGAAAGGCGCATATGTTATATCCTGACGTGTGAATTTTCGCGGAAGTTGATTCGGACGTGTGTGCACGTCGGAATCAACTCATATTCGTAAAAAGTCCCCATATCGCAACTTTTGTAAAATACCACCCTACTTTGTGTATGCTCGTCAGAATGTGATAAAACTTATGTTATTGGATTCGTAGTATCACGTTGGTCCTGTGACCCAAGTTTTACACAATTCTGAGATAGTTGACAAAGTCGCCTATTCGCGGGCCCCACGGTTTGACTTGAAGGGCGAATTTGTGATCGGCTCACCGAAATCCAAAATTGGACATACCGTTGAGTTTATATCGATGTTTAGAATTTGTTTGACCTATAATTTGTCACATTTAAAGACCTTTACCTCTGGCACACATTTTGGTACAAAATTGCTCACATGTGGACCTCGCTTTTATCCGAAATTACCGTTTTGCCCCTGTGTCCAAGTTGGACGAAAGTACAGTGTTTTCTAGCTATCTCGCTTATTCTAGAAACGTTGGTGATGTTTATTTTAGCATCCGGAAATATTTATTCTGATGCCATAGTTCTGATCTCTTGTGCTTGATGTCTGGACGCTTACACTTTACAGCTTTCTTGCCAAGCAAGATACCTTGCCAAATTGCTAATAGTACTTTGCATGCTTATCATATTTTTATATATTTATTATATATGTATTTTCTTTCAGTCATAATTATATACTATATATATGTTGACACATACTTGACACATAGTATCATGGGAGGGGAGGACAATCAGTAGGCGTATGGGCTACCCACTTTGGTAAACCGTAGTACCTAGCACGCACTACGGGAATTGTGTCGCGATGGTCGCTACCCTCGCGTTATGTCGGCTGATGGTGTCACGATGGTCGCTACCCTCGTGGTATGACGGCTGATGATGTTCATGGACGTGTGTGTGAGTCGTGAGATAGATAGAGTATCCTACACCTACCCATAGTCGAAATAGTTGTCCTCATTATGCATATTCATATAGATTGTCTAGTACAGCGTACTTATATTTTTTTTTTCTATTATGCATATTTTAGTGTATTCAATTGGTATGCTTCTATGTATCTTGTTACGTCCCTCTGAGAACCTGGTCCCTTTCCAGGTGTAGACGATCTTGACTATTTGCAAGAGCATGGATCAGGACTTGCTACTTATCTCTCTTTCGAGGAGGTCTTCTCTTCGAGCCTCATTGTTCATTAGATATACTTATTTTGTCTCTCTTATATTCTAGCTTGGTAGTGGATTTGTCTCCACCCAACTACTTGTTCTTATCAAGCATCTTATACTTAATTCAGTTATATAGTTGATTGGTTATTTAATTCTGTGGATGAGATCTAGTTATGACCTGTAACTTATGACATAAATCTATACCACTTATGAATTGTTATTCATAATACAGCATACGTATGTGTTATGGTTTCCATTTATTGGAGTTATCATATACATACGGCTGACATGCTTACGTATTCCTAGTCCTACATATTTTGGGACTGGGGTGTGACAATCAGCCCACTAGTTAAGGGATTTCCCATCGATTCTAACTCGTCCAACTCAGGGTGGAGCAGCCGCTCAGAGGGGACCTGCCAGAGCACCTATAACACCGGAAGGCCAGCAGAGGGGACCTCTACTTCCACTATAGCAGCAGAGATTCGCCAGCACAAGCAGTAGCAGAAAGGTGCACCTAGGGGCGAGCATTTGCCATGACGGTCGAGAAGACCGAGCCAGTTGGAGAGGTGATTTCTGGATCAGTCCTTCTCGATTTTATTCTAGCATTTGCTTTATTTAATTCTGGTTCTTTGCATAGTTTTGCATTTGTATCTTTTGCTCTTAAGCATCATTTAGAGGCTGAACCATTGGCCAGGACTTGCAAGATCACGACTGGGGGTAGCATTATCCTAGTTAGTAATTTTTGTAAGGATGGGAGAGTTATATTAGGAGGCCAGGAGTTGAGTGCGTGCTTACTCGTAATGACACTTCTGAGCTATGACATTGTACTCGAGATGGATTGGTTGGGTAGATACCATGCCAGTATAGATTATCGTGGAGGCAGGTGTTGTTTCGACCACTAGAAGAGCTAGAGTTTGAGATTTCCTGAGGAGAAATGGAGTAGAGCGAGGGTATATTCTGTGGAGCCATGGTAGAAAAGTAGGAGATACCACATCCTTTGATAGCTGAGTTCCTGGATGTCTTTCCAGAGGAGTTGTCGAGATTTCTGCCAAACAAAGATATTGAGTTCTCTATAGACTTGGTGCCAAGCGCAGAGCTGATATCACAATATGTCTATAGGGTCAACAATAGCGAACTAGCATAGTTAAAAAAGAAAGTTGATGAGTTACAAGATAAGGGCTTCATCAGATCTAGTTCATCACCGTGTGGTACTCCTGTATTATTTGTACCAAAGAATGATGGGTCAGTACGCATGTGTATCGACTACAGGGCTCTGAACAACCTCAATATTAAGAACAAATACTCGCTGCCAAGGAGATGATCTCTTCGATCAGTTGAGCAGAGAAAGGTATTATCAAAGATAGACTTAAGGTCAGGCTACCACCAGGTAAAAGTGAAGAAGAAAGATATTTTGAGGATAGCTTTTCGGACTCGGTATGGCCAGTTTGAGTTCATGGTAATGCTATTAGGGTTCACCAATGCTCCGGCGGTAGTCATAAACCTGATGAACAAGGTGTTCTACCAGCACCTTAATAAGTTTGTGGTGGTGTTCATTAATGACATTCTTGTGTATTCGAAGACACCAGAGGAGCATAAATAGCACGTGAGGATAGTTTTGGAGACTCTCAAGAAGGAGAAACTTTACGGGAAGCTTTCGAAGTGTGAGTTCTTCTATGACAAGGTTAAATTTCTTGGGCATATGGTGACATATGAAAGGATCTCAGTTGACCCAAAGAAGATCGTGGTAGTGGAGTCATGGGCTACTCCAAGTTCAGTGGCAGAGATCAAAAGTTTTCTGGGGCTGACAGGTTACTAGAAAAGATTTATACATGACTTCTCCAGGATTACAGAGCCAATGACTAGGCTGACCATATGAAGGATGTGGACTTTGTCCGGACAGAGGATTATCAGGATTCTTTTAATGAGCTAAAAAAGAGATTGACGATAGCTCCAGTATTGACGTTGCCATCAGGGACATGTGGATTCACTATCTATAGTGATGCTTCAGGGAAGAATTTGGGTTGTGTCTTGCAGCAGAATGAGAAGGTGATTGCCTATGCTTTCAAGCAATTACGTCCTCATGAAAAGAACTATCCCACCCACAATTTAGAGTTGGCAGCGGTCATCTTTGCTCTAAATCTGTAGAAATACTATCTATACGGAGAGCATGTGGAGATCTCCACAGACCACAAGAGCTTGAAGTACTTGTTTACATAGAAAAAGCCGAATATGAGGCAGAGGCAGTGGTTGGAGATGATAAAGGTGTTGACATAAAGTGGTCACAGTCAACCTAATTCTGATAATCGTCAAACATTAGATGAATCAAATCTAAAACACAGATGAAGCAGATACACGATGCAAAGCATATCAACTCCATCAACTCCAAAGTTAGACTCTGCAACAACTATTGGTTTCTATTCAAATATAATATTTTATTTATTTGAGTCTAGGACTGATGTAAGCTGAGTCGCACTGGCAAATCCCAAGTAACTATACCCATATACTTAGTCCACTCAAATAAACTAAAGAACCTATCCACCAAATTAGGCCACATTCATTTAAAAAGTCTACCATACTAGGAGACCGAACGTGGGCCGAACTCATGCCGAACTCGGACCGAACTCGGTTACCCTTTTGGTATGAAATCAACCAGTTCAATAGCTCCTGATTTCTTGGCCTAACGATTAGAAATTTGAATTAAATCCTGACCGAATTTTGACCGAATTATGTTTGCCTACAACCTATAAATAGGATTGGAACTCTTCATTCTCAAGACAACCCAACACGACAAAAACTCAACCATTCTTAAGTCTTCTATCCTATTGTGAGAAAACCTCTATACCTTAACCTTTCCATCTATAGATCAACTCTCTAGCCTTTCTAGTGTCAAGTGTGATCTCAGTCTAGAATTCTTCTGAGTTATAAAGAGCTTTGTTAAAACCAGCTACTCTCTCTCAAGCTGTGAAGTTACTTCAGATCAAAACTCGCGGTGTAAAGAAATGGCAAGCCTTCGGATCAAAGCTTGTGATTCACTATTGGTGATTATAGTGGATACAACTCTGAGATTGAGTTCTCGGGACTGGACTAGTCCTCTCAGAGGGAAACCAGTATATATCTTGGTGTTTGCGTTTGCTCTCTTTCTTACTCTATCGCATATATTCATAACACTGCTAGTAGTATTCTTACACATGAGATATATTCTAACTGCTAGTAGTTGATCACCATTGCATGCCATAGAATTATATTTTAATAGGTGATTTTATTCTTCTACATACATACACTCTATTCATCCCCCTCTAGAGTTTCCATACATGGTCCTAAAATTGGTTTCAGAGCAGGTACTCTTATAGTAAAACTTTTACTAATACCATTTGCTCCTACAACTGGTATAAGAACATATAATCTTTTATTTAGTTTCTGATCCCAATTACTCCTACAATTGGTATTAGAACGATTACTCTTCATATTATAACTTTTAATTTTATATAGAAACTTTTGCTCATACCAATTGCTCCTACAATTGGTATCAGGGCAGATACTCTTACATTAGAACTTTTACTGATATAAATTGCTCCATAATTGGTATTAGAGCATATAGTCTCTTAATTAGTTTCTGATCCCAACTACTCTTTCAATTGGTATCAGAATAGGTGCTCTCTTTATATAGATATTACTGATATCATTTGTTTCTCAATTGGTATCAGAACTGATACTCTTTATATAGAAACTATTGCTCATAAACAAGTTCTCTTTATTATCAGATTAACACCCAAAGAGTATAACATATGGCAACAACAAGATCACTATTTTTTATCAATGATGAAAGCCAACTTCTTGATAAGCCACCTATTTTTTACAATACTAACTATTTATTTTAGAAAATAAATATGAGTGCTTATCTAAAATCTCTTGGCTTTAACTTATGGACTTACATTACTAATGGTTATAAAAGAGTTGACAAAGCAGATAATGAATATACCGAAGATAAAAAAAAGCAGAAAGCGATGAGGTAAAGGTAATGTACATACTCTGTTGTACTCTAGGAGAAGATGATTTCAAACTTATCGCCAAGTGTAAAATATCATATGAGATATGGAGAATGCTGGAAGAAACTTATGGAGACAAGGAAGAAATTGAAGAAGAACCTCATAATGTTGAAGCTCATACCAAAATGAAGAAGCTACAAGTACAAAGAAAGATGCAGACAGTCAATGCAACAATGATGACAGCAACCCAAAGGAAGAAGATGTTGCAAGTGAAATCATTATGTACAAGAATGACAAAAACCTTCAATATACGACTGACTTGTGCTTAATGGTAAGCGAGGTAAATGATGACTTACTGGCAAAAGATGTTTCTTATGATGAATTGTCTGATGCTTTTAATGATTTGTTTGAAGACTATAATAAGCTTAGAAATAACTATAAGCAAGCTCGAAAAGATATTAAATCTTATCAGCTTAAGAATGATCAGCTTATTTGCTTACTTAAAGAAGCTAGAGAAAATGCCTCTTTTGATGAATCTATAAAAATCTCCAAACTTGAGCTTAGCCTACAAGAAGCTCTTGACTGCTTTGATGAAAGCAATCAAGAAAATGCTAAACTTAAGGAGAACTTAAAACATAAAAATGAGAAGTACTCTAATGCCTCACTAAAGATAGATGCTCTTACTGCTAAGTATGATGATTTATATGACACCTCTAAAAAGTTAGAGATTAGATTAAGAAAGCAGGTCATACAACCTACTACTCGGTCTAACACGAGACACGTAGCTAAACAAAAGAGCACTCACAACAAGACACCAACAAGCAAACCAAATGCTCCATACTATCATGGATATAAAATACAACATACTCATGCATTCTATTACAAATATCCACGCAAGACATGTCATACCACTTCACATACTCATCTTTCTATGCCCAACACAAATGCCCATACTATCATTATTGTGGTTTAAAAAGACACATTACACATCAGTGTAAGGCTAAAAAATTGGTTGATATGAATATGTATAAGTGGATTCCTAAAGCTAACAAATACGGATCCAAACCCTGGATACCAAAGTCTTGTTCTAATCATATAGGTGGAACGATTTGTGGTAAGATGTAATGGTAAAGGAGAAAGTTGGTGATTATAAAAAGCCAAATGGATATTCTCATGGCAATTGTACCGACAACAAAAAAATGACTATTAAGTCATTATGGTAACACAATTTTCTTATTTATAAAAAGTATAATGTAACTCATTAAATATGATAGTTCAATTATTCTTAAAATGTGTATAAAGAAAACTTTTGTTGAATGATTCTTCAATATTATGCTCTAAAGATATAAAAATTATTGTTAAATAGCCTAAAGGGTCCTTCTGTCAACAAGGTGTAAATAGCCTTAAGCGACACGATACTTAAGTGTCTACAGACCATCGCTAGCTGGGAACCGGCCCTTACAGCTAATTAATAATAACAAAAATACCTCACTAAGTAATGATATACAAAGAGCTTTTTACAAAATGTTTCCTAAATACAATTATTTGTTCAGTAATTGACTGCTATAAATTTTGTTTAATGACTTAGAAATAACTGATGGATAGCCTGTCATATTTTCAGACCTGATATATTGTATACTTGTATGAGATCACTTATATATTTTTTATATAACTATTATAGTTTTCTACAAAATATATTTTCAAAATCCTGAGCCATCAAAACTCGGACAGAGTTTGGTCCAAACTCGATCTGAATTCGGTTCAAGTTTTTTATATATAACAACAGCAGCAACGGATTTGATCTCATCACTTCATCCTCCCAAACCCTTCTTCTCAAAATCGAGAATCAAAACCTTCCTCTAAAATTCTAGTTTTGTAATCCCCTTTCTCAAGGCTTATTCTCTCTCAACTTGAGATCTAAGGCTCTTGGTGAGATTCTCCTTCATCCTCTTCAATCTTTTCAAGGTACAATCTTCACATTCTCAAACCCTTATTCATGGCTCCTAGATTTGGGTAAAAGAAGAGAAAAATAAATGAACCTTCCTTTTCTCAACCCTCTAGTGATGATGCTACATATTCCTTATTTTCTCTAAATATTCCAAATCCAGGAGAATATGATAATTTTATTTTTACTTCTATTGATGCCTCTAATCTATGGTTGAATAATTTTTTGCAAAAAATATTTGCAAGGGAAACCCTATTAACTTTACTACTTTTCATGTCCAAAAACCTAAACTTGTAGAATTCCATCTTCATCGTCTAGTCAAAACTAGAAAACCCATATATTTGAATGCCATTTGCATGTTTTACTGCAATCTATCTCATGATCATTGGTCTATCTCTTCGAGAGTGGGTGAAATCGATATTGAATTTGACGATACAACTTTGGGTAAAATTCTTGAAATCCCTAACGAAGGAGATGCCCTAGTTGAGATCGACAAACTCAATCTCAAAGATGACATCACTCTTGACTCTTTCAGGGACATACTTTGTTCCCCATATCCTTGTTCTGACGGGAAGTTTTGTGCTCGTTATTTTAACCAATACTTTTTTGAACTTCATCGTATCATATACTCTACTATCATTCCCAAGCAAACCTCAAAAAATGATGTGACATATAGGAAAATGTCTGCTTTATATCACTTCTACACATCCACTCCCTTTAGCCTTTCTAAAACCATGATCCGACAGATGATTGACTGTTGTAAACACAAACGTCAACTTCCTTATGCCATATATTTTTCACTCATCTTTGAGCATTCCATATTCCTATGAAAGAACCTACCTATCTATCTGAGCCAGCCTACGTAACCAAAGCCCGCAGAATTCTGCCTATTTCTCTTATTCCTGATGAAGACAACTCATCTGATTCTGATGCACCAGCTGATCAAGCCCCAACTCCTCCTGCTCTAACTTCTACTCCTTCATCCTCTACACAGCCTGCTACCTTGGACTCTATCCAGAAGATGTTCCGCGAACAATTCAGGTTGCAAAACGAGATGATAGCTGCTCAACACCGGGAGCAGAACACAATGATTATCACTCGACTTCGCGACCAGTCTTATCGCACCACTCTTCAGGCTCACACATTAGCCAACTACTAGAAGATCTTCAGTATCACCTAACCCATCATCTTACTGAACCTCACCCAGTGGCTCGTGATCCTTCCCGCCCAGGCTACAGGATTGATGATCCATTTATTCAGCAGTACTTCGACCCTACCGGAGCATACTTTGATGATAACCTGCCTGCTGATGCTGCTGCTGATGATATGTGATGTTGATGATATGTGATGATATTTTATATTTCTTATGGCTGTATATTAGTTTTTCTATTTTTACTGTACTAGAAATATTTGCTTAAAATGTTCAAACATTTATGCTATTTTCCTAGTGCCAGTCTTGTTATTTATTCTGGTTAAAACTTTTATCTGGTTATTTTTTTATTATTTTTTATTAAACAATGCATCCTACTTTTATCTAATTATTATGTCTATTTTTTAATTTGTCCTAAAATACTCATTACGAGAGAGTTATTATTTTCCACTATGATATTTTGATAAAGGAGGAGAAATAATAAAATATGTGATGGCGATTATAGTTGATGATGTATAGTTGATGACATATAACTGTGAAATACTTATATCTATTTTATTGATATACCTGCACCTAATCTTGCTATAAAGAAATATCAAGTTATAGGTTCTTTTAAATGCTCTCGTTCAAAGGAAAGATCTACTTACGGGAGAGCTTTTTCTAAAAGTTAGTTTTTCACGGAAAGATACTTTTTGCATCAAAGGCTACATCAGACTCACCATATGTGTATTTTGGCATAGTTTATCAATTATCATAATGGGGGAGATTGTTGACAAAAAGTGGTCATAGTCAACCTGATTCTGATAATCGTCAAACATTAGATGAATCAAATCCAAAACATAGATGAAGCAGATAATCGATGCAAAGCATATTAACTCCTTCAACTCCAAAGTCAGACTCTGCAACAGCTATTGGTTTCTATTCAAATATGATATTTCATTTATTTGAGTCTAGGACTGATGTAAGCTGAGTCGCACTGTCAAATCCCAAGTACCTATACCTATATACTTAGTCCACTCAAATAAACCAAAGAACATATCCACCAAATTAGGCCATATTTATTTACAAAGTCTACCATACTACGAGACCGAACTCGGGCCAAACTCGTGCCGAACTCGGACCGAACTCATGCCGAACTCGGACCAAACTCGATTACCCTTTTGGTATGAAATCAACCAATTCAATAGCTCCTGATTTCTTAGCCCAACGGTTGGAAATTTGAATTAAATCTTGACAGAATTCTAACCGAATTCTGTTTATCTACAACCTATAAATAGGATTGGAACTCTTCATTCTCAATACAACCTAACATGAAAAAAATTGAACCATTCTTAAGTCTTCTATCATATTGTGAGCAAACCTCTAAACTTTAACCTTCCCATCTAAAGAGCAACTCTCTAGCCTTCTTAGTGCCAAGTGTGATCTTGGTCTAAAAGTCTTCTGAGTTGTAAAGAGCTTTGTTAAAATTGGTTACTCTCTCTCAAGCTGTGAAGTTGTAAGACTTTGGATCAAAACTCGTGGTGTAAAGAAGTGGCAAGCCTTCGGATTAAAGCTTATGATTGTTTGATAATAAACGAAAGAAATGAAACTAGGTTTATACGAAACCCTTTCTTTGGTTTACAAACAAGAAAAAGAAGTACAATTAATCCTATACGAGGATGTTAAGTACAAAAATTTAATCTGGGTAAATAATGCTATAGGAGTCTGATCTGCGGTCGATCACTTTGTCCCTTGGACCACACGATGATGAAGAAGTGTTGTAGAAGACGGAGAAACTTCAAAGATTATAAGAGGGAGTGGATGCTCGATGCCAAAATCGTCGATCATTACTCTCTATCTATGCTCTGGATTCTTCTCTCTCAAAAAAATCAATTTTTGACCCTGGACCTCCGTGGACGGAGGTCTCTATTTATAGAGTTTAGTGACAATAACCGTCCAGTCGGCGTAGAAGCCGAACAGTGGAGAGTGTGGCACTTTTTATGCGGCAGTTATAATAACTGCCACCCACGTATAAATGATCTTCTGAATCCGCGTGTGACGCATGTCCCATTATGAAGTAACGTGTATACTGCTGCGAAGATCACGGCATGCAAGCCACGTAGGTAACTGCCCCTCGCGTATAAAAGGTTGGCGTAGAAGCCAATGACTGTCACCATGGCACAGAAGCCAAATAGTTGTCAAGTTGGCGTAGAAGCCAAGTAGGCGTAGAAGCCAAGTAGGCATAGAAGCCTGATGTTGTATAGATAGGTAGCTAGCGTAAGGACAGCTAGTTATCCTTGCTTGACTGAGGTCTTGAGCGTATTCTGGACCAAATAGCCTTATCACGCACCAATACAAATATAGCCTGAGTTGGCGTATTCCGAGGAGATAGCATACGGCGTGCTCCTATAGATGAAAATAGCCAAGTCGACGTATTTCTAGGAGATAACGTACAGCGTGCTCCTATAGTTGAAAATAGCCTGATGGAATAATATACAGAGGTACTGATGTGGACGTATTAGTCATACTTATGGCTCACCCAGTCTTTGAAAGTAGAACCAAATCTCGTGCATTAAATGCAGAGATCTGCCCCCATCACGCACATTAACTGCAGAGACGTGCCTCGAGATCTGTACGAAAAGCAGGTTTTGACGTGGCAGATCGTTTCGTCTTCTGCTGAGCGTAAAAGCTCACGTCTGCCTGTGTAAAACTAGGCAGCGTATTCCCTTGAATGCTTAAAAGCAATTTATATCAAGGAAATGTCACTAAACGACGGTGTGGGTCTCTGTGTCGAACCATCATTATAGTTGTCGTCTGGATAGCCGTGCAGTACTCTTTGTCAGGAGTCAGGTTCACTGTATGATCTGACAGGTTCGTTCAAGGAATACGAAGAGTTCCCCGTACAACTTCCCACTGCATTAAAAACGAGCAGGTTTTACGCCAAAGTGGCGATGTAACAACCTTTTTACGCCGAAGCATACTGCATTACGCGGGTTATTCTGGAGCTATATTTTATGCTGAACTAGCGATGAAGCTCTGATGTACGCCGATGGCTCTGAAGTCATGTCTTACGCCACCCAGTGCTGGAGCTCTATTTTATGCGGGCTTCCTACATGTTGAGGGTTTTATGCATATTATTCCCTAGCGTATTTTTTATGCTTCTACAAGACCCCCTTTAAAGTTTTCAAATTTCTCGTAATTTGAAACCCTTTGAATGAAGCATGAAATGGTCAAGTATGACTCGTTCCTCGAGGCTGATTTCTCGGCGAATTTTTGGGAGTTTGTTGGGATTTAGTGTGTTCTCCTTTGCCTATATAAAGGCTGATGAGTTAACCTATTCTTCCCACACTTCCTTCACCACAAAGAGATGGTTGCCAAGGTTCATTTTGCTGACTTGAGGAAGAAGAAGATCATGTTCTTCCAGCATGTAGGGAGCCAAAAAAGAAGGCATCTTCGAGCAAATATCCTCTGCAACGATAGATCATGGAAGGATATCATAGTTTCCTTTGCTCGGAATAATCAGCAATTTCATATGGCGATTCGTTCAGGAGAGAGGAAGGGTCACATTAGACCACACAGCTTGCAAGCTGTATTTTCTTCCGTTACGACGTTGGACGAGGATAGGCAGTTTGGCCCTGTCTTCCACTATTGAGCTGGGTTTGAACCCCCAACTAAATTCTACGGCATGCCTACCATGGTGTATGGAGGATGGGCTCTTGAATAATTTATACAGGCCCAGTTCTGTATCCTCCCGCTATTGATCATTTTCTTGTTCATCGACTGTGGAAGTCGATGAACTGCTGTAGAAGACAGAAAAGATCTCCACCAATATGAGAACCTGGCAGAACAGATTCTTGGCATGATCTTAAATGAGAATGAGAAACCCTTTGTAGCAAAAGGATTTCCATCATATGTAATCATGAAGATGAAAAACCCTTTGTAGACTAGATTTCCATCATATGTAATCATGATTAATAAAATTGTCTTCTTTTATGCATCTGATGATTTACCATATTTGATGTGAGGAAGTCTGAATATATGCAGCTTCATCACATTTGAATAACTTTACGCCAACTCTGATAAAAGAGTATCTGAACTCGTCCATCTTTTACGTATAACTGAAGATGCATAGAAAGCTGCTTAGCATTTCAGTTGAAGATCCAAACTATCATACTGTCTTGGACAATGAGTAGCGTAGAATTATGAACTGTCACTTCTCTGATAAGAAGAATTCTTGTTCAGACCATCACCTTCAAGAATGATTTCCTGAAAATTCCTTGAAATAGGGCAAGAAATGGCTATCAAAACTGGCCATGCTTGAACTGTAGAGAAATGATTCTAACTGGATTTTGGATGAACTTCCAATTGACCCAAGAAGAAGAGTCATTTTCAATGCTAAACTCTGTATATTTTGGGTACTTGGGGTGTTTTGTGGCTAAGAAGGAGAATCTTCTACGTAAACCCTTGTAATTGGCTGTCTTGAGAATTGTTCAGATATACGCATACTCTGGCCTGCGTATTTTAAGATATATGGAAAGTCATAGATCTGTAGCGTAGATTTGTAACTTTTGAGCATAAAATCATAGATTTGTAGCCTCTTGAGCGTAAAAGCTACTGAACGTGAAATCATAGATTTATAGCCTCCGAGCGTAAAAAGCTTCTGAGCGTGAAATCATAGATTTGTAGCCTCTGAGCGTGAAGTCGTAGGTTTGTAGCCTCTCGAGCATAAAAGCTACCGAGCGTAAAAGCATCCGGGCGTAAAACCATAGACTACCGAGCGTAAAAGCATCCGAGCGTAAAACCGTTGATTTGTAGCCTCTGAGCGTAAAAAGCTCCTTAGCGTAAAACCGTTGATTTGTTCTGCACGAAAAGTTTGAATCTGCTGACTGTCCGTCTTCCCTAAATGACGTGGTCCCTAATCATAACCGAATATTAAATATCAGATTTGGTTAGGGATTCGAAGAGTTTATCTGAACTCTATAAATACCCCAAGGCCTTCAGAGAAGAAATCCTTCATCTGTCTTTTGCAAAAATCCTTTGTTCCTTTGAGAGCTCTTCTTCGTCTCTTCTTTTGAGAACTCTGAGTTTTAGCCATGGCACCGAAACCAACTTCCACCTCTAAGGGAAAGAAAGTTACCTCTTCTTCTCGCTCTTCTACTCAAGCACGAGCGACTCCCATTGGGCTGAGTGAACCTCGCTCTAAACGAATTGTCTCACTATTAAGCTGTGCGCCAGGCGTCATTGGTAAAGCTTTTGGGACAAAAATAAAAAAAATGAAGAAAACCCTTCGCACACGTTGTACGTGAACGCACTAGGTCATCTTCTGTGCTGAGAGCCTCTTCGAGGAAGATGATGCACAGAGATGTTTTATCATTTACGACCATATTCCTAATGTGTCAGCATAAAAACTCCATATTTTTGCAGTCTGACGTAAAAGCTTTGACTCTCGAAATTTGGCATATATGACAAACTTTGAGTGTTACGCTCTAGATGAAAATTCTGGCGTAACAACTCAAATTTTGGCAGTCTGGCGTAAAAAACACAGGCTGTTAGATTTTTGTGTATACTGCAAACCTTGAATTTTATGCCTCGAAAATAGGTTCCAGCGTAAAAACTCAAGTTTTTATAGTCTTGGCGTAAAAGCACAGACCGTTGATCTTTGGCGTAAGCTGCAAGACTGTAATGTCTAGTGTAGAAACTGACTTGTTCTTCTTGCTTTTTGTAGTGGACTTGCAGATACCTCTGTTGGCTGAGGTAATGGGTTCTGCTGCTGGGATGCTGAACTCCAATTATCTGAAGGATTTTTCCCATGTGACATTCCCTATTTCTGGAACCCAGTATCCTGAAGGAAGGAGAATTATGATATCGTCTCAAGGAGAACGAATGCTGTTGAGCATGATCAGCGGGAAGCCCCTGACGTATATAGATGGGGCCAAATATATAAAACCAGCTTTCCTATTCGGGGATATGATTGATAAACAATCCTAGATGAAGCCCAAGAAGGAAAACTGGATTTTTACTGCTGAAGGCTTGGTCATGTACCTGTCCAGGATGCCGAAAGATTACCCTATCTCGACATTATTCCATGCCACGCATCCCAGAAAGATGTCATGGACCCTGACCCCTAATCTTCACGGCCAACCGGGGAAGATATTTTATCAGAAAGGATCAGGCCAAGGATTATTTGTGAGCCGCTCTTCAGGCCCTGTCATGCCTTTCAGGGGACTACTGCCGGGCAGCGTCCCGAGTGAAGACACTTTACTGCTCCAGCCAGTCCAATTATCGACTTTTTGTAATGACTTTATGGGGTATGGAGGAGTATACCCCAAGGTTAATCCTCGGACCAGCGGGTGGCTTACCTCTGAAAATCTTCGATGGGCTCATTTAGCTGCCTGGGCCCTGAAGCATTTTCAGACGGAGTTGGAGAGCATTGGTCTGTTCGCGGCTGTGAATGCTACCAGTGTTGGGCTGCCTCCCAACCCCAACCTGTTTTTGGCTTTGATGGAGCGGTATATCTCGCTAACTGGGACTTTCGTCACTCTGCTAGGGGAGTTGGGATTGGCCCTTCACGAGATGGCAGAGATTTCAAGACTGCCAATGGGGGATACTCCTTATGAAGAGTATGTTCCCACAAACAGGGAGCTGAGGGATACAAACCCTCGGGTAGTGGCAGTGTACCAGGAGCTAATAAGCCATTATCTAGCGTGCACCACATTCTATAATAAGCCCTCTGATTTGGCTCATACCAACAAATGGGCGTCCTATCTCTTCTTTCATCAGGCCAGAGATGCTAAGCCAGACAAAGTTGTGGATAGCAGGGATAAGCCTTTGAACCTTCTGAGCGTGCTTAATGCTTAAATAGTCGATGATCTTATTGAAGACGCTGGGGCTTCAGATCAAGTTCTCAATGAGGAGATAGATAGTTATCCTGTAGGCACTAAAGCCTATAGTTATATGAGGCATTGCCGCAAGCCTCTGTCAAGGGAAGCTCAACTGGCTGGCTTCCTCTCTGTATGGCTACGCCGATTTGTAGTACCTGGCATCGCGTCTGCAGATCGCATTCATCGTAATACCTTATGGCCTGCAGTACGTTTGGTATTTGGGCAAGACTGGGCCTGCTCTCTGCCATGATATGCCGGATACAATCTGGCCTGAGGACCATTACTGATGGACTGCTTGCAGATGAAACACGGCGTAAAAGCTTTCCCAGGGTAGAGTTACCATTCCTGTACCTGATGGGATGGTTAATTCTTCATAACCCCAGGGTTATGTCTCCCGGCTCTGCCAGTAGTTTGGGAAATAATTTCTTGCTGAATTACAAGAATTCTACTTGGAACGTGACCACCGTCGTAGACTGTCGGCGAGCATTAAATTTTGCTCATAGTTGGAAGCTCTTCTGTATCGTCCCCACTGTACATATCAATCAACAGGGGACGAAACTTCAGGATTCAGGAGACGGGAGGACTATTCTTTCTCCCGAAGCCTTTTACTGGTTGGTCTGCATTAGACCTTCTCATCTGTTGTACAGGAGTGAGGACCACTGCTATCTAGAGCCGTATCTGCCTAGCCGATTCGCTAGGCAATTTGGGTACGACCAATTGTATGTGGGAAATGCCATCACCAGCTTCAAGTCCAGAGGTGGACTTATTGATGGAGCGAGAGGATGGCGGTATTTCATGATGGGTTGTACTGGAGCAACCTTTACTATGCCCGCGACTTCTCTCTCCATGGAGTTGCGCATCCTCCATTCGTACACCCAATTTTATGTGGCCATCAATACCTTCCATCGCGATTTTGATATGCGTGGGAGTTTTAGGATGCCCTCTCATAAGTCCACTGGAAGAGAGGAGGTCCCATTAGTCTCCTCTGACGAATGTGAAGACCCTGTCGGTCCAGATGAGTTTTTGTTGACAATACCGAGAGGCATAATACCTCCGCCTGCGGAGCCTCTTGTTATCCCCAGTAAGCGTAGGGCTCCTATTCTGAAAGAGACTTCCCCTCACAAGAAAAAGAAGACTGTTAGTGATCTTGTCAGGACTTCCAGCCATGAGGCTCCTAGGAGTGAGCTTATTGCTTCCCCTGTCAGGGATAATCCTTTGATTAGAGGTCCCTCGCCTTTTAGAGAGGGAACCTCCACAGTTCCGGCTGACAGTGCCAGAGATTCTTTGCTCGAGACTGCTGTCGCTACTACCGCTTCAGGTAGTGCTACGAGATCGCCTTCGAGGCCGAGCAAATTAAGGATATCTTTATCCAGACCAATAATGGGTCCAGCCCCTTCTTCATCTGTAAATATCTCCAACTAGATTCCACCCGATGAACCTCGAGTAGATCTAGGTGAAGACTTGGAGGACTACCCCCAGACGTCGTTTGGTGCACCCCCTTCTCCAGGTATGACAGCTCGCTTAACATCATTAAGAGATGATTTAGCTATATTGGCTGCAGACGCGACATATATACCATCGGCCATGGGTAAATATTGTCTTTATGCCTCTTTTAGAAAAATTAACATCATGTTGATATTAACTTTCTCTTATCTTCTTTTCTGGGGAAGACATATACGGGGAGGGCAGCATCGACGCAACCTTTGGCTTTGTTGCGGCTTCCGCCGATGAAACGGTGGTGCTCGACCTTGAAGAGGAAACATTTTCGGGTGCCGGCTCGCCCAATACAGTCCCGATATCTTCAGAGGAGGATGAGCCTGTCATCACGACTATGCCTCATTTGTTGAGTACGCCAGCCACTTCGACCATTGTTGGTGCCTCTACTTTTGTCGCACCATCTGCTGAAGCGACGACTGTGACGACACCCTCTGCAGTCGTTCCGGGGCGGGGATTCACCGACATTGCAGCTACTCCCAGCATCCATTCGGATTTTGCCATACTAGTTGAGCAGTATACTAGCATTTTCTACATCACTTTGAAAACGCTGATATCAATGGTGCTGGAGAAGAATCTAGGCTTCAAGGCTCTGAGGATATCCTCCCAGGTTGCGATAGCACCGATCAAAAATTTCAACGACGCTGGAAGAGCTGATGCGCTAGAGCAAATAGTTAATGGTTTAGAACAACCCATTAACAATTATTTGCAACTATCCCGAGGCAACATTGATGACCTGATTCAGTCTAAATATGACTCCGTAACTGCGGAACTTGTTGGGGAGATGGAAACTCTAAGCAAATCCATCGAGGCACAACAACAAGAGATGAATGAAGAGCATACCGTATTGGGGTATGTTATTCCCCAGCTGGCTAAGTGCGAGGCCGAATATGAGGAAGAGGCAGCGAGGGTCCGCAAATTGAAAGATAAACTCGCTCAGGCAGAGAAGAGGGCTCTCACTTTATCGGCAGCTCGAGATGTGTTAAAGGACCGAATGGAAGCGGCTCAACAAAACCTGGCACATGCGGGTGTCACCCACGCAGGTTTTGTACATGCTCGGTCTGAACTGTCTGCCTTGAACAATGAGGAGGCAAGGTTGGAGCGGGCTCGCACTAACGTCCTGAACTCCAGGAATGAGAAGATGGCCGCTCTGGCGTAGCAGATCCATGATTTGACTGCTCCTCCCCAATGATATACTTTTTTGCTTTTCTATGTAATTTGCTCTTTCTGGAGATAATAAAGAGACTTTATCTGACTTTGGTGGACCCATCATTTTTTGAATATAAATGATAGGTTAAGGTAAAAGTGATATCAGAGGTAATATGGACGTGATATCCCTTCGGTAAGCTTCAGCTGGATATATCTATTCAGAGGTTATATGGATATGATAGAATATGATCCAACTAAATTTGTGTACAAAATACTATCAGAGGTAATATGGACGTGATAGGTTTTGAAGTTCTAAATTAGTTAAACATATATATTCAGAGGTCATGAGAACATGATAGAATATGCTCCAACTAGTTCTTTGGACGTAGTGTTGTCAGAATAAGATCTTCACCATCCTCCATTTGAGCAAAGGAGATTAAGCATAGTACCTCTTTAGGAATTTGCTGTTGATAGGAGCCATTAACAAGTCTCCATTAGGATTGGCTAATCTGTAAGCATCGTTTGAGAACGTCATCTCGATCACATAAGGGCCTTCCCATTTGGGCTGGAATTTACCCTTATTCTTGTGAGTAATGATCATTGGCCTCTTCATAGCTAAAACTAGCTCGCCAACTTTGAACACTCTTTCCTTCACTTTTTGATTAAAAGCTCTAGAAATGCGTGCTTGGTAGAACGCGATGCGTTGTTGGGCTTGAAGGCGTTTCTCGTCTAATCCTTCTAGCTCTTGAAGCCTTAGTCGATCATTATTTTCCTGAGTCAACTCATTAGCTACTGCTATTCTGAGTGATGAAATTTGGATTTTGATGGGGAGAACTGCTTCACTCCCGTATACTAATGAGAATAGGGTACAACCCGTCGGTGCTCGTACCGTTGTGCGGTATGCCCAGAGATATTCTCCTAGCTTCTCATTCCAATCCCTTTTATTCGAAGAAACGAACTTTTTTAAGAGTTTGATGATGGTTTTGTTGAAAGCTTCCGCCAAACCATTAGTAGCAAGATTGTATGCCGTAGAGGCCAAATTTTGTATCCGATTTTTATCGCAAATCGATGAAACGTTTGGCTGATAAATTGAGGCCAATTGTCATAAATTATCCTTCGGGGTATTTCGATGCGATAAATGATATGATGCTTGATGAAGCTAATAATGTTGGATATTTTCACCTCAGCAAGAGGGATCACCTCTGTCCATTTGGAGAAATAGTTCGTGATGGCCAATATGAACCGATGACCTCTGAAAGAAGACGGGTGAATAGGACCAATGATATCCATACCCCATGCTTCAAAATGCCAGGATGCAACCGTAGGATATAAATGTTCAAAAGGCTGGTGTATAAAATCTGCATAAATCTGACAGGCTTTGCACTGTCTTGTATATTTTATTGCATTTGTGATCATAATAGGCCAGTAATAGCCCATCCTCCTGATACGATCCTGTAGCTTATGACCGGGTTGATGCGCTCCGCATACACCGTCATGAGCTTCACGGATAATCCGTTGTGCATCATCATCTGAGAGACATCATAATAACAATCCATCATAGGTTCGGCGATATAGACATTGTGAAGATGCATCAAAATAGAAGCGTAATGATCGTCTTTTGATGGATACTGCTTCTTTAGGATCCTCTGGTAAGATTCTATATGCCACGAAATCTATAAAGGGACTTCTCCAGTCTCTCTTGGGAGGATCTGTGTTCACAGCGTAGCTGCGTTCTATGTGAAAGTTATTTTTCACGCAGAATAAATCTCTGTTAAAAAGGATCACCGAATTCTGCCTTCTTATAGGAATAGCTAGGTCTACAGCTAGACTGGCCAGGGCATCAGCTTCAAAATTTTGAGATCGAGGCACATGCTCTAGGAAGAACCCTTTGAAAGACATGGTTATCTCGATCGTTGCTTGGTGATAAGGAATGAGGTCTGGATTGCGGACTTCATATATTCCTCTAACATGATTGACGATCAGCAGAGAATCATCGAAAGCTTCCAGATATTCGACGTCCAATTCTTTAGCGACTTGGAGTCCAATGAGTAGGGCATTATACTCTGCCACATTATTAGAGCAGGGTTCGCTAAGAGAATATGCTTAATAGATGACGAGTTTATCAGGAGTGACTAGGACAATTCCTAATCCTGAAACCATGTTTCCCCTGGGACCAGTCCTGAAGGCACCATCGAAGAATAGCTGCCATGTATCACTTTCTATTGCGGAATTACATTATGCAACTTCATCGGGAATGTCCTCGTATAATCTGGAGGTTTCCGAAATCGGATGAGCAGCTAGAAAATCAGCCAATGCTTGGCCTTTTATGGACTTCTGAGGGACATATACCATATCATATGGTGTTAATAACATCGCCCAAGTCACCAGTCGGGAATTAAGAACACTTGGCTTGTTCATCAATACCCGAAGAGGATTGATCCTAGAGATGATATGAATAGTCTGGCCTGTGACGTAATATCGCATCTTCTGAATGGCGAACATTAGGGCCAAGCATTCTTTTTCCACTGGATTGTACCGGTATTCAGCTCCGACCATCATCCTGCTTAAATAGTAGATAGCCTATTCATGACCCTCATCGTTCTTCTGTGCAAGAAGAGCTCCCAGAGAATGATCTATTGCTTGAACATATAGCAAAAATGATCTTCCTATAACGGGAGGCACCAGAACTGGAGGATTAGTGAGGTAGCGTTTGATATCATTAAACGCTTGCTGACAGGCTTCGTCCCATACGAAGGATACACCTTTCTTCATGAGGAGAGAAAAAGGTTGACATCTTCCAGAGAGGTTGGATATGAATCTCCGGATATAAGCCAGACGACCTTGAAATCCCCTGAGTTCTCTCAGATTGTGGGGTGGTCGCATTTCTAAGATGGCCTTCACTTTATCAGGGTCCACTTGAATGCCTTTAGCGGTAATAAAAAATCCCAAGAATTTGCCACTGGATACACCAAGAAAGGACTTTGTATGATTCATTTTGAGTTGGTGTTGGCGTATCAACTCAAACACTGTCTTCAAGTCTTGGATGTGATTATCCTTGATGCAACTTTTGACAGCTATATCATCCACGTAACATTCCACTGTTTTGCGTAGGTGCTCATGGAATATGTTACTCATAGCTCGTTGATATGTAGCCCCGACATTCTTCAGTCCGAAGGGCATGACTGTGTAGCAATATACCCCCAGAGGCATCCGGAAGGCAGTATGTTTTTCATCTTCAGGATTCATCTTAATCTGATTGTATCCTGAGAATCCGTCCATGAAAGACATGCGCTCAAAATCGCACGTATTATCGATCATGACGTCTGTGATAGGAAGAGGGAACTCATCTTTGGGGCAAGCTGCATTAAGATCTCGGTAATCGATGCAAACATGCACTTTCCTACTTTTCTTCATGACTGGGACAACATTGGCGACCCAGTCAGGATGTTGTTCTTCCCGGATGAACCCACAAGCTATCAACTTCTTGATTTCAGCTTCAATGGCGTCCATCATATCCGGACGGAACCGGCATTGGTGCTGCTTTACAGGCTTCAAATTGGGCAGTATGTTGAGCTTGTGAGTAGTCACTTTTGGATCAAAACCTGGCATATCCTCATAATTCCACGCAAAGACATCGATATATTCTTTTATCAGCTGGATTATTTCTTCCTTTTTTTCTTCGGAAAGATTGTTACTGATAAATATCGACTTTAGTGAAGTCTTATCCCCAACGTTAATCTGGATAACTTTATCTTCAGTGGAAGGTTCTCTCTGCTCGAACCTGAGTTCCCACTGTGTATCCATTTGCTGAGCCCAAGAGTCATTCTTAAATGGTTCATATTCTTGTTCGTTTGCTTCGAAAGAATCTGTCAATACCGTATTTACTGATAATGCTCGTTCGAGATCATCATATGAGCCGGAAGACGACGGGCCATCTTGAGAAGAGGATAAGATATCCTCACCTGACTCAGAAGTTACAAAGGAAGTGGCATACCCTAACCCAAAACGAGTTCGTTGACAGTAGGGATCACCGAGCAACGGCATTCGCCTGCCTTTCCCATAGTTAAGACCTGGTTCCAGCTTCAAGTCATAACCCATACTTTGTATAATCTTCAAAGCTTGTGGGCTATATCTGTGAACCTGCATTTTTCCAACATTGAATTCATGAGAATCTTCTTGTACAGTCGGTTCATTGCGCATGCGACCGAAGACTATTGGATGCTGACTGCTGCGAGTAGGCGGGAAAATAAAGATAGAATCCTCATCTGGCCCATATATCGTGATGACATTAGATGGTGACGCTACTTCCCACACATACGGATGATAGGAGTCTATAGCTTCCAAGAATTTTTGTGCTATAGGTTCTATATCGTTATGGGGAGAGGATTCCTGATTTGGAATTTGAGCGTCAATATACTGGAAAGGAGAATCTTTACTATCGTCAGAAACCACGTTCCTGGTTATATTTACATTAGTTGGCTGCTTGTTGCGCCGGAGGTTGATAACCAAAGGTGGAGGCTTCTGGTTCAAAGTGATCACTAGAGGATTACCTCATTTTTCTGACTTGGTTTTGTTCAATTGGATAGCCATGGGTTCCATGACTTTCGGACGAGTAGTTCGCCCTTTCACCTTGATTGACAGGGGTTGCTCGGTAGAGGGTTCTTCTGGCTCCCGGAGGGATTCCTCCTCTGTATTGCCTGACACCTCCTTCATGTAGTCTTGGGTGTACAACATGGCATCGGAGTAGTAGAATTCTAATCCTTTGAACGGGTTAAGGTTAGCAAACTCCGTTTGTACTGTTCCTTGGGCATCTACATATTTGAAGCATTGATGTAGAGTCGAAGAAACGATGTGGTAATCATGGAGCCATGGTCTGCCCAGCAGAATATTGTAGGACACCTCTGAATCAATAACATAGCATGTAGCCACTGATCTGAGGTCGCCAATCTGGATCCTCAGACGAATCTTCCCCAATGACCTACTTTTCCTGGCATTGAAGCCTACGATTGTAGTGGTAGTGTAAGCCAATTCGCTTGTAGGAATCCTCAGCGGTCTGAGCAAACTATGAGGAATGATACTGATCGATGATCCCGGATCTATGTGAATCCGATCGACCTTTATGGAACCGACGTATCTGGTGTAATAGAGGGGTCTGTCATGCGTGTTATGTTTCAACAGCATGACATCTTGAGTGAAAGTGATATTCGAGACCACCTACATCACACTATGGCATTGAGGACATGCCACAGGTTCTTTATTAGAGGACTTGAGCTGGGTCAAGTATGCATCCTCCTGCATTAATGCTTCACTCAGGGCTTGACGAGTGTCTTTGGAGAGCCTGAGTAGTTCAAAAATAGATAATCTGGCTGGTGTATTAGCCAATTGGGCCAGGATGTCGAAGTTATATGGCTTCTCCAAACCTTTATTTTGAATATTCTTCAAAGGTTTATCAAAGCGCACTTCTTTTTGCTTGCCCTTGTCCGCCGAAGTTGGTCTAGAAGGACCTGCCTCTGGTACGACAGGTTTAGGTTCTAGAAGTTTGGCAGCTGAAGTGTCTGCCGTTGCTTCTTCCTGATTTCCTCCATCGTCCTTGAGGTAGGCTTTTCCTGAACGGGTTCCGATAGCCAAAACCTCTTCTTCTGATGTCGAGGATATCGCAACCATATGACATGGTCTATGCTTTGAGTTCTTTTTAGACTTAGCCTTAGCAGCTTGAGTCTCTTCCGCGATCTCTGACACCAGATCTGGATGAACCCACATAATCTTGCCACGCTGGGTAGTTAGGGGTACCAGGTCATAATTTTGACCCCTGGCTGGAGGGAGATTAACAATGTTCATCGTTGTTCGGGAAATAGGTACAACACTATCCGGAACTTCTTGAGGAGGCAGATTGCCAAATTGAAGAAAGATCATGTTGGCGGTGACCGTCTTCTCACTATTGCGCAGAGTGATGGCCTTAGCGTCGATCAACTCCTGGATTTTCCTCTTTAGTACATAACACGCCTTTGTGGGGTGATATATGTACCTATAGAAAATGCAGTACTTAGGGTTATTGGTACTGCCGACTTCATTAGGCCATTTTACCTCGGGGAGGGTAATCATGCCGCTTTTGACTAGACACTCGAATATGCTCGTAATATCGTCGTCGTCAAAAGAGTATACTTCAATGGGCCTAGAAGTCCCAGGTTTCGTCTGTGTGGTTGCCGCAGTCTTTTGCCTGGACGTATTGATCGCCAGAGCTTCTTTTCCTTTGGAACCACGAGGATGGTAGCTGTTAGAGGATGACCTCTTGCCTCTATCAGAGGTAGATATCATAATTCCATTATCACGCACCTTTCGACTGTTGTCTTCAGCGGCTACCACTGAAATAATAAACGAGAGCCAATCATGGAACTGATATGGTCCTGTGAATACTGAGATCACTGGAAGAAGATTCTTCCTGTAAATGTCCACCAATGTCGTGTCTGGAACTCCGGAAGGCATTTATAAAGTGGCTTGACGAAAACATTCGATGAAAGTGCGAACGTTCTCTTTCTGCTTTACTTCGATGAGAGAGGACATAGACATGTCCATCCCTCCTTCGTAGAATCGCGCGAAGAACAGAGTCTTAAAATCTTCAAAGGAAGTAATGCAGTTGTCCGCAAGACTATGGTACCACTGATAAGCCACTCCCGAGAGACAGCCTTTGAATACTCGAGTGAGAAGGGCGTCATTCCCTTACAATAATATCGTCATCATGCTGAAGTAGTTCATATATTGGCTCGGTGATGTCTTTCCCTCAAACAAAGCCATAGCCTATAGTTTGTATTTAGGAGGGAAAGGGATCTCATCCCAGATAGCTGGGTAAGGCTGATTGATTTCCAATTTCTTGAGTTGATCCTTATGCTTTAAGGCATCAAATTGAGCTTTCAATTCCCGTACTGCCTGTATTGGATCTTCAGCCGGTAGAGGGACCGCGGAGTGATGAGAGATCGGTTGTATTGTAACTCCAACAGGAGGCAATACATTCTTCGAGTTAGGAAGTGGAGGAGATGCTGACTCTTGATTTAGAGCAGGCTCCTGGTTCACATTGGATGGTGGTAAGTCCACCCCCACACGTATTTGAGTCAGAGGGACTGATGCTTGAGCTATAGTAGCTGTGTGTTGAGTCAGCATCATCTGGTGCATATTCTCCATCATGGACTGTATCTCTTTCAGGGATGTCTCCAAAACAACGATGCGTTGCTCAGTACTTCCTAATGGGGAAGCCTCTTCGCGTTCATCTCCAATGGCATAGACTCCTATTTCTCTGGATGTCATTGAAGGGTTAGTATAGGTCTCTGCAGAAGTTGACTCTATACTTTTAGCATCCAATTCGGGAAGATGGCGACCCCCAGTATCGGAATCAGACGAATACGAAGCCGGTTGTCGTGACCTCGAACGGGTGTTTCGGAACACCCCAGCTTCAATGTTCTCAAGGAGTCTGTCGAATCTCCTTTGGCTTGGAGTTCTAGAGGGATAATGTCTTGAATTTGACCTTCCTCTAGGAACGTGTGAAGCCATGTTCACTGATACAAATGTAGGCTGTTCTTCCTGGAAAGACAAAGAGTAGTTCAACTAGTCAAAAACTGACCGTTTTGCTTCAGAACAGCAATAATTAACTACAATTTTATGACTATTATAATAGTGCTCCCTAGGGGACGTAATAGACATGTTGGAAGATCCCCTATCTTTGCGCTTCTGGATCAAAAATTCACGCAAGTCAGGAGAATTAACAGAAGAAGAAGAAGAAGAAAGCTTGTTCTTACTGTTTACATCAGTCGGAATACGGATGTTGGGAACCATAACTCTCCCCCTGCCACCTGTATACAGCAGTTCAGCCATATGAGTAGCAGATGATCCAGGAGGAGCATATCATCCGCAAACTGGGCCTTCTTTATGCTGAGGGGCTTGACCTGGCGTAGTCTAGAATTTTGCTCATGCTGGCATAAAACTGAGGAAGTCCTCAATCGGCCATCAGCTTCTCACATAATCTGGAGAGCGGGCAGATTCTTCTCTTGATGGCGTAAAGGCCGAGAGGTTGGGAAATCCGCCACTTGTTTTTTCTTGCGTTGATTGCAAGGACCATCTGCTTTTCCACGGAGGGAAGATACATTTTTATGCGCGAAGCGCGTTTAGAATTTCTGAATTGGCACTGAGGCATTATCAGAAATTTTGTCTGCCACATCATAGACGGGAGACTGAATTTTACGCACAGGGCACGGAGCAGACTTCTGGATTAGCACTGAGGCATAACCAGAATCTTTGTCTGCCACATCACAGACGGGAGACAGAGTTTTATGCGCAGAGCATGGAGTAGACTTCTGGACTAGCACTGAGGCATTGCCAGAAGTTTTGTCTGCCACGTCACCGACGAGAGACAGAGTTTTACGCGCGGTGCGCGTAGGTTGCGAAGCTACAACCTTGTTGGTCTGAGAAACCAGAGAGTCGACAGGAATGGTAGGGGATGTCTGGGGCATCCACACCTTACGTAATTTCCTGTTGTCTTGGACAGAGAGGGAATGAGAGCTACCCCTGCTCGAAGCATGTCTTCGTAGGCTGACTGGTCGAATTGGACGACCAAGGTCTTCTTCATTGATCCTACTGATACTGCATCATGTTGAGCAATTGTTTTCTCGTCAGATGAGAAAGTGGTTCCCAGCAGAGTCATCATCTGGTGTTTGATAATAAACGAAAGAAATAAAACTAGGTTTATACGAAACCCTTTCTTTGGTTTACAAACAAGAAAAAGAAGTACAATTAATCCTATACGAGGATGTTAAGTACAAAAATTTAATCTGGGTAAATATTGCTATAGGAGTCTGATCTGCGGTCGATCACTTAGTACCTTGGACCACACGATGATGAAGAAGTGATATAGAAGACAGAGAAACTTCAAAGATTGTAAGAGGGAGTGGATGCTCGATGCCAAAATCGTCGATCACTACTCTCTGTCTGTGCTCTGGATTCTTCTCTCTCAAAAAAATTAATTTCCGACCCTGGACCTCCGTGGATGGAGGTCTCTATTTATAGAGTTTAGTGACAGTAACCATCCAGTCGAAGTAGAAACCGAACAGTGGAGAGTGTGGCACTTTTTATGCGACAGTTATAATAACTGTCACCCACGTATAAATAATCTTCTGAATCCACGTGTGACGCGTGTCCCTTTATAAAGTAACGCGTATAACTGCTGCGAAGATCACAGCATGCAAGCCACGTAGGTAACTGCCCCTTGCGTAGAAAAGGTTGGCGTAGAAGCCAATGACTGTCACCATGGCGTAGAAGCCAAATAGTTGTCAAGTTGGCGTAGAAGCCAAGTAGGCTTAGAAGCCTGATGCTGTATGGATAGGTAGCTAGCGTAAGGACAGCCGGTTATCCTTGCTTGACTGAGGTCTTGAGCGTATTCTGGACCAAATAGCCTTATCACGCACTAATACAAATATAGCCTGAGTTGGCGTATTCCGAGGAGATAGCATACGGCATGCTCATATAGCTGAAAATAGTCAGGTCGGCGTATTTCGAGGGATAACGTACATCGTGCTCCTATAGTTGAAAATAGCCTAATGGCGTAATATGCAGAGGTGCTGATATGGACGTATTAGTCATAATTATAGCTCATCTAGTCTTTGAAAGTATAACCAAATCTCGTGCATTAAATGCAGAGATCTGCCCCCATCACGTGCATTAACTGCAGAGATGTGCCTCGAGCTCTATACGAAGAGCAGCTTTTGACGTTGCAGTTCGTTTCGTCTCTTGCTGAGCGTAAAAGCTCACGTCTGCCTGTGTAAAACTAGGCAGCGTATTTCCTTGAATGCATAAAAGCAATTTATATCAAGAAAATGTCACTAAATAATGGTCTGGGTCTCTGTGCCAAACCATCATTACAACCGTCGTCTGGATAGTCGTATAGTACTCTTTGTTAGGAGTCAGGTTCACTGCATGATCTGACAGGTTCGTTTGAGGAATACGAAGAGTTCCCCGTACAATTTTCCACTGCATTAAAAGCGAGCAGGTTTTACGCCAAAGTGGCGATGTAACAACCTTTTTATGCCGAAGCATACTATATTACGCGGGTTATTCTGGAGCTATATTTTACTCTGAACTAGCGATGAAGCTCTGCTGTACGCCGATGGCTCTGAAGTCACGTCGTATGCCACCCAGTGCTGGAGCTCTATTTTATGTGGGCTTCCTACATGTTGAGGGTTTTACGCATATTATTTGGATAGGTAGCTAGCGTAAGGACAGCCGGTTATCCTTGCTTGACTGAGGACTTGAGCATATTCTGGACCAAATAGCCTTATCACGTACCAATGCAAATATAGCCTGAGTTGGCGTATTCCGAGGAGATAGCATACGGTGTGCTCCTATAGCAGAAATTAGCCAGGTCGGCGTATTTCGAGGAGATAGCATATGACGTGCTCCTATAGCTGAAAATAGCCTGATGGCATAATATGCAGAGGTGCTGATGTGGACGTATTAGTCATAATTATGGCTCATCCAGTCTTTGAAAGTAGAACCAAATCTCGTGCATTAAATGTAGAAATTTACCCCCATCATGCGTATTAACTGTAGAGTGCCTCGAGCTCTGTACGAAGAGCAGCTTTTGACGTGGCGGTTTGTTTCGTCTCCTACTGAGCGTAAAAGCTCACGTCTGCCTGTGTAAAACTAGGCAGCGTATTTCCTTGAATGCGTAAAAGCAATTTATATCAAGAAAATGTCACTAAACGACGGTATGGGTCTCTATGCCGAACCATCATTACAGCCGTCGTCTGGATAGTCGTGCAGTACTCTTTGTCAGGAGTCAAGTTCACTGCATGATCTGACAGGTTCATTCGAGAAATACGAAGAGTTTTCCATACAACTTCCTACTACATTAAAAGCGAGCAGGTTTTACGTCAAAGTGGCGATGTAACAACCTTTTTACGCTAAAGCAGTCTACATTACGCGGGTTGTTCTGGAGCTATATTTTACGTTGAACTAGCGATGAAGCTCTGCTGTACGCCGATGGCTCTGAAGTCACGTCTTACGCCACCCAGTGCTGGAGCTCTGTTTTATGCGGGCTTCCTGCATGTTGAGGGTTTTACGCATATTATTCCCTAGCATATTTTTTATGCTTCTACAGTGATTCACTATTGGTGATTATAGTGGATACAACTCCGAGCTTGAGTTCTCGGGACTGGACTAGTCGTCTAAGAGGAAAACCAATATATATCTTGGTATTTGCATTTTCTCTCTCTCTCTTACTCTATCGCATATATTCATACCATTGCTAGTAGTATTCTTACATATGAAATATATTCTAACTGCTAGTAGGTAATCACCATTGTATGCCATAGAATTATATTTTAACAGGTAGTTTTATTCCGTTGTATACATACACTCTATTCACCCCTCCCCCCCTCTAGAGTTGCCATACAAGGTGCTACAGAAGGACTTCAATATTTTATTTCAGTATTACCCAGGAAAGGCCAACGTAGTCGTCGATGCCTTGAGTAGGTATCCGATGGCTATGTACTTGACGATGGACAGACACTTGTTGGTCGATCTTGCAAGCTTAGGTATTGAGGTGCTAGTTCCTGGTATCGAGATACAGATGTGGGGATTACAGATAAAGTCTGAGTTGATAGATAGGATCAGGCTACGCAGTATGATGATGAGGCTCTGAGGAGTATCAGGGCACATGTTCGGATGGGATTATTAGAGGACTTCACTATTGCTGATGATGGATCGTTGCGGCACAGTACTAGGTTATGTGTGTCGAGTGGGAAGTTGCACAAAAAGGTTTTGCAGGAGGCGCATCACTCTCAGTACTCTATGCATCCAGGTGCCAATAAGATGTATCGAGACCTGAGGGAGCACGCATGGTGGCATGGTATAAAATGAGATGTGGCACACTTCGTATTCAGGTATTTAGTGCGCCAACAGGTAAAGGTGGATATAGAAGCATGAAAAATACGTCGGACAGCTATACGCAGCATGTTCATGCAGAGCAGCGTAAATAGAGGACCTCAGAGCCATCAAGCGTGCAACAAAGCTCTTCCGCTGAGCACAGCATAAAGTATTGGCTCAAGGACCATCCGCGTAGTGCAAAGTGTCCAGGCTGCTTCAGCGTAAACGGGTTGCTTTATCGCCTATATGGCGTAAAACTCATCCTCTTTCAATGCAGCATTGAAGTATACAAGGGACGCTTCGTATTCTCCGAAGTGGACCTGTCAGATCCTGCAATGAACCTGTCAGATCCTGCAATGAACCTGACGGCTCGAAATCTGACAAAGGGATACCGCTCGACTACCCAGGCGACGGCTATCATGATGGCGCGGCACTATAACCCAGGCTGTCATCTACTGCCATTTCCTTTGCATAAACCGCTTTTACGTACACAGAGGAATACGCAGCCTAGTTTTACATAGGCAAATGAGAGCCCCTTAAGCTCCGCGGAAGACAAACCGCCTGCCACGTCAAAAGCTGCAACCCCGTACGGGACTCGAGGCGCATCTCTGCACTTAGTGCACAGGGTGGTGACAGGCCCTCAAGGCACGTCTCTGCAATTAATACGCCGAATACTGACAGATGCCTGAGGCACGTCTCTACGTTTGATGCACAGAAGGGTGACAAACCTTCAAAAACATGCCTCTGTATTTAATGCGCAGGATGATGGCAGATCTCCACAGTTAATGCAGGATATTTGATTAAAATGTCACCGAACCGTCGTTTAGTGACATCCCCTTTGTGAGAGCTGCACCTACGCATACGAGGGGATACGCTGCCTAGTTTTACACAGGCAGATGAGACCTCCTTACGCTCCGCAGAAGATGAACGGACTGCCACAACAGCGGTTACTCTTCGCACAGGATTCCAGGCGCGTATCTGCAGAATGATGGCAAATCTTGAAGACAGGTCTCTGCATTTAATGCACAGGATGGGGGCAGATCTCTGCAGTTAATGCAAGAGATTTGATTATATCTCCAAAAGCTGTAATTCCGAATAAAACGTCCATATCGTCTCAGCTTCTACGCCCGCTCGGCTTCTATGCCTACTCGGCTTCTACGCCCGCTCGGCTTCCAAGCCTACTCGGCTTCTACGCCTCCTCGGCCTCTACGACCCCTCAGCTTCTACGCTCACTCGGCCTCTACGACCACTCGACTTCTACGCCTGCTCGACTTCTATGCCTACTTGGCTTCTATGCCTATTTTGGCTTCTATGCCATGGTGACAGTCATTTGGCTTCTACGCCAACCTCTTCTACACAAGGGATAACTACCTACGTGGCTTCTACGCCGTGATCTTCATAGCAGATATACGTATTTTGTCCTATTAGTTGGACGCACGTCACATGCTCACTCAAAATGTCATCTATACGCAGGCATTGGTTATTTTAAACCGTCGTATAAAAGGGTATTGTACTTTCCACTACTCGACTTCTACGCCGACTGTGTGGTCACTGTCACTAAAAGCTCTATAAATAGAGTCCTCTATCAACGAGGAAAAAGGTCGGAGAAATCAGGTCTGAAAACTGATCAAGAAATCCAGTATCAGATCCAACGGAGAGAGAGAGAGAGAGAGAGAGAGAGAGAGAGAGAGGAGAATCCAGAGCGCAGGCACAGAGAAGGGATCGACGACCTTGGCATCGTGCATCTACCCTCTTTTAGCAACCTCCGAAGCTGCTACCTGTCTTCCACGGTACTTCTTCAACATCGTGTGGTCCAAGGGCTAAAGTGATCGACCGTAGATCAGACACCTATAGCAATATTCATTCAGATTTAAATAAATTATACTCAGACATCCTCGTATAGGATTAATTTGTACAATCTTGTTTGTAAACAATAAAAGAAGGGGCGGGCCTTCGTACAAGGCCTCGTTTTTCTCGCATTTCTTATATCGGAATCTTTTCTCGTTTATTATCCTAAATAAGATGGCGACTCTGCTGGGGACGTCTTTCTCTTCTGATGAGGAAGCTATTACTCAACACGATGCGGTATCCGCGAGATCCGTAAAGAAGACACTGGTCGTCCAGTTCGACCAGTCTGCCTACGAAGATATGCTCCGAACAAGGGGCAGCTCTCACTCTCTCTCTGTCCAAAACAACAGGAAACTGCGTAAGTTCTGGATGCCCAAGACATCCTCTACCATTCCTGTGGGTTCTTTGATCTCTCCGATCTCTTCGACCAATAAGGTTGTATCATTGCTCCCTCCGTGCCCTGCGCATAAAATTCAGTCGCCTGTCTCTGGCAGGAATGACAAAACTTTTGGCAAAGCCTCAGCGCTAACCCAGAAGTATAATTCGCACTCTGCGCATAAATTTTAGTCTCCCGTCCCTGGCGGAACAGACAAAACTTCGAAAAATGCCTCAGCGATAATCCCGAAGCCTACTTCGCGCTCTGCACGTAAATTTCAGTCTCCCGTCCCTGGCGGAATAGAAAAAATTTTGGAGGAAGCCTCAGCGCCAAATCAGGAGCCACAAACGCGGTCCGAGCGTAAAAATGTATCTATTTTTCGTAGAAAAGTAGTGACCACTGCAAACTATGCAAGGGAAAGCAAGCGGCGGACTACTCAACTTCTCGGCCTTTACGCCAACAAGGGATAATCACATCCAAGACTTGAAGACAGTATTTGAATTGATGCGCCAACATCAACTCAAAATGAACCCTACAAAGTCCTTTCTGGGGGTATCTAGTGGCAAATTTTTGGGATTTGTCATCACCGCCAAAGGCATTCAAGTGGACCCTGATAAAATCAAGGCCATCTTAGAAATGCGACCACCCCACAATTTGAGGGAACTCAGGGGATTTTAAGGCCGTCTGGCTTATATCCGGAGATTCATATCCAACCTCTCCGGGAGATGCCAACCCTTTTCGTGCCTCATGAAGAAAGGTGTATCCTTCATATGGGACGAAGCCTGTCAGCAAGCGTTCGGGGATATCAAGCGCTACCTCACTAGTCCGCCAGTTCTGGTACCTCCTGTCATAGGAAGGCCGTTCGTGCTGTACGTCCGAGCAATGGATCATTCCCTGGGAGCTCTTCTCGCACAAAAGAACGATATGGGCCACGAGCAGGCTATCTACTACCTCAGCAGGATGATGGTCGGAGCCGAACACCGGTACAACCCAGTAGAGAAAGAATGCTTGGCCCTGATGTTCGCTATCCAGAAAATGTGACACTATGTCACGGGCCAAACCATTCACATCATCTCCAGGATCAATCCTCTGCGGGTACTGATGAGCAAGCCAAGTGTTCTTAATTCTTGACTCGCGACTTGGGCGATGCTATTAACGCTATATTACATGGTATACGTCCCTCAGAAGTCCGTCAAAGGCCAAGCATTGGCTAACTTTTTAGCTGCTCATCCCATCCCGGAGGCCTCCAAACTGTACGAGGACATCCCCGACGAAGTTGTAGAGTGTAATTCTGCAACAGAAGCCGATGCATGGCAACTGTTCTTCGATGGCACCTCCAGGACTGGTCTCAGGGGAAACGTGGTTTCAGGAGTAGGGATCGTCCTAGTCACTCCCGATAAACTCGTTATCTATCGAGTATATTCTCTTAGCGAGCCCTGTTCTAACAATGTGGCAGAATACAATGCTCTACTAATCGGGCTCTAAGTCGCTAAAGAGCTGGGGGTCGAATCTATAGAAGCCTTCAGTGATTCTCTGCTGATCGTCAATCAAGTCAGAGGAATATATGAAGTCCGAAATCCCGACCTCATCCCCTATCACCAAGCAACCGTCGAGATAGCCATGACATTCGAGGGATTCTTCCTTGAGCATGTACCTCGATCTCAGAATCTGGAAGCAGATGCCCTAGCAAGTCTAGCTGCAGATTTAGCTACTCCTATAAGAAGGTAGAATTCGGTAATCCTTCTTAACAGAGATTTATTCTGTGTGAAAAATAACTTTCACATAGAACATAGCTATACGGTGGACGCAGATCCGCCCAGGAGAGACTAGAGAAGTCCCTTTATAGATTTTATAGCATACGGAATCTTGCCAGAAGATCCTAAAGAAGCAATATCTGTCAAGAGGCGATCATTACGCTTCTATTTCGACGCATCGTCACGATGCCTATATCATCGATCTTACGACGGGCTATTGTTACGATGTCTCTCTGGTGATAAAGTACGACGGATTATCCGTGAAGCTCACGACGGCGTGTGCGGGGCGCATCAACCCGGTCCTAAGCTACAGGATCGTATCAGGAGAATGGGCTATTACTGGCCCAATATGATCGCAGACGCAATCCAGTATGCCAGACGATGCAGAGCCTGTCAGGTTCATGCCGACTTCATACATCAACCATCCGAACATCTATATCCTACGGTTGTATCCTGGCCTTTCGAAGCATGGGGTATGGATATCATCGGTCCTATTCACCCATCTTCTTCCAGAGGTCACCGATTCATACTGGCCATCACGGATTACTTTTCTAAATGGGCAGAGGTGATCCCTCTTGCTAAGGTAAAGACATCTAATGTGACCAGCTTCATCAAGCTCTACGTCATTTACCGCTTTGGGGTTCCCCGAAGGATAATTCATGACAATGGGCCTCAGTTTATCAGCCATGCGTTCCACCGATTTTACGATAAAAATTGGATACAAAATGTAGCCTCCACGGCATATTATCTAGCTGCTAATAGTTTGGCGGAAGCCTTCAACAAAACCATTATCAAACTCTTGAAGAAGTTCGTCTCTTCGAACAAGAGAGATTGGAACGAAAAGCTGGGAGAATGTCTCTGGGCATACCGTACCACGGTACGAGCACCGACAGGTTGCACGCCATTCTGATTGGTCTACGGGAGTGAAGCAGTTCTCCTCATCGAGATTCAAATTTTGTCACTCAGGATAGCCGTAGCTAACGAGTTAACTCAAGAAAAGAATGACCTGTTAAGGCTTCAAGAGCTAGAAGGATTAGACAAAAAATGCCTCCAAGCTCAGCAGCGCATCGCGCTCTACCAAGCACGCATTTCCAGAACGTTTAATCAAAAGGTAAAGGAAAGAGTGTTCAAAGCCGGTGAGCTAGTTTTGGCTGTAAGAAGGCCGATGATTCTTACTCACAGGAGTAAAGGCAAATTCCAGCCCAAATGGGAAGGCCCTTACGTAATCGAGACAACGTTCTCAAACGACGCTTATAGGTTAGCCCAGCCTAATGGAGACCTGCTAATGGCTTCTATCAATGGCAAATTCCTGAAAAGGTACTATGCTTGAACCTCCTCTGCTCAAGTGGAATATGGCGAAGACCTCATTCTGACAAAACTACTTCCAAAAATGAAACTAGTTGGATCATATTCTATCATGTCCATATGACCTCTGAATAGATATGTTCTGCTAAAACTTACCGAAAGTATATCATGTCCATACCACCTCTGATATTACTTTCACCCAAACCTATCATTTACATCCCGAAATGATGGGTCCACAAAGTCAGATGAAAAGCCTCTTTATTATTTCCAGAAAAGAGCGAAAGTACATTGGAAAGCAAAAAGCAAAAGTACATCATGAAGGGGGAGCGGTCAGGTCGCGGAGCTGCTGCGCTAGTACAGCCATCCTCTTAGCCCCGAAATCCAAGACATCAGCGCAGACCCGCTCCAACCGTGCCTCGTCATCTATCAGGAGGGACAGTTCGGCTCTAGCCGGAAGGAAACCGGCACAGGCGACTCCTGCACTCGCCAAGTTCTGTTGTGCTGCGACCAGTCGGCCATTCACCGCATCTAGACCTTCCGACGACTGAGAAGCCTACTCCTTTTCCTGAGCAAGCTTTGTCTCAAGTTTGCGGACCCTCGCTACATTGCCGTCATGCTCGGCCTGGCACTTAGTTTGAAGGGCGATAGTCTCCTCCAAAATAACTTTTCCTTTGTCCATCTCCTGCTGGTTAGTCTCGATGAATTTATTCAGACCTTCTGCGCAGTCAAGGAGTCGTATCTGGCTGGGACTAGAGCTTCAATATTGCCTCAAGATAGCTACAGGTATTCGTTAATGGGTTACTCCAAACCATTAACCATCGCCTCCAGCGCATCAGCTACCCCGGTATCACCGAATTCCCTGATCGCCTCTATTGAGAACCGAGAGGACCTCTTCAGAGACGCAAAGTCCAGCTTCTTCGCCAACACCATTGACATTAGCGTTCTCAAAGTGGTGTAGAAGATACTGGTGTACTGCTCGGTCAGTGCAACTAGGTCCGCATGAACGCGGGGAGTGTCCGCAATCATGGCGACTTCCCCTCCAGGAATAACTACAGACGATTTTGCCACAACCGTCGCCTCAACAGGTGGTGCGACGAAAGAAGAAGCACCAACACCGGACGAAGATGCCAGCATACTCAACGGAGGCATTGTCACACTAACAGGCTCGTCCTCCTCTTGAGATATTGGAGTCTCCTCGACAGGCAAGCCAGCACCCGAAGATGTCTTCTCTTCAAAATCGGGTACCTTCGTGTCGCCGCCAGAGCCAAAGGGCGCATCTACACTGCCCTCCCCCAAGAGGTCTTCCCCTGAAAGGAGGACAAAAGAAAGTTAATATCAGCATAATGTTAACTTTCCTAAAAGAAAAGCTGTGAAGATGACATTTACCCGTGTCCGACGGCATATATGTCGCATCCGCAGCCTGTACAGCTAAATCATTTCTTAACGATGCTAGGCAAGCTGTCATACCTGGGGAAAGGGGTCTGCTAACAGAAGCTAACAGATAGTCTTCCAAATCCAACCGAGGCTCATTGGCTGGAATCACGCTAGGTGCGCTCGTAGGCGCGGCAGAAGTCCCTCCCGATGCCGATCCGGCTAGAGGTATACAGAACTTTATTATACTCAGCCCCGAAGGCGACCTCGCTCCACTACCTGAAGCAATAGCAGCGACACCAGCGTCCAGCTGAGATTCTTCGGCACCACCAGCCGGAACTGTAGAAGGTCCCTCTCTAAAAGGCAAGGAACCTCCAATCAAAGAATCGTCCCCAACGCGGGGAGATGCAAGCTCACCTCCAGGAGCCTCAATGCCAGGAATTCGAAGAGGACGGCTTACCATCTTCTTCTTCCTCTTATGAGGGAAAGTCTCTTTGGGAGCAGGAGCCCTTCGCTTCCCAGGAACTACCAAAGCCCCTGTAGGCGGAGGTACTTCACCCCTAGGGACCAACACCAGAGGCTCATCCGGGGTAATGGACTCCTCACCCTCGTCGGGAGAAACCGAGGGGACTTCAACTCTTTCCCCAGGCTTGGAAGAGGGCACCCTAAAGCTTCCATGCATATCAAAATCGCGATGGAAGGTGTTCGTTGCCACATAGAACTGGGCATACGAATGCAGGATGCGCAGCTCCGTGGAGAGTGTTATGACGGGCACAGTAAAAATTGCTCCAGTATAGCCCATGATAAAATACCGCCATCCCCTCACTCCATCAATGAGTCCACCTCTGGACCTGAAGCTGGTGACGGCGTTGCCCACGTACAACTGATCATACCCAAACTGCCGGGCAAACCGACTGGGCAAGTAGGGCTCAAAGAAGCAATGATCTTCGCTTCTGTACAGCAGATGGGATGGTCTGATACAGGCCAACCAATTAAAAGCTTCGGGAGAAAGAATGGTCTTCTCTCTACCCGAATCCTCGAGTCTAATCCCCGATTGATTGCGATATACAGTAGGGACGGTGCAGAAAAGCTTCCAACTATGACTGAGGCCTAGAGCCAGCCGACAGTCTATAACTGTGTTCACATTCCAGGAAGACTTCCGGTAGTTCAACAAGAAACTACCCCCCGAACTACTGCCAGAACCGGGAGACATCACCCGGGGGTTATAGAGAATTAACCACCCTATCAAATACAGGTATGGTAATTCTATCCTGGGAAAGCTATCACGCCGAATTTCATCAACGAGCAGCCCGTCAGTCATGGCCCTCAGGCCAGCTTGTATACGGCACACCATGGCAGGGAGCAAGCCCAGTCTTGCCCCGAACACCAGACGCACTGCAGGCCATAGCGTATTGCGGTGAATGCGGTTCGCAGATGCGACGCCAGGCACTACTACTCGGCGCAGCCATATAGAGAGAAAGCCATCCAGTTGAGCCTCCCTAGACAGAGGCCTGCGATAGCGCCTCAAATAACTGTAGGCCTTAGTGCCTTCAGGATACTTTCCCGTCCCTTCGTCGAGGAACCGGTCCGGAGCACCAGCATCCACTATAAGATCGTCAACTACCTGAGCATTAAGCACACTCAGGGGATTCACAGGCAGATCCTTGCCCTCCAATACCTTCTTCGGCTTGGCAGTCCTGGACCGATGAAAGAAAAGATAGGATGTCCATTTGTTGATATGAGCCAAATCTGAGGGCTCATCATAAAAAGCGGTGCAGGAGAGGTAGTAACACATCAGCTCCTGATAGACCTCCACTACCCGAGGGTCTGAACCCTCCAGCTCCCGGTTCGTGGGAACATACTCTTTGTATGGAGTGTCCCCCATTGGCAGTCTTGAGATCTCTGCCATCTCATGCAGGGCCAATCCCAACTCCCCCAGTGGAGTGGCAAAAGTCCCAGTGAGCAAAATATATCGCCCTATCAGTGCCAGGAACAGGTTAGGGTTAAGAGGCAACCCAACACTGGTAGCACTCACAGCTGCAAACAGACCAATATTCTCCAACTCGGTCTGGAAATGCTTCAGGGCCCAATCAACTAAACGAGCCCATCGAAGATTTATGGGGGTGATCCACCCGCCACACCGCGGGTTCACCTTAGGGTATACTCCCCCACGCCCCATAAAATCATTACAGAAAGTCGGTAACTGGACCGGCTGGATCACCAAACTGTCTTCACTTGGGACACTGCCCGGGTACAGCCCCCTGAACAACGTCACAGAGCCAGAAGGGCGGCTGACAAACGACCCCTGGTCAGCTCCTCTCAGATGAAAGATCTTCCCTGGCTTGCCGTGAAGATCGGGGGTCAGCGTCCACGACATCCTCCTGGGATGCGTAGCATGGAAGAAGGCCGAGATGGGGTAGTCTCTCGGCATATTGGACAGATACAAGACCAAACCCTCGGCAGGGAAAACCCAGAGTTCTCTCTTGGGCTTTGTTTGGGACTGCTTGTCAATCATGTCCCCGAAGAGGAAAGCCGGCTTCAGGTATTGCTTCCCGTCTACGTACGTTAGGGGCTCCCCATTGATCAAGTTCAGCAGCATTCGGAGCCGATATCAAAAATTCCCTTCCTTCGGGATACTAGGGCCCGGAAATAGGAAATGTCACGTGTGACAGATCCTCCAGATAGTTGGAGTGCAGCATCCCGGCGGCAGAACCCATCACTTCAACTAGCGAAGACTCATGCAAGTTGACTGCAAAAGTACAAGAGAAATACGTCAGTTCCTATAACTAGACATTTCAGGACTTGCAGTATCCGCAAAAAAATTAACAGTCCGTGCTCTACGCCGAGACTGTAAAACTTGAGTTTGGTAGTATACGGTCTGTGCTTTACGCCAGACGGATTAAAACTGAGTTATTACGCCAGGATTTTCATCCAAAATCGTAAAAAACTCAAATTTTATATGCCAAAATTTTCGAACAGTCGGAGCTTTTACGCTCGACTGCGAAAATATGGAGTTCTTACGCTGAGACATTAGAAATATGGGCGTAAAAGATGAAACGTCTCCGTGCGTCATCTTCCTCGAAGAGGCTATCAGCACAGGAGACGACCTAGCGCGGTCACGTTCAACGTGTGCGAAGGATTTTCAGTCATTCTCTTTTTCCTGAAAGCTCTACCTTCCAGGCCGGGTGCACTACTCGTCGACGGGATACTCCGCTCAGAATGAAGTTCGCCTTGTCCAACCAGAGATGCTCTCGCTGGAGCGGAGGAACGAGAAGAAGAATCAACCATCTTTCCCTTAGAGGAGGAAGCTTGCTTAGAGGCCATTGCTGGAAACTTTGAAGACTCGAAGAAGAAATGGGGAAGAACTCGAACAATCAGAAGTTTTCTTTCGCAGAAGACGGATGAAAAGTTTCTCTCTCAGAGACTTGGGATATATATAGAGTTCAGATGGACTCCTCGGACCCCGAACCAAATCCCCTAATTAATATTCGGTTATGATTGGGTCCTACGTCAGCCTATTTTCAGAGAAGGCGGACAGTTAGCGAATTCGAAAAGTTTTTCGTACAAAGAAGACTTGTGTTTTTTACGCTAAAAGAGCTTTCTACGCTTGACGGCTACGGATCTACGGTTTTACGCTCACAGGCTACTAGTCTATGGTTCCACGCCCGGATGCCTTTGTGCTCAGCAGCTTTTATGCTCGAGAGGCTACGAACCTACGACTTCACACCCAAACAGCTACGAATCTACGATCTCACGCTCGGTGGTGTTTAGTTTACGCTCAGAAACAACAGATCCACAAACTTCACGCTCGGAATATTTTCTTTTCAGAAGCAACAAATCTACAGTTCTCACGCTAAGGAGCTTTCTACGCTCAACAACTACGAATCTACGGCTTTACGTTCAACAGCTACAAGTCGGGTTTTACGCCCGGATGCCTTTGTGCTCGGTAGCTTTTATGCTCGAGAGGCTGCAAACCTACGACTTCACGCTCAGGAACTATAAGTCTATGATTTCACGCTCGATGGTGTTTAGTTTATGCTCAGAGGTTGCCAACTTATGATTTTGCGCTCCAAGACTTCCTACACATCTGAAAGATATGCAGGCCAGGGTACGCATACATCTGAACGATCCTCAAAGCGGTCAATAACAGGAGTTCCCACAGAAGATACTCCTTCTTGACCTCAAGGTATCCCAAGTACCCAAAACATACAGAGTTCAAACATTGAAAAATTACTCTTCTTCATGGGTCGATACGAAGTTCATTCAGACTCCAATCTGAATATTTCATCTACCAAGATGGCAAATCAGTTTGACAGCCATTTCTCGTCCTATTCCAAGAGATTTTTGAGAAATCATTCTTGAAGATGATGTCTGAACAAAGAAATTTTGTTTATCAGAAGTAATAGTTCAGAATTTTACGCAGTTCCTCACTCCTAAAATAGCAGGACAATTCGAAACACTCGAATGCTAAACCGGCTTTCTACGCGTCCCTAAGTTAAGCGTAAAAGACAGGACAGGACCTAGCACTCTTTCTAAACAGAGTTGGCATAAAAGAATCAGACGTGTTGAAGCTACACATATTCAGACTTTACAGCAAAATATGGCAACATGATCATATGCAAAGAAGAAAGACGATTTTATTAAAATTAAAAGCATGATTACATGAGGGAAATTCAGTCTACAAGGGTTTTTCTTCATTTTTCATGACTACATGAGGGAAATCCCGTCTACAAAGGGTTCCTCATCGTCGTCTGAAGATCGCGCCCAGAATCTGTTTTGTCAGGTTCCCGCAGGGGCACAACTCTTCACCTATCTTCTCCAGTAGTCAGTCGGTAACCGCAAACTGACTGACATATTGATCAACGGCGGGAGGATACAAAACTGGGCATAGACCCATCCTCCAACAGAAGGAAGCAGAGTAAATCTGCTTGCCCATATCCAACGCCGTGACAGATTGAGTTGAGATGTTTGACCCAACTCAATCCTGGACAGAGCTAGTCTATCTGCTCTCGTCCACATAGGTAACGGGAGAAGGCACCACTTGCAAGCTGCCTGGTCAAGAACGACCCTTCTTCTCTCCCAAAGAACCACCATACAAAGTTGCTGATTATCCCGAGCAAAGGAGGCTATGATATCCTTCCATGATCCATCGTTGCAGAGGACATGCGCTCGAAGATGCCGTCTTTTTCGGCTCCTTACATACTGGAAGATCATGATCTTCTTCTTCCTTAAATTGACCCAACGAACTCCGGCCATCATCTTTGTGTGGTGAAGGAAGTGTGGGAAAAGAAGGAGGACTCCTCAGCCTTTTTATAGGCAAAAGAGGTCACCGGTCCCCAATAACTCCGCCATAAAGTCAGCCATGAAAGAACGCGTCAGGCTTGACCGTTTCAGGCTCCACTCAGAGCATTTCGAGTTACGAGGGACAGTTCATGCTTCATTCAAACCGTTTTAAATTACGAGGAATTTAAAAGCTTTGAAGGGGGTCTTGTAGAAGCATAAAAAATATGCCGGACAGCTATACGCAGCATGTTCATGCAGAGCGGCGTAAACAGAGGACCTCAGAGCCATCAAGCGTGCAACAAAGCTCTTTCGCTGAGCACATCATAAAGTATAGGCTCAAGGACCATCCGCATAGTACAAAGTGTCCAGGCTGCTTCAGCGTAAACGGGTTGCTTCATCGCCTATATGGCGTAAAACTCATCCTCTTTCAATACAGCATTGAAGTGTACAAGGGACGCTTCGTATTCTCAGAAGTGGACCTGTCAGATCCTGCAATGAACCTGATATCTCAAAATCTGACAAAGGGATACCGCTCGACTACCCAGGCGACGGCTATCATGATGGCGCGACACTATAACCCAGGTTGTCATCTACTGCCATTTCCCTTGCGTAAACCGCTTTTACTTACACAGAGGAATACGCAGCCTAGTTTTACACAGGCAGATGAGAGCCCCTTACGCTCCGTGGAAGACAAACCGCCTGCCATGTCAAAAGCGGCAACCCTGTACGGGACTCGAGGCGCGTCTCTGCACTTAGTGCGCAGGGTGGTGACAGGCCCTCAAGGTACGTCTTTGCAATTAATGCACCGAATACTGACAGATGCCTGAGGCACGTCTCTGCGTTTGATGCACAGAAGGGTGGCAGACCTTCAAAAACATGCCTCTGTATTTAATGCGTAGGATGATGGCAGATCTCCACAGTTAATGCAGGAGATTTGATTAAAATGTCACCGAACCGTCGTTTAGTGACATCCCCTTTGCGAGAGCTGCTCCTACGCATACGAGGGGATATGCTGCCTAGTTTTACACAGACAGATGAGACCTCCTTACGCTCCGCAGAAGACAAACGGACTGCCACAACAGCGGTTACTCTTCGCACAGGATTCCAGGCGCGTATCTGCAGAATGATGGCAAATCTTGAAGACAAGCATCTGCATTTAATGTACAGGATGGGGGCAGATCTCTGCAGTTAATGCAAGAGATTTGATTATATCTCCAAAAGCCGTAATTCCGGATAAAATGTCTATATCGTCTCGGCTTCTACACCCGCTCGGCTTCTATGCCTACTCAGCTTCTACGCCCGCTCGGCTTCCATGCCTACTCGGCTTCTACGCCTCCTCGGCCTCTACGACCGCTCAGCTTCTACGCCTGCTCGGCTTCTATGCCTACTTGGCTTCTATGCCTATTTTGGCTTCCATGCCATGGTGACAGTCATTTGGCTTCTACGCCAACCTCTTTTACACAAGGGATAACTACCTACGTGGCTTCTACGCCGTGATTTTCGTAGCAGATATACGCATTTTGTCCCATTAGTTGGACGCGCATCACATGCTCACTCAAAAGGTCATCTATACGCAGGCATTGGTTATTTTAAACCGTCGTGTAAAAGGGTACTGTACTTTCCACTACTCGGCTTCTACGCCGACTGTGTGGTCACTGTCATTAAAAGCTCTATAAATAGAGTCCTCTATCAACGAGGAAAAAGGTCGAAGAAATCAGGTCTGAAAACTGATCAAGAAATCCAGTATCAGATCTAACGGAGAGAGAGGGAGAGAGAGAGAGAGAGAGAGAGGAGAATCCAGAGCGCAGGCAAAGAGAAGGAATCGACGATCTTGGCATCGTGCATCCATCCTCTTTTAGCAACCTTCGAAGCTGCTACCTGTCTTCTACGGTACTTCTTCAACATCGTGTGGTCCAAGGGCTAAAGTGATCGACCGCAGATCAGACACCTATAGCAATATTCACCCAAATTTAAATAAATTGTACTCAAACATCCTCGTTTAGGATTAATTTGTACAATCTTGTTTGTAAACAATAAAAAAAGGGGCGGGCCTTCGTACAAGGCCTCGTTTTTCCTGTATTTCTCATATCGGAATCTTTTCTCGTTTATTATCCTAAACAGTGGATAGGCAGAGGCCAGGTGCATTGCTTCAGCCTTTACTCATGCCCGAGTGAAAGTAGAAGCATGTAACCATGGATTTTGTTTCAGGGCTTCAACGTTCTCCCAGAGGAAAAGACATAATTTGGGTCATCGTAGACAGGTTGACCAAATCGGCCCACTTTTTTCCATTTAAAGTGGGTTTGTCTACAGAGAAGCTAGCAGAGATATATGTAAGACAAATTGTTAAATTTTGTGGAGTTCCTATGAGCATCATCTAAGATCGGGATAGTCGTTTCATTTCTCACTTCTGGAGGAGTTTGTAGGCTAGCTTGGATATGCTTCATACTCTCAAGGATATGCTTCATACTTGTGTTCTAGATCTCGAAGGTTCTTGGAAGGATCACCTATACCTGGTAGAGGTTACTTACAACAATATTTACCAGGCTAGCATTGAAATGTCACCATTTGAGGCTTTATATGGACGAAGATGTCACACTCCTTTATCTTGGGATGATATTGGTGAGAGAGCCTTGTTGGTACCAGAGATAATTATGGATGCAGCTGAGAAGCTGAAGCTTATTAGAGATAGACTTCGGGTGGTACATGACAGACAACTGCATTGGGCCGACATCCACCGGAGACCTTTGGAGTTTGAGGTATAGGTTTTATTTTGTGTTGCTTGCGATTGATTTGTTTTAGATTGCGTGTTAAGGCTGTATTTTGTTCTAGGTTGTCGATCTGGTGTTCTAGCAAATTTCTCCGATACGGGGCACGATTCGCTTTGGTGGAGGCAAAAAGCTTAGTCCATGGTACATCGGACCCTTCGGTGTTCTTGCGAGTGTCGATACAGTAGGCTATAAACTAGGCTTGCCACCTGCACTAGAGGGAATATATGACGTGTTCCATGTGTCATAGCAGAGATAGTACATGGCAGATCCTAGTTATATACTAGAACACTCAGAGATCGAGATTGGTCCGACTCTTAGCTATCCAAAGCAGTTAGTAGAGATTTTGGATCAAAGGAAAAAGGTATTATGAAACTAAATGATTCCTCTGATTTGTGTCGCGTGGAGACATCACTCTCTGGGTGAGTCAACTTGGGAGAGGGATGATGAAATGCGCGAGCAGTACCCATATCTCTTCGAGCCTTGAGGTATTGTTCTTCTTGTTCTGTTGTATTCTTGTGCTAGTTTAGTTCTTAATTTTGAGGACAAAATTATTTTTAAGGAGGGTAGACTTGTTACTACTACATTTCTAGAGTAAAAATATTTTTGTTATTTTACAATAATTATCTATTGTGTTTATATATTTTAAATATAATTTGTATAATGTATATATTGTAGCTATTATATTTATTAATATTGGTTAGTGGACTAGAGTTGGCATGATCCATAGTGCCAACTAGTTGAGCTAGTCACAACTAGACTAGATTAATTAATTCTCGTTAAGTTAGATATTAGAATATCCCCCTTTCATTAAGAATAGAACCCTCAACTAATTAAATAACCTTTCATGATAACCCAATAGGGGCATTATGGACTTTTTGGCATGAACCAAAATACTAGTATGTGTGTCACAGCCCAGAACCCGAATACTGGAGAGCAGGGGCAGACAAAGCTAGCTACGTATAGTAGAGTACTCAATACCCCGAGATACAGTCACGGTTGTCTAGACATGTGAGGGTTTACTCTAGAATCCAATAGTTAATCCTGGATCAAGAATCCTAGGTATCTCAATCTCAAGCAAGCAACAAGTTACAAGATGTATGATCACCAAGCATATAATAGTAAGGCATCCCAAACTATACATACACAGATGATCATGAAACTAGTTACAAAATGAAGAACTAGCAATAGTACAATATTATATGATCAACTCTAGTTATAGTCTAGAATATGCTTTATATATAGGCCCACATGCTAGAATATCAAGTTCCAAACACGAGCTAAACACGTGCTCGGTGGCTAAATGACTCAAAGTATAAAATACAGATCAAGCGGGTAATGATGAAGAAACTCACTCATAACCTCGGGTGCTTCTGGTGTTCACCATCTTGAGGTAGAAGGTACGGGAGATCCTGTGGTGTCACTCCGAAATCTAGCCATACAAAACTAGTGGGTTCAGATCCCAAAATAACAAGTATCACAAGGGAGCCAACTTAGAAACTAAAACCAGCATGCAGATAAATCAGTAAGAAATAACACAAGTAATAGTTAAATAAGAGCAGCAGGTAAAATAACAGTTAAACATTCTTTGTAGTATACAAGAATATCTGGAGTTAGGCTTCAATTATAGTTCTGGATTAGTTGTTAAAAATAAACCAGGACTAAACTGGACTAGAAATTAAGCGATCACGACCAATCATGCCCTACGGCTTGATATCATTAACTAACTAGGGTTATCACAGTCATAGTTACTAACACATACAGTTTGAGAATTCTATACAGCCACATGTCCAGTAGACTATCTGGGTTATCCAGGCGTAAGGATACATAGTAAAATAAATCAGGTATAGTAGTTTTTAGGTAAAAATGCAACACTTGACGGAAAGATCCAAACCTATCAGGTGTCGCTGAGATACCGGGATTGCATGTAGCCAGGAATCTCTCTAAATGCTTCTAATTTATTTATTCTAGTTATTAGCCTGGACAAGTTATCAAGAATTCATGACCGTGGTACTAAGGAATTTGTCTTAGATATGATGCTGGACTAGACATGACAATAGCTTGACATGAACATTCTAGACAGGGACAGGAAATCAACCATGGAAATTATCTTAACAGATCAAGTTATTAAGTTCGAGAAAATTATTAGCATGTCAGGAGCGTGCTTCGTCGAGCCACTATAAAAATATCGATATATGTCAGGTTAACTCGATAGGATGAGCTATTCTCAAGATTGTCAGTACAAGTCTGGAGTCGGGAGTTCAAGACTATCAGTGTCAATACAGTTCATGTTCAGGAAGCTCCATGTTCTGGCAAGTTATCAAAATCAGGTTATATAAGCATTTAGAGAAAATTAGAATTCATGTGAATTTAGCATAATAGGCTAAGCAAGAAAAGTATTGATCACAAGAAAATATCAAGAGAAGTTAAACTACTATAAGTATCAAACGCACAAGGGGTAAACTAGCCGCATGTAACAAGCTGGCCACATACATCACATCGACTGTATGTATACTCAGGCCGCATACTAGGTTCTGACCGCAAACTATATGGAAAGTCCACTCCTCAGTTAATAAGTTGAGTGAAGGGTCATTAAATGCATGTCAGGGTCGTATCTAGAGTAACTGAATTGACTGATGTGACTAACAAGTAACAGGTCATAAAGTATATCAGAAGGAAAAGATAAAAGTCATGAAAAGACGTACAAGGTCGGTACTGATCCATGCACCTAGGAGAAGAGAACATTTCTCCCCAGCCGCATACATCGAGGCCGCATGCTAGGTTTGGCCGCATAAATAGTTCAGCTGCATGCACAATTGTTCTGTAACTTAGACTTTTCAATCACTTAGTTTCCAAAACTCCGGTGTAAAATAGTCATGTGCCCAACAAGATAGGTACATACAGCAAAAGAATGAGACGGAGATTGCAGGCTGCATACAAGATACTGGCCGCATAACCCTCTCGGCTGTATAGAGTCTCCTGACCTCATAAGGTCTTCACCGTTCCAAATCAGTAAGTTCTGCCATGGAGATTTCCAAGTTTTCTCAAAAACTCGTTTCCTCCACGAAATCCTCATATCAAGTCCAAATCTAGAGAACTAAAGTTCAAAAGTGCATGAATTCGAGTGCTCCTCAACATGGAACTACTAGTTTTTTGAAAACAATAAGTTTTAATATGTCAAAACCAAGAAAACTCATTGAAGCTCCAAACTTTAAACTTATATCTACTCTAACCAAGCCATCAAAACTGAAAGTACTAAGAAGTAAACATGCAAAGGAACTCATAGAGAACAACATAGAAGAATAATAATGCAAGAAACTAAATGAAAGACAATATAACAAGTTCTTTCTCATTGGCAATATGTACTTGCCTAAACCCACTACTAAGCTACTACCACTACTAAACCCAAAGGGGGAAGTCTAGGCCGGCCTCGAGGTCGGGCTGCTCTCGGCTAAGGGAGAGGAGAGGGAAGAGGAAATAAAAATTAGAAGGAAAGTGAAAGAAAAGAGGAAGAGAGAGAAAGAAAGGGGTATATATAGTGATGGTGACTACTGTAACGCCCCGCAACCGCTCGGAGCGTTACGCTGAGTCGGATTGAATAAATCAAATGCTGGTTACATTTGAAATATTGGATTTTGGGAAGAAGGATTAATCGAGTTGGTTTCAATGTGCAGATGGCTAGCGGGTTCGATGGAAATCAGGTGTTCGTTCAGAACATTTCTGAATAGCTGGATAGAAGCGATAATGTCATCTTCCTTAATCCGATCGGTCGGATGATTTGGAGAGCACGGCCTGCTCGCACGGTCATACCAGTTGAGTAGATCGCGCTTGCATCGGACCACGGGTTCAAGAGATTGTCTGTATCGACAGGACAGGATGCATAACGGGATCAAGCATAGTGAGTGGGCTCTTTTCCTTCTCCTCTACTCCTTCATGCCTAATAATATGGAAAATACGTAAAGGCTTGAACACTTGGGCTGAAACATTGGGAATCACTATACTGAGGCGTGCATAGAGTGTACGTTATTGGCTTGGTAGGATTGTGGCTTGATATGATTTACGCATTGGATAGTTGGATGCGATGGTTGGATTATACATTTGAGGCAGTCGGTTGGATAATTGGGATTATGCTTGGACGGTTGGAATTATACAAGTTGGAATGATACATTTGAGGTAATAGGAATATCGAAAATTCGGGCGAGCGAGCGTGCATCCGTGCACGAGTATTACTGAGTCGCTTTGTCTTGCAAAGCGAGCAGTTGTGGTTCAAAATCGAACAACTGCATCGACGAGGGTGTTGTGCCGCTTGATGGGGCATCGTGCCACAAATAGGGCATTGTGCCACTGAAACGGCATTGTGCCATAGAATTGCTTTGAGCATTGGATGTTGCACCAATTAGAATACATTACTGTAAAGCGGCAATTGTGAATATGGGTATTTTGGTGCCTTGGGCTATACGTTGAGGTCGATATTTGGATATGTTGGTTGGATATCCTTGGTTGGATATGTTGGAAGAATGGTTATGGATATTTCGGTTGGATATCGGTTGAACGAGTCTAGAATCGCTTGGTGGGGCGAGAATGTTTCGATCCTCTCGCCATACCTATTGTGTCTGCATAGTCACGGATAACCTGCGTGGCACAGGGTTTCGTTTCCTCAAACGGGAAGGCTCCGGGGCACCGGGACCGTTCGGCCATGGAGGAGACAATTTGGGTAACGTGCCTTGGGCGCGGTACCAGCGGTTGGAATCGATCCAGGAAGGTTAGCTACTTAGCGCTGTTTCAAGGAGAACCGCATATGATCTTGGTCCGATCATACGTCCTTTATGGCTTTTGGCCAGTGACTTCATATAGTATAAGTGATGGCTTGTTTTTCTTTTGTTGGTTTGACTTTCGTGTAGGCGCGGCTGCCTTGCCTCGGCAAGAGTGTGCAATTGAGATTTGGGATATAAACTTTGGTTGGAAATAGATATTGAGGCGAGACTGATGGTTCGATATGTTATCGTACAAGCGATAACATTGAGTAAGACGGGTCGGATATATATAAATGCTTGTCGTTTGGTTAGAGATTGAATACTTGCATGCGTAAACTACTTTACAGCTTTCCTTAACATGTCATTCATATGCCATGAAACGAATCTAGGATTCAACTAGAAAGATCACCATATAATTGTGTGCATTCATTATTTTACTTAGTGTCGGCTTAGACGAGTGGGTTACCCCGCTCACCAGTACGGCTGTGTACTGACCCACGTTTGTGGGCAATATTTCAGGTACGCAGGCGTAGTGGCACTGCTTGGATATATGGGGCATGATATATGAACTGTAAGTACCTTTGTGGGCTAGAGAAAAGAGCAAGAGTTTATTTCATCGTCTTCATGGCATCGCCTTTGTGGCATTGCCTCGGGGCATTTCATTTGGACCCTATCGTGAGCTTCGTTGTATTTACTCTGATGTGTGCTTGGTATACAAAATGTGGCTTCCGCTGTAACTTGGTTGTTTCGATGATAACTTTGGTGTTTAACAACATCGCCTTGTACGAGCGCAACTCCAGGCTCGTACGGTATCACGTCCCGAATAGAACGATTATCCCGCGGAAGAGCTGCAACGTGGTGATTTCACGTTCAGCAGGGACATTTGGCCTTGCGGGAGTTTGGGGCATGACAGATTGGTATCAGAGTGCCTGGTTTATTTCTTCGGACTTGGTCCTTCGCTTTATCACAAACTCTAAATTGCTTTCGCGTGTCGTTTAACTCTTGACTCTACTCAGTGCCGCATCGGATGTTTCATGCAATAAGTCTATATATTGATGGTTATGGCTGTATTTCATTCTTGGTTGGGTTGCCTTGGTTGGTTTTCGTAGGATCGCTTAGCCTCGTTAGGCGTTGTTGCATTCGTGCAGCAAGTTGGTTGGCGTTGTTGCATTTGTACAACAAGTTGTGGGCTTTCGTTGGGTTGGCTTGGCTTATCGTTCGAGGAGTTTCTGATTGCCTCAATGGATCAGTTGGTTGGCTAACGAGATTTGGTAATACGGCATGTTATGGTGAGTAGGAACATTCGATGAGAATGTATCGCTGCACGAGTTGCTCGTCTAGCGATTGTGTTGGATAGAAGTTGGAATTTCGGCTGTGGCGCATCGGTTGAGCAGATTTGAGTTTGCCTTGGGAATTATCAGAATAAGTTGGCACGAGTTGCTCGTATAACAAAAGTGTGAAACCATTGAGTATTGGGTTGAAATACTTGGAAAAGATCGTTGCACGAGTTACTCGTGTAGCGAAGGTAGCAATCATTTTGAGAATAGCTGAAAGCATTGAGAATGGGATAAAACACGAGTTGCATAGCAAGATTGATAGAAATAGTAGGATAATTCAGGCATTGCCTGAGTTTTGTGTCAGACTCGAATTGGAAAAGGCATGATCACACATAAGGGATGGTTCAAACGGATCTTGGATCCAGTGCAAGGAAATCGTAATGCGAGTAGCGACTTGATTCGGAGTGGTATATGGGATACCACATATTGAGCAAGGCATTAAAATATTTTTGGTTGGACATCAATAGGAATTGCCCGAACGGACTCGGGTAACGGGAATACAAGTTGGTTGATGCAGTCGGCTGAGTTGGGAAGAATGAAAATGAAGCAAAGCGAATATTGAGTTGAGTATATCGAGAACGGACTGGTGCTAATAGAAGTATCGATAGCTTAGAGATGGAAGAGATCGGAACGAATAGTTGGGATATGCTTGAACGAACGACGGGTAAATCGAAGAATAACAAGCACGAACTACGATTTTGGACAACACATTTGAGCTTTTGGTTGAGCAATGAAACACGAGCTGCTTTGGAGGGACAAAGCGATGGATTCACACAAACTTGAAAGATTTTGGATATTGCTGCTCGAGAAGTCAACTCTGGTTTAGCGTAAATAGAATTTTTGGGCAAGATGGTGCAACAATAGTAGACGGATTCTCCGGAAGACGTGGACAGATTGTGGCAACAATGGATGGCAAATATTGTGGCGGACGGACTTTTGAAGATAGCTAAATATGGGAGCGACGTCGGAACAAATTACTGTGCTGCTCGAATAAGTTGGACGTGCATTTTGGAACGCGGCAAACGGATATGAATTTGAGCAAGTCTCGAGTTTTGAGAATAATTGAAATTGATGGTGCGAGAAGACGAATATGGCAATTCGGGAATTTGATGGATTCAGGGCAGAACGACGGATTGATAGAAGACGGTTTCAACGAGCACATTTTCTCGGATTCGGAAGTTCGCTCGGATGGAATATTTGGATTTTGATTCGGATTTGCAGATGAGATATAGCATAGTTTATAATAACTGTCCATCGTGATGACTTACAATTATCGAGCGTAGCTTCGGGACAGCTGACCCTAGCGACTTGTCCACTGAATCAGAAATAAATATGGTAAACCCATAGAACGACCCTTGAGGCGACATATTTGGGGATGCGCCGAGGGCAGATGTGAGCAATGATATTTGGCTTATTGACTGAGAGTTGGATTTGAGAGACCCTTGGGATAGTCTTCAGCTGAAGATGCAGCCGAAAGATCGGAGCGATGGTGGAAGTAGCCTAAGTCAATTGATGAGATTCAGAGTCGCAGATTTTTATCGATGGCATCGCCTCTGACTCATCGTGCCCTGGAAGGGAATAGCATTCATATGAATTGACGACTGTGAAACTAGCTTGTGAAGTTAAAGCAACGGCTCGTTCAGATCAAATCCTTGCGAATACTGGAAGGGACAGATTTGCCTCAGATTTACAAGATGTCGGAACTTAGTCTGGGAATCGTGCTCATTCGGAAGGCAAAGGTGATATCCTAATGCTTCGAGGCAGTGGAAGCAGCACGAAGGACTATTCCATGCGCAACCTAGGAATTGTGACGAGTGTGTCCACGTTGAAATCGTGGCGACACTATCCCTTTGGCGTGGCGGCGAGATCTTCGTGGATCACACGAACCTCGATATAGATATTCACCCAGTGAGGTATTTGAGATGGCAGGAAGAAGTGTTTGGCTGAGCTGATCAAAGCAAAGTTGATCTTTGGGTAAGTCGCATAGCTGGGGTAGATCAGTTGAGATAATCGTTCGGTGCATAAGATAATATTTGGAGATGTTGCTAGTGCAGATTCAAAAATAGTTGGAGACTTGAGTTGGAACCCGAACTAATTGAGTCGGTGGAAAATCATAATATTTGAAAATAGTGCTCAATCGAATATGTTAGAATGGAAATCGTGATTTGGTTCAATTGGGAGCAAAGCAAATGGACGCCTCGAACATAAAGATACCCATGTAACTTGTTCAAATTTGCTATCGCAAAGCTCGACTGAAATACATGTATTTTAGGGATGCCTTAAATATGTGTACGATCCAAAACTAAGCGATACGAAGAATTCGTATTGAGCTGCAAGGAGGATGTAGGAATTCATGAAATTTGTATGAGCGTTCAGCAGAACGAGATGCTGAGTCAGAAATCGTGAATATGAGAGTCACCTAGAGCAGATCTTGGAATTGGATTGTGGCATATGATAGGAATGGGTACCAGCACGATTCGTGGACAAACCTGATTCTAAGTGGTATATTATGTAATGCGCCGCAACCGCTCGGAGCGTTACGCTGAGTCGGATTGAATAAATCAAATGCTGGTTACATTTGAAATGTTGGATTTTGGGAAGAAGGATTAATCGAGTTGGTTTTAATGTGCAGATGGCTAGCGGGTTCGATGGAAATCAGGTGTTCGTTCAGAATATTTTTGAATAGCTGGATAGAAGCGATAATACTGTCTTCCTTAATCCGATCGGTCGGATAATTTGGAGAGCACGGCCTGCTCGTACGGTCATACCAGTTGAGTAGATCGCGTTTTCATCGGACCACGGGTTCAAGGGATTGGCCGTATCGGCAGGATAGGATGCCTAACGGGATCAAACATAGTGAGTGGGCTCTTTCCCTTCTCCTCTAATCCTTCATGCCTAATAATATAGAAAATACGTAAAGGCTTGAACACTTGAGCTAAAACATTGGGAATCACTACACTGAGGCGTGCATAGAGTGTACGTCGTTGGCTTGGTAGGATTGTGGCTTGATATAATTTATGCGTTGGATAGTTGGATGCGATAGTTGGATTATACATTTGAGGCAGTCGGTTGGATAATTGGAATTATGCTTGGACGGTTGGAATTATACAAGTTGGAATGATACATTTGAGGCAATGGGAATATCGGGAATTCGGGCGAGCGAGCGTGCATCCGTGCATGAGTATCACTGAGTCGCTTTGTCTTACAAAGCGAGCAGTTGTGGTTCGAAACCGAACAACTGCATCGGCGAGGGTGTTGTGCCGCTTGATGGGGCATCGTGCCACGAATGGGGCATTGTGCCACTAAAACGGCATTGTGCCATGGAATTGCTTTGAGCATTGGGTGTTGCACCAATTAGAATATATTGCTGTAAAGCGGCAATTGTGAATATGGGTATTTTGGTGCCTTGGGCTATACGTTGAGGTCGAGATTTGGATATGTTGGTTGGATATCCTTGGTTGGATATGTTGGAAGAATGGTTATGGATATTTCGGTTGGATATCGGTTGAACGAGTCTAGGATCGCTTGGTGGGGCGAGAATATTTCGATCCTCTCGCCATACCTATTGTGTCTGCATAGTCACGGATAACCTGCGTGGCACAGGGTTTCGTTTCCTCGAACGGGAAGGCTCCGGGGCACCGGGACCGTTCGGCCATGGAGGAGACAATTTGGGTAACGTGCCTTGGGCGCGGTACCAGCGGTTGGAATCGATCCAGGTGGATTAGCTACTTAGCGCTGTTTTGAGGAGAACCGCATATGATCTTGGTCCGATCATACGTCCTTTATGGCTTTTGGCCAGTGACTTCATATAGTATAAGTGATGGCTTGCTTTTCTTTTGTTGGTTTTGCTTTCGTGTAGGCGCGGCCGCCTTGCCTCGGCAAGAGTGTGCAATCGAGATTTGGGATATAAACTTTAGTTGGAAATGGATATTGAGGCGAGACTGATGGTTCGATATGTTATCGTGCAAGCGATGGCATTGAGTAAGACGGGTCGGATATATATAAATGCTTGTCGTTTGGTTAGAGATTGAATGCTTGCATGCGTAAACTGCTTTACATCTTTCCTTAACATGTCATTCATATGCCATGAAACGAATCTAGGATTCAACTAGAAAGATTACCATATAACTGTGTGCATTCATTATTTTACTTAGTGTCGGCTTAGACGAGTGGGTTACCCTGCTCACCAGTACGGCTGTATACTGACCCATGTTTATGGGCAATATTTTAGGTACGCAGGCGTAGTGGCGCTGCTTGGATATATGGGGCATAATGTATGAACTTTAAGTACCTTTGTGGGCTAGAGAAAAGAGCAAGAGTTTATTTCATCATCTTCGTGGCATCGCCTTTGTGGCATTGCCTCGGGGCATTTCATTTGGACCCTATCGTGAGCTTCGTTGCATTTACTCTGATGTGTGCTTGGTACACAAAATGTGGCTTTCGCTGTAACTTGGTTGTTTCGATGATAACTTTGGTGTTTAACAACATCGCCTTGTACGAGCGCAACTCCAGGCTCGTACGGCATCACGTCCCGAATAGAACGATTGTCCCGCGGGAGAGCTGCAACGTGGTGATTTCACGTTCAGCAGGGACATTTGGCCTTGCGGGAGTTTGGGGCGTGACAACTACACTATTCACCAATCTAGGAATTGCACAAAAGAAGCTAAAAAATCAAGAAAATATACTGGAAGCAATTATACAGTAATAACAAACACACACCAGTTATAAATATGAAAAGTATAAAAATACGAAAATAGTGAGACGGGTCTCAAAACTCTCACCTCCTTAGAAAAATCCCATCCTCAGAATTTCAACAAGATACAGGATCTAGCAAGACAACTCTAGGGATCAGGCAGATAAATAAGCAAGGAAATATGAGCATGAATCATAAGCTACGAACTACCTAAAACAAGACAAGTAATGCACAAGACTAGATCAGGGTACGAGATATATAAACAAGTATATCTCACGAGTCAAACAAATACGGGTATTGAGCTCGGATATCATCCTTACGCTCCCAAGTTGACTCGTCCGGTAAGTGGTGCCCTCAAGCAACTCGGACTAAATGAATGGTCCGGTTCTTGAGAATCTTCTCTCTCTGGTCCAAAATGGATACATGTCTTTCCTCATACAAAAGGTCGGTACCAACGATCAATTCTGAATGATCTAGGATATGGCTTGAATTTGGTATATACCGTCGTAACTAAGATACATGAAAAAATTATGTATCTCGCGAAGAGACGGTGGAAGAGCGATATGAAATATCTCCTACTCGGTCGAGAATATTGAACGGTCCTATGTACCTCGGACTAAGCTTTTCTCGCACACCGAATCTGATTACTCCGCGGATAGGCAAAATCTGAAGGAATACATGGTCGCCGACATAAAACTCAAGTTGTCGCCAATACAAATCGGCCCAATGATGTTGAAGATCTTGAGCTACCTTGATATGCTTTTGGACTTGCTTGACTACATCAACTGTTTGAGCTATCATTTTGGGACCAAGCAATTGCCTCTCGCCAATATCATCCCAAGCTACAGGGGATCTGTATTTCCTGCCAGACAATGCCTCGAAGGGTGCCATCTGGATACTTTCTTGGAAACTGTTATTGTAGGAGAATTCAACCAAGTGTAAATAATCCTCCCACGAATAACCAAAGTTATGGCTATATGAATGAAACATATCTTTTAGAGCCTGGATGGTACGCTATGACTGACCATCTGTCTACGGGTGGTAGGTTGTACAGAACTTTAGACAGGTACCAAAACATTCCTGAAGACTTTGTCAAAAATGAGAAGTAAATCTGGAATCTCTATTTGAGATTATGCTAACTGGCACACCATGTAGTCTAATAATCTATCTCATGTACATCTCGACTAATTATTATGTGGACTGGCTAATTCTAAAAGGAAGAAAGTATACAACTTTCGTGAGACGATCCACTATTACCCAAATAGCATCTCTGCCAGCTGGGGATCTAGGAAGACCTGACACAAAATCCATGGTGATATGCTCCCACTTCCACTCCAGAATTGGTAATGGTTGAAGAATTCCTACTGGTCTCTGGTGTTCAGCCTTAACTTATTGACATACCAAACATCGAGAGACAAACCGAGCTATCTCCCTCTTTATTATATTCTACCAAAAATGCTGACGAATGCCTCTATACATCTTTGTTCCTCCGGGATGTACTGAATATTGCAAACTTTGGGACTCTGACATAATCTCGTGACGAATATCTCCATTAGCTACACAAAGACGATTCCCAAAATGGAGAGTTTTGTCATTGTGAATGCTTAGTTCTAGTCTACGTCCTACCTCACACTATGCTCTGAGTCTCTTAAGCTTAATATTTTTTGCTTATGCTACCTTAATTCTTTCTACAATACTAGACTGAACTTGCAGACCAGCCACCAATGCTGTGTTGCCAGGCAATACTACTTCTATGACCATCTCCTTGAGATCTTCTAGAATCTCCAGCTATGCCGGAAAGAAATAAATTCCTGCCCTCCGTCTCAAAGCATCGGCTACGACAATAGCCTTCCCAGGATGATACTGAAGGTCAAGGTCATAGTTTGTCATCAGCTCTAGCCACCTTGTCTGCCTCATGTTGAGATCCTTCTGGGTAAAGACATACTTCAAATTCTTTTGATCAGTAAAAATCTCTAATCGATCTCCATATAGATAATGTCTCCAAAGTTTGAGCACAAATACTATTGTTGTTAACTCCAAGTCGTACGTCGAATAATTTGTCTCATGGTCTTACAGATGCCGAGATACATAAACTATAACCTTACCATGATACATGAGAACACATCTCAATCCTTTGCTTGACATATCATAATATTCTGTGAACCCGCCTATTCCATCTGGAAGCGCCAAAATAGGTGCCGTAATCAACTTTTGTTTGAGCTTCTCGAAAGAGGTTTAACATTCATCTGTCCAATCAAAACGTATATCCTTCTTTGTCAACTATGTCAAGGGTGTGAAAATTCTATCAAAATATGACACAAATCTTCAATAATATTCTGCTAACCCCAGGAAACTATAAACTTCTGCCACTGTTCAGGATACTGGCCACGTCTCAACAACTTCTATCTTCTGGGGATCCACTTTAACTCCTTCTTTAGCAAAAATATGCCATAAGTATGAAATACGATCAAGCCAGAACTCGCACTTGCTGAACTTGGCATATAACCTATGTTCTCTAAGGACTTGAAGAACTGCGCGAAGATGCTGCTCGTGCTCTGCTTTACTTCGAATGTACACCAAAATGTCGTCAATGAACACTATCATAAACTTGTCTAAGTTTGGCATAAAAATACGATTCATGAGATCCATAAATATTGTTGGCGCATTGGTTTCTCCAAAGGGCATCACTAGAAACTCTCAATGTCCATATCTTGATCTGAACGTCGTCTTGGGTACATCTTTTGTAGCGACCGTTTCGCTCAAGCAGAGAGCCAATTCAAATGGTGCAAGTGCAATGAACCGACCCACTTTGCTAAACAAGAAGACTTGCTTGAGACAAAGGATTTTAGACTTGGCCCTTCAGGAGTTCAGACTTGAACTTTCAAAGGCTCGCTTGGAGTATCGCTCGACCGAGGCGAATCATCGCTAAGGTGGGCGACTACGATGAACCTGTCTTTTCTTAGCCTGTAAACTTAAAAATATGGATGAAACATGATAGTCGCTAGGTGAATCACCCCTTGCATGCTAATAAAAAATACAACGCACCTAGCTAAGGGAATAATCTCATCTTGTATTGTTTGTGTTAGAACATGGAAATAAAACTTGGCTTATAATTGGACCCTCGCATGCTACCATAGCTTCATGCTAGTAGACTCTGTTAATGCTTCGAGCAGATCATTATATAATTATTATATATAATCTTTATAGTGCACTGCTACACATGTTTATACTGCTCGTCCCATGGATTATGTCGCTCGATATGTCCCTGTACGATTTTACTCCTCGCACTATCCCTTAGACCTGTACAAACGTAAAGGCTAGGCTTATGTTCTAAAGTAGACCATGTCGCAAGTTTCCTTAAGCTTATGTTTTAATACTATTTTAATATTTGCCTGCTTTACATATTCTCTATGTTCGTCATATAAATTCATGCCACGACCCCGGTAACACTATATTGTCTTGTATTCATCTAAGTTCTCCAGAAGACTATCGAATAGTCGTTCCATGCAAGTATGAACCTGAAAGTATTCGGGACCGTTAGGTCGCCAAGACAGTTCCCGAACCAGGGGATTGCATTATGTCAATAAAGCAAGAATCACAGCTCGGGGAGCAATACTCGATCAGTACTGAATTTTAATGGCTCAGGGAGTCGATTTATATTTGTGAACAATCATGCCTTGAGCTTGAACCTGTACCTGACAAGATCCTGACTTGAACTTGTACTTGATAAGATCCTAATTGGAACCTATACCTGATAATAGGCCCAAAAGATTAGAGACTTGCATGGTCAGGACAACTTGATGCACAAGGAAGATTTTTGAATCTCGTTCCGCAAACGGTCTCTGGGGAACCGGGGCCGATTCGACCGGTCGGAACCTCCTGACTATAGTCGTCTGCATCGGGCAAGATGTGTATAATGCCCCATACTCCTGCTTGCACACCATTCTGCCCTGAGACTACACCATCCTCTATGGCATCGTATCAGTGACCTCATGTTCATATAGATAAGTCATCCTCGCTTAGCGACAATTCGCCTGCGATTTATTGCATCGCACCTAGTAATCTGAAACACATGAACGAATATGAGTATTAAGATATTTGAACACTTGAATATTCTTCTACAACACTTCTGGATAATCCATGTAACTCGTGCACCTGAATTAGAATCTCGCTCGTGACACTCATGTTTGCTTATGCAATTGCCCCTGGATTTTGTTATATATACCCGTGCTTGGTTTAACTTGGTTTACCTTGGACAGGGAAGGACGAATGGTAAGTTAGTAAGTCTCGCTGTGTTACTCTTATATCGCACGGTGCACTGCTACACGAGTTAGGCTTTACATTATGTCATAAAACTAATCCTAAGGCAAGACTAGAAAGACAACTTAATAGATGGTGCACATAAGCTATATAACGTGTTTGGATTTATCGAGCGGGAGAGAAGCCTCCCCACCAGTGCATTCATATACTAATAACCCAAAAGATTACTTGCAGGGTGTGGAAGAACCTCGTTTGGTGAGAAAACTCTTTCATACTATCTAAGGCATGGAGTTCACTCTGGAGCCTTGGAGCATTGTGTTTGGAGCTTAAGCGCATATATAAGACATAATATTAGAACATCGCCTATGTATGATTCCACAATTGTAACCACTTGGCACGCTTTTATTGTTTTGAGAGAGAGAGAGAGGACTTAAGCGACTTGTAATCTTATCCTAGCTTCACTTGTAATACTTGTTCAATATTAATAAAGTGCTTATTTTACTTCCATACTTGTGTTATTCATTGCTTTTGCTATGATGACTCTGTGAACTTATTACCAGTCGCATGTTCGTTTCTTATTTTGCTGCATTCGGACTATCTGTAGGACTCTATGGCTTAGATATTTTTTCGTTTGTTTGATTCATGGCCTTGCACGGGCGCAGATGTGCTCGTGCGACTTCACGTCCAGATGGGAACGATCGTCTTGCGGGAGCACTGGCACGGTGATTCACGCCTAGCAGGGACGGCCGATTCTTACGAAAGATCGGGGCATGACATCTTGCTCTCTAACTTTGATATGATGATATCTCTACCGTAAATCAATCTTGGAAAACACCACCGCTCCACTAAGTTGATCGAACAAGTCATCGATCCTAGGCAAGGAATACTTGTTCTTAATGGTTACCGTATTAAGGGTACAATAATCAACACACAATGTCACGCCCCAGTCCCAAAATACGTAGGACTAGGAATACGTAACACGCCCAGCCGTATGCATACGAACTCCAATATATGGAAACCATATACACACGTACGCTGTACATGAATATCCAATCCACCAATGGTAATATACTGTCAAAACAAGTCACACACAATCTAGATCTCATCCACAGCACAAATAATAAGTAGGAAATAAAGAGATGATTAATAACTGAATATCCAAGATGAGTATCAAGTCTGATAGTCGGGTGGAAACAAATCTACTACAAAATGACTATACTGAAGTAGCAACAAAATCTCTAAACAGTGGAAATAAATCACAGCTACTTTGAGGGTAAGACCTCCTCATTCAGGTAAGTAGAGTCAGGTCCAGGTCCATACTCCTGCGGATACTCCTGCTCGTCCATATCTGAAAAGGGACCAGGTCCTCAGAGGGACGTAACAAGATACTTAATAACATGTCAATAAGTACTAAAATATAAACATCCAATGGGTCGTCTAATCGTCTAAGTGAATGCAGTTTGAGAACAACTTTCCACCAAGTGGGCTATCTGGCTAAAAATGGGATTAGCGTGACTCTCTCGGAGAATCAGGGGCCCCAAAGCATGTCGTCTTTTGAACGGCAGAGGCCGCCAATTGTAAATGGGGTCATCACCGCCCGTATCTCCAGTGGAGCTTCCGGGTTATAGAAGAAAAAGTACTAAGGAGCCCAAATGCCTTACTTGTTGTTCTTCCTACTCCATGCTCTAAATATGTCATATACATGACACGATAATACCTCTAGTAACTGCCAGGTCTACTAGCATGTAAAGTTTCTATTGGCAGTTATCCCTAACCGTCGCACGACCTATACGTACCTATGGCCAGCCGAGTACGCAAGTCTGTGTCCTACATGTGACTCACACTCGTGTAAGAATAGTGTCATGGCCAATGAAACATAAAATGCCTCACAAAAATAGGGTGGTCTCATAAAGTAGGTCCGATGCATATACATAAATAAAACAGGATACAACGACATCGTCGTTGCACCCAAGTTTCCTTATACACACAATTTATATAGCAGTTAAAATAAATGAATTAAATAAGCATAAATAAATTATGCATGTATCATATGGAATGTAAATATTAGTACAATGGCAAGGTATACTTGTCGAGCAAAAGTTCTGTATAGTGCACGTCCAAATCGTTGTTAAGTTTAGTGAAAGAAGAAGTGGGATTAGTGTTTGGGAGAGTTATAATATATATAGAGAATAAAAGGAGGTGGAAATAATTTAGTGGTCTTAAAAGCCACTGCCGCTGCTGTTTCTTTCTTTCTTTCTATATTTTTTGGGTTCGGTTTGGAGGAGAGTTTAGTAATAATAGGGTTTAGAGGCAGTGGAATAGGATGTCTCACATGCGCGGGGAATGGGAAAGCAAAGTTGGTTTTTGCTACTGCTGCTGCTGATATTTCCTTCTTCTAATGGGTCCGAGTTCAAGCGGGTAGTGGGTTTGGGTTTCGGTTTGATATCCAATATCCAATAGGAATTTTATATATATATATATATATATATATATATATATATATATATATATATATATATATTCATAAAAAATTCTAAGAATTATATTGGTGCATATGGTTAAGCTAGCAACGGTCCGAAGGGTCTCCTACATGGAATAAATTAGGAAAAAAAATTATAATGGCCCCATAAATCCCCTAGATGCATAAACATCTCGAATAAAAATTAAATAAAATATATTTCCTCTATTTAGCTCATAATTACTATAATTTAATTAAATAATTAATAAAAATACGGTTTTAGGATTAGGGGCCTTACACACAATCGCGACGTACCATCCTTCTTCTTCACCAGTAGCATCGGGGCTTTCTAAGGCGATCCACTAACATGAATGAATCCTTTGGTTCTTAATTCTTTAATCATTCGGTACAAGCCTTCTAACTCTGAAGGCACAATCCTGTAGACTCTCTCTGACACTGGTGCAGTTCCGGAAAGTAGATATTTGGTAAACTCAATCTCTCTCTCTTGTGGCATGCCTGGAAGTTCTTCTGGAAATACATCTGGGAATTCATCAACAACTCTAGGGAATCGTACTTCTTCTTCTGCTGCCATCCTCAAAATTGCTGAAGGAGACTCCGTTTTGCCTCTAGAAAATGAGAATTCTTCTTCTCGAGAAATACGAAAGAAAACCTTGTCAGCACGGCAATCTTTTGTTGCGTATCGGGTACTCAACCAATCTATTCCTAGGACGATGTCATATCTTCCATAGAAAATTCAATCAATCTAGCAAGAAATTCTCACCCGTATACTATAACTCGATACGATACATAAACTCTATCGACTACCATGATACCATTACCAGTAAGTATATTAAGTCTTACTGATAATAATTCGGGTTCCAAACTAACTCGTGTCATAAATCGTGCAGACATAAAAGAATGTGATGCACCTGAATCAAACAATACTGAAGCTGAATGAGAGTTAACGAGAATGGTACCTGCCACCACCTCACCAGAAACTAACTACTCTTACAGTAAACGCCATTGCCTGACCTCGTCCTCTCTGTGCTGGTCCTCTCTGTTATGGACCTCCTTGCCTGGCATGTACTTCAGCTTAGGCTTGTGCATACTACTGTGGCCTTTGTTATTGGAATACTTGAGATTGGGTCGACAAAGGCCTTTGACCCTAGTATTGCTGAATCGGCACAAGAGCCCTATACTTTGGTCCTGTCAGGAATGACTATGATGAACTGGCTCTGTGTGGGCAATAACCCACTATGTGTCCTGGATCTCCAGAAACTAAACACAATCATTGCACTCGACGGCACTCAAAAAATACATGCCCAGTTTTCCTACAATAAGAATATCCTGCCGACGAAGGTGTCCTCTACTGCTGAGGTCGGGTCAGTACTGTTTGCTGGACTGAGACTGTTGATACTGGCCTCCTAGAAGATCCAATAGTTAAATCCCTAACTTCCAGGGCTGGTGCTGAAGACTGGGAGTAAGAACCTACTAATGTGTGGGTCCTCTTCCGCCCTCCATTTCTATCCAAGATTCTTTGGGAGGTATACTCATGCCTCCTTGCTGCCCGTAATACTGAATCTAAAGTCTTGAACTCATATTGTTCCACCGCCAATATAATTTCTAGGTGAAGTCCCTGCTGTAACCTCCAAGATCTTTCCAATCCAGTTGCCACCAATGTGGAAACAAATCGACTATGTCTGTAAAACTCTGCTGCATAACCGTCGACAGACCTGTCCATCTACTTCAAGTTGTTAAACTATTGCTGCAAGTCATAATGCGATACCGCATCAAAGTATCTGGTCCAAAAACTTTCACTGAAAACATTCCAAGGGACGGTTACTGCTAGTGAAATCATCTGTGATGTCCACCAGTCTTGGGCCAAGTCTAGCAAATGTAGTTGAACTACTGATACTTGCTCTCTTGCAGGCACTCATGCTGCCTCTAGGATAGCTTCAGTGTCCTAAAGACACGCATCTGATGCAATCGCATCCTCGGTACCATAGAAATACAAGGGTTGAAGGCGCTTGAAGTTGCTAGCCGAATTGGGGGCACGATGTCCGCCTCTCTATAAAACCTCTTGTACTGATTGAGTGAGTATATCCTCTCAACGTCCTTGAGCTGCTAATAATTCCCTCAGGATACCGATCAACATGCTGGTATCCCCTCCTGCACCAGGTACTGGTTGTACGAGAGGTACTGGTTGGATCTGGGGTTCCTTATTTTGAGTTGTTCTGGACCCGGTTCCCAAATTCTGAGGCTGAACCTCAAGAGTTTATTGGGCATCTGGATGTTGTCATACTACTGGAGGAACTCAGACTGGATGTGTCATGTCCCAATCCCAAAAAACTAAGGGACTAGTTACGTGACAATGGCCAGCAGCACAACTCCAATGGGCAAACTCAATTTAATGGACCCGTTAGAGTGCACTTAAGCTATAATAAGTATAAATACAATTCTACATAATCTGTCACTGTATATAATTCTAATCTCATCCACAGAAAACAATTATAATATGATAGACCAGTCAAGATAATAAATAAAGAAAGTGTCCAACAGCAAGTCTAAGATAAGTAGTATCTCGGGGAACAACCCGTCACAATAAAGAAAAGATAAATAACACCAAATACATTTCTAGAAGTCTAAGTCCAAATATAACAATAACTCTAAGCATAACTAAATAGATAAGTGAGTACTCAGGAGAAGTCCTTTGGCACAACATTATCTTCTGGTGCAATTGTCGCTCCAATGTCAGCTTATGTCCCGTAAACCTCAGGATAACTCTCCTCTGCTACACCTAGGGACATAATCCAGATCCAGGTCCTCATGGGACATAGCAAGGTAAAAGAATAACTCAAGCCAAAGTACAGTAAATAAATAACAGGTGTGCTCAGGGTATCTAACATAAACCATCTAAGTGAATGCAGTAAGAACGTACTTGTTTGCTAAACCACCGGTCCTATAGGTCTACATAGACACAACAGTAGAGAGTAGTAGTAGATACATACAAGCCCCGTCAAGGTACCTGCAGCACGCTAGGGCCCGAAGTGCAAGCATTGGTAGCAAGTAGTGTGTGGTAGCCCAATGGTACAATAAGTTCTCTCCAACCCCATGTATCTCACGTCTCATTTCTATGACACGCAAGACAATCACTATCTATGTCTCAAGCCAAGGTGTACATAATATCATATCATTCTAGTACATGCTTCAAGTCCTGTCCTAACACAGAAGCCAAAATTATCGAATATCTCAACTGAGGCTTTTGTACATGCGAGTGTTATTCAGTGTCCTAAGGTAAATCTTGCAAGAGTTGCACGTATAAGGTATACGTCGATAATATAATCTCATGATACCCGATTTTCGCGTACGAAAGTCGGCACCCAAATAAGATTCGGACGCTAAGTAACGTTAGGTTCCTAGGGTCACAGATAAGTACATATAATAAAATATAAACTAAAATCTAAAAATAAAATTTTAGCACAATTTACTGAGACCAAGGCAATGTACACTTGTCTGCTGTCTGCTGTTGCACTATAGCGAATCCAAATTCCACGTTCGATGGTGCTGCGACACCCACGTTCCCTGCCAATATTACTTAAATTAATTATAATTCTACAATTATCTACTTTATGTAAAAATATAGAGTCGCTACACGCACAACAATAAAGTCGCAACGTTCGTGCCAATAATTCTAACTGTCACATGTCTTTAGTTAACGTGCCAACAACCACATGTGTTTGATAATAAACAAAAGAAATAAAACAAGGTTTATACGAAACCCTCTTCTTGGTTTACAAACAAGAAGTACAATTAATCCTATACGAGGATGTCAAGTACAAATTTTTAATCTGGGTAAATATTGCTATAGGAGTCTGATCTGCGGTCGATCACTTTGTCCCTTGGACCACACGATGATGAAGAAGTACTGTAGAAGACGGAGAAGCTTCAAAGGTTGCAAAGGGGAGTGGATGCTTGATGCCAAAAATCGTCGATCACTACTCTCTGTCTGAGCTCTTCTCTCTCTGTTCTTTGATTTTTCGACTTCTATTCTCCGAGTTTTCCACCTTTTTCTGACCCTGGACCTCTGTCAATAGAGGTCTCTATTTATAGGGTTTTAGTGACAGTAACCATCCAGTAGGCGTAGAAGCCGGATAGTGGAGAGTATGGCACTTTTTACGCGACGGTTACAATAACTGCCACCCACGTATAAATGATCCTCTGAATATGCGTATGACGCATGTCCCATTGTGAGATAATGCGTATAACTGCTGCGAAGATCACGACATGCAAGCCATGTAGGTAGCTGTCCCTCGCATAGAAAAGGTTGGCGTAGAAGCCAATAATTGTCACCATGGCGTAGAAGCCAAATAGTTATCAAGTTGGCGTAGAAGCCAAGTAGGCATAGAAGTCCAGTAGGCGTAGAAGCCTGATGCTGCATGGATAGGTAGCTAGCATAGAAGATAGTCGATCCTCCTTCCTTGACTGTGGTCTTAAGCTAATTCTGGACTAAATAGCCCTATTACGCACCAATGCAAATATAGCCTGAGTTGGCGTATTCCGAGGAGATAGCATACGGCATACTCCTATAGCTAAAAATAGCCAGGTCGACGTATTTTAAGGAGATAGCGTACAGCGTGCTCCTATAGCTGAAAATAGCCTGATGGCGTAATATGCAGAGGTGGTGATGTGGACGTATTAGCCGTAATTATGGCTCACCAGTCTTTGAAAATAGAACCAAATCTCATGCATTAAATACAGAGATCTGCCCCCATCACACGCATTAACTGCCGAGACGTGCCTCGAGCTCTGTACGAAGAGCAGATTTTGACGTGGCGGTCCGTTTGTCTTCTGTGGAGCATAAAAGCTCACATCAGCCTGTATAAAACTAGGCAGCGAATTTCCTTGAATGTGTAAAAGCGATTTGTATCAAGGAAACATCACTAAACGATGGTCTGGTTCTCTGTGCCGCACCATCATTACAGCCATCGTCTGGATAGTCGTGCAGTACTCTTTGTCAGGAGTCAGGTTCACTGCATGATCTGACAGGTTCATTCGAGGAATACGAAGAGTTCTCCGTACGACTTACTACTGCATTAAAAGTGAGTAGATTTTACGCCAAAGTGGCGATATAACAACCTTTTTACGCTGAAGCAGTCTGAACACACTGCATTATGCGAGTTCTTTTGGAGCTACATTTTATGCTGTACTAGCGATAAAGCTCTGTTTGTACATCGATGGCTCTGAAGTCATGTCTTACGCCACACAGCACTGAAATACTGCGTATAACTCTGCAGCATATTTTTTATGCTTCTACAAGATCCCCTTCAAAGTTTTTAAATTCCTCGTAATTTAAAACACTTTGAATGAAGCATAAAACGGTCAAGTCTGACTCGTTCCTCGAGGCTGATTTATTGGCAGATTTTTGGGGATTTGTTGGGATTCGGTGTGTTCTCTTTTGCCTATAAAAAGGCTGATGAGTTAACCTGTTCTTCCCATATTTCCTTTACCACACAGAGATGATTGCCGGAGTTCGTCGGGTCGACTTGAGAAAGAAGAAGACCATGTTCTTCCAACATGTAAGGAGCCAAAAAAGAAGGCGTCTTCGAGCAAATGTCCTCTGCAACGATGGATCTTGGAAGGATATTATAGCTTCCTTTGCTCGGGACAATCAGCAACTTCATATGGCGATTCGTCCAGGAGAGAGGAAGGGTCACATTCGACCATACAGCTTGCAAGCTGTATTTTCTCCCGTCGTTGGTGGACGAGGGCAGACAAACTAGCCCTGTCTTCCAGTATTGAGTTGGGTCTAAAACCTCAACTCAATATGTCATAGTGTATGGAGGATGGGCTCTTGAATAATTTACACAAGCCCAGTTGTGTATCCTCCCGCCATTAATCATTTTTTGTTAATCGGCCGCGAAAGCCGATTAACTGCTGAAGAAGACGAAAAAAGATCTCCACCAATGCGAGAACCTGGCAGAACAGATTCTGGGAATAATCTTTAAATGAAGATGAGAAATCCTTTGTAGACGGGATTTCCCTCATATGTAATCATGAAGATGAAAACCCTTTATAGACTGGATTTCTCTCATATGTAATCATGATTTAATAAAGTTGTCTTCTCTTACGCATCTAAGGATTTGTCATATTTTTTGCTGTGATGAAGTCTGAATATGTGTATCTTCGACATGTCTGGATAACTTTATGCCGACTCTGATAAAAAGAGTATTTGGTCCCATCCTGTCTTTTACGTATAACTAAGGATGCGTAGAAAACTGCTTGGCATTTAAGTAGAATATTTGAACTGTCCTGCTGTTAGGAATGAGGAACTGCGTAGAATTCTGAACTGACACTTCTCTGATAAGAAGAATTTTTGTTCAGACCATCATCTTCAAGAGTGATTTCTCGAAAATCCCTTAAAATAGGGCAAAAAATGGCTGTCTGTCAAAACTGACCATGCTTGAACTATCGAGAAAATATTCTAACTGGATTTTGGATGAACTTCCAATCGACCCAAGGAGAAGAGTCATATTCAATGCTGGACTCTATATGCTTTGGGTACTTGGGTTATTTTGAGGCCAAGAAGGAGCATCTTCTGTGTGAACCCTTGCAATTGACTACCTTGAAATTTGTTCAGATATATGCATACTCTGGTCTGTGTATTTTCAGATATACGGAAAGTCATAGATCAGTAATGTAGATGAGCATAAAATCCTAAGTTTGTAGCCTCTCGAGCATAAAAGCTGCTGAGCATAAGAGCATCCGGGCGTAAAACTGTAGATTTGTAGCCTCTGACAAGAAAGCTTCCGAGCGTGAAGTCATAGATTTGTCGCCTCTGAGCGTAAAAGCTACCGAGCGTAAAATTATAGATTTGTAGCTTCTGAGCGTGAAGTCGTAGGTTTATAGCCTCTCGAGCGTAAACGCTACCGAGCGTAAAAGCATCCGGGCATAAAATTGTAGACTTATAGCCTCTGAGCGTAAAATCGTAGATTTGTAGCTGCCGAGCGTAAAAAGCTCCTTGGCGTAAAATCGTGAATCTGCTCTGCACGAAAAACTTTTTGAATTCGCTGACTGTCCGTCTTCCCTAAATGATAGGCTGACGTGGTCCCGAATCATAACCGAGTATTAAATATCGGATTTGGTTTAGGATTCGAGGAGTCCATCTGAACTCTATATATACCCCAAGGCCTTCAGAGAGAAAACTCTTCACATGTCTTTTGCAAAAGAAAAATATTCGTCTCTTTGAGCACTTTCTTTCGTTTCTTCTTCGAGCACTCTAAGTTTTTTTAGCAATGGCACCGAAACAATCTTCGACTGCTAAAGGGAAGAAAGCTGCCTCCTCTTCTCGCTCCTCTGCTCAAGTACGAGCGACTCCGATCGGGCAGGGCGAACCTCGCTCTGAACGAAGCATCCCACCGATGAGCTGTGCACCGGGCGTTATAGGTAAAGCTTTTGGGACGAGAAAAATAAAGAAAACCCTTCGCACACGTTGTACGTGGATGCGCTAGGTCATCTTCTGTGCTGAACACCTCTTCGAGGAAAATGATGCACAGAGATGTTTCATCTTTTATGCCCATATTTCTAATGTGTCAGCGTAAAAACTCTATTTTCGCAATCTGGCATAAAAGTTTTGACTGTCGAAATTTGGCGTATACTACAAATTTTGGGTGTTATGCTCTGGATGAAAATTCTGGCATAATAACTCAAACTTTGGAAGTTTGGCGTAAAAACACAGACTGTCAAATTTTTGTGTATACTGTCAATCTTGGATTTTACGTCTGGGAATAAGATTCCAGCGTAAAAATTCAAGTTTTCACAGTCTTGGCAAAAAAGCACAGACTGTTGATCTTTGGCATAAGCTGCAAGATGTAACATCTAGTATAGAAACTGACTTGTTTTTCTTGTACTTTATAGTTAACTTGCAGATATCTCCGTTGGCTGAGGTGATGGGTTCTGCTGCTGGGATGCTGAACTCCAATTACCTGGAGGATTTGTCCCACGTGACATTTTCTATTTTCGGACCCCAGTATCCTGAAGGAAGGGGAAATCTGATATCGTCTCAAGGAGAGCGAATGCTGTTGAGCATGATCAACGGGGAGCCCCTGACACATATAGATGGGGCCAAATACATAAAACCAGCTTTCCTTTTCGGGGATATGATTGACAAACAATCCCAGACGAAGCCTAAGAAGGAAGACTGGATTTTTACTACTGGGGGCATGGTCATGTACCTGCCTAGGATGCTGAGAGATTATCCTATCTCGGCATTCTTCTATGCCATGCATCCGAGGAGGATGTCGTGGACTCTGACTCCCAATCTTCACGGCCAGCCGGGGAAGATATTTTACCAGAAAGGATCCGACCAAGGGTCATTTGTAAGCCGCCCTTCCGGCTCTGTAATGCCCTTCAGGGGATTATTTTCGGGTAGTGTCCCGAGTGAAGACACTGCACTGCTCCAACCAGTCCAATTATCGACTTTCTGTAATAACTTCATGGGACGAGGAGTATACCCAAAGGTTAATCCTTGGACCAATGGGTGGCTTACCCCCATAAATCTTCGATGGGCTCGTTTAGTTGCCTGGGCCCTGAAGCATTTTCAGACTGAGCTGGAGAGCATTGGTCTGTACGCGGCTGTGAGTGCTACCAGTGTTGGGTTACCTCTCAACCCCAACCTATTTCTGGCTCTGATGGAGCGATATATCTCGCTCACTGGGACTTTCGCCACTCCGCTAGGGGAGTTAGGATTGGCCCTCCACGAGATGGCAGAGATTTCAAGACTGCCAATGGGGGATACTCCTTATGAAGAGTATGTTCCCACAAACCGGGAGCTGGGGGATACAGACCCTCGGGTAGTGGCAGTGTACCCGGAGCTGATGTGCCACTATTTAGCGGGCACGGACTTCTATAATGAGCCCTCTGATTTGGCTCATACCAACAAGTGGGCGTCCTATCTCTTCTTTCATCAGGCCAGGGCTGCTAAGCCAGACAAAGTCGTGGATAGCAGGGATCAGCCTCTGAGCCTTCTGAGCGTGCTTAATGCTCAGGTAGTCGATGATCTAATCGAAGACGCTGGGGCTTCAGATCAAGTTCTCGATGAGGAGATAAGGAGTTATCATGCAGGTACTAAAGCCTACAGTTATATGAGGCTTGCCGTAGGCCTCTGTCAAGGGAAGCTCAACTGGCTGGCTTCCTCTCTGTATGGCTACGCCGACTGGTGGTACCTGGCATTGCATCTTCGGATCGCATTCACCGCAACACCTTATGGCCTGTAGTGCGTCTGGTGTTCGGGGCAAGACTGGGCTTGCTTCCTGCCATGGTATGCCGCATACAAGCTGGCCTGAGGGCCATTACTGATGGGCTGCTTGCCGATGAAACACGGCGTGACAGCTTTCCCAGGGTAGAATTACCGTTCCTGTATTTGATGGGATGGTTAATTCTCCATAATCCCAGGATGATGTCTCCCGGCTCTGGCAGTAGTTCGGGGAATAATTTCTCGTTGAATTATAAGAATTCCACCTGGAACGTGACCACAGTTGTAGACTGTCGGCGAGCGTTAAATTTTGCTCACAGCTGGAAGTTCTTTTGTTCCGTCCCCACTGTACATCTCAATCAACAGGGGACGAGACTTTAGGATTCAGGTGAAGGAAAGACCGTTCTTTCTCCTGAAGCTTTTTATTGGTTGGTCTGCATTAGACCTTCCCATTTATTGTACATAAGTGAAGACCATTGCTTCTTGGATCCCTACCTGCCTAGTCGGTTCGCCAGGCAGTTCGGGTATGACCAGTTGTACGTGGGAAATGCCATCACCAGCTTCAAGTCCAGAGGTGAACTTATCGACGGAGCGAGAGGATGGCGGTAATTCATAATGGGTTGTACTGGAGCGGCCTTCACCATACCTGCGACTTTTCTCTCCATGGAGTTGCGCATCCTCCATTCTTACGCCCAGTTTTATATGGCCATCAATACCTTCCATCGTGATTTTGATATGCATGGAAGTTTTAGGATGCCCACTTATAAGTCTGCTGGAAGAGACGATATACCATCAGTCTCCTCTGACGAAGGTGAAGACGATGTCGGTACAGATGAGTTTTTGATGACAGTACCGAGAGGTGTAATACCTCCGCCTGTAGAGCCCCTTATAATCTCTGGAAAGCGAAGGGCTCCTGTTCTGAAGGAGGCTTCCCCTCGTAAGAAGAAGAAGACTGTTAGTGGTCCTGTCAGGACTTCCCGCCCTGAGGTTCCCAAGAGTGAACCTGTTGTTTCCCCTGTTGGGGATGAATTTTTGACTAGAGGTCCTTCGCCTATTAGAGAGGGAACCTCCACAGTTCCGGCTGACAGTGCCGGAGATTCTTTGCTTGAGGCTGCTATCGCTGCTACCACTTCAGGCAGTAGTACGAGATCGCCTTCGAGGCCAAGCGAAATAAGAATACCTTTATCCAGACCAGTAACGGAAGTAACCCCTGCTGCGTCTGTAAGTACATCCAGCGAGATTCCACCCGATGAGCCTCGAGTGGGTCTTGGTGAAAACCTGGAGGAGTACCTGCCAGTGTCAGTTGACACACCCCCTTCTCCAAGTATGACAGCTCGCTTAGCATCATTAAGAAATAATTTAGCTGTACTGGCTGCCGATGCGACATATATACCATCGGCCATGGGTAAATGTCATCTTTATGCCTTTTTTAGAAGAAATTAACATCATGTTGATATTAACTTTCTTTTGTCTTCTTTTCAGGGGAAGACATCTATGGGGAGGGCAGCGTCGACGCAACTTTTGGCTTTGTTGCCGCTCCTGCCGATGACATGGAGGTGCCCGACTTCGAAGAGGAAACGTTTTCGGGTGATGGCTCGCCCGAAACAGTTCTGATATCTCGAGAGGAGGATGAGCCTGTCATTATGACTATGCCTCCTTTGAGTATGCCAGCCACTTCGGCCGTAGACGGTGCCTCTACCTTTGTCGCGCCCTCTACTAAAGTGACGACTGTGACGACACCCTCGGCAGTCGTTCCTGGAAGGGGATTCACCGATATTGCAGCCACTCCCAGCACCCAATCTGATTTTGCCATGCTGATTGAGCAATATACTAGTATCTTCTACACCACTTTGAATACGCTGATATCGATGGTGCTGGCAAAGAATCTAGGTTTTGAGGCTCTGAGGAGATCCTCCCAGTTTGCGATAGTGCCGATCAGAGATTTTAATAACGCTGGGAGAGCTGATACACTCGAGCAGATAGTTAATGGTTTGGAACAACCCATTAACAATTATTTACGACTATCCCAGGGCAGCATTGACAAGCTGATTCAGGCTGAATATGAATCCCTGACTGCACAGCTTGCTGAACAGATAGAAGGCCTAAATAAATCCATCCAGACACAGCAGTAGGAGATGGATGAAGGAAAAGCTGTCTTGGAGGAGGTTATTCCTCTTCAAGCAAAGTGTAAGGCCAAGCATGAGGGAAATACAGCGAGGGTCCACAGACTGGAAGCCAAACTCGCTCAGGCAAAGGAGTGGGCTTCTCAGTCATCGGAAGCTCTAGATGTGGTGAATGGCCGACTGGATACAGCTCAACAGAACTTGGCACGTGTGGGTATCCTCCATGCGGATTTTGTGCATCATTGGTCTGAAATGTCTGCCTTGAACAATGAGGAGGCAAGGTTGGAACAGGCTCGCGCTACCGTTCTGAGCTCCAGGAATGAGAAGATGGACGCACTAGCGCAGCAGATCCGTGATTTGGCTGCTCCTCCTAAATGATGTATCCTTTTCGCATTTATATATAATTTTTCTCCTCCGGGAGATAATAAAGAAATCTTATCTGACTTTGGTGGACCTATCATTTTGGAATATAAACGATAGGGTAGAGTGAAAGTGATATCAGAGGTAATATGGACGTGATATCCCTTCAGTAAGCTTCAGCTGGACATATCTATTCAGAGGTTATATGGACATGATAGAATATGATCCAACTAAATTTGTATACAAAACACTATCAGAGGTAATATGGACGTGATAGATTTTGATGTTCCAAATTAGTTAAACATATCTATTCAGAGGTTATATGGACATGATAGAATATGATCCAACTAGTTTTGTTTTGGACGTAGTGTTGTCAGAATGAGATCTTCACCATACTCCATTTGAGCAAAGGAGGTTAAGCGTAATACCTCTTCAGGAATTTGCCGTTGATAGGAGCCATCAACAAGTCTCCATTAGGCTTGGCTAATCTGTAAGCGCCGTTTGAGAACGTCGTCTCGATCACATAAGGGCCTTCCCATTTGGGTTGGAATTTACCCTTACTCTTGTGAGTAATGATCATTGGCCTCTTCACAGCTAAAACTAGCTCGCCAACTTTGAACACACTTTCCTTCACTTTTTGATAAAAAGCTCTGGAAATACGTGCCTGGTAGAACACGATGCGCTATTGGGCTTGAAGGCGTTTCTCGTCTAATCCTTCTAGCTCTTGAAGCCTTAATAGGTCATTCTTTTCCTGTGTTAACTCATTAGCTACTGCTATTCTGAGTGACAGAATTTGGATTTCGATGGGGAGAACTGCTTCGCTTCCGTAAACCAATGAGAATGGGGTACAATCCGTCGGTGCTCGTACCATTGTGCGTATGCCCAGAGACATTCTTCCAGCTTCTCGTTCCAATCTCTTTTGTTTGAAGAGACAAACTTTTTTAAGAGTTTGATAATGGTTTTGTTGAAAGCTTCCGCCAAACCATTAGCAGCAGGATTATATGCCGTAGAGGCCACATTTTGTATCCGATTTTTATCGCAAAATTGATGAAATGCTTGGCTGATGAATTGAGGCCCGTTGTCATGAACTATCCTTCGAGGTATCCCAAAGCGATAAATAATATGATGCTTGATGAAGCTGATCATGTTAGATGTCTTCACCTCAACAAGAGGGATCGCCTTTGCCCATTTGGAGAAATAATCCGTGATGGCCAATATGAATCTGTGACCTCTGGAAGAAGACGGGTGAATAGGACCAATGATATCCATACCCCATGCTTCAAAAGGTCAGGATACAACCGTAGGATATAAATGTTCAGAAGGTTGATGTATAAAATTTGCATGAACCTGGCAAGCTTTGTATTGTCTTGCATATTGTATTGCATTTGTGATCATAGTAGGCCAGTAATAGCCCATCCTTCTGATGCGATCCTGTAGCTTAGGACCGGGTTGATGTGCTCCTCATACGCCGTCGTGAGCTTCATGGATAATCCGCTGTGCCTCATCATCGGAGAGACATCGTAATAGCAATCCATCGTAGGTTCGGCGATATAGACATTATGAAGATGCATCAAAGTAGAAGCGTAATGATCGTCTTTTGATGGATACTGCTTCCTTAGGATCCTCTGGTAAGATTTCGTATGCCACGAAATCTATAAAGGGGCTTCTCCAGTCTCTCTTGGGAGGATCTGTGTTCACAGCGTAGCTGCGTTCTATGTAAAAGTTGTTTTCCACACAGAATAAATCTCTGTTAAGAAGGATCACCGAATTCTGCCTTCTTATAGGGGTAGCTAAATCTGCGACTAGACTAGCCAGGGCATCAGCTTCCAGATTCTGAGATCGAGGTACATGCTCTAGGAAGAACCCTTTGAACGTCATGGCTATCTCGACCGTTGCTTGGTGATAGGGAATGAGATCTGGGTTACGGACTTCATATATTCCTCTGACTTGATTGACGATCAGCAGAGAATCACCGAAAGCTTCCAGATATTCGACGTCTAATTCTTTAGCGACTTGGAGCCCGATTAGTAGATCGTTATACTCTGCCACATTATTAGAGCAGGGCTCGCTAAGAGAATATGCTCGATAGATGACGAGTTTATCGGGAGTGACCAGGACAATTCCTACTCCTGAAACCACGTTTCCCCTGGGACCAGTCCTGGAGGCACATCGAAGAATAGTTGCCATGTATCACTTTCCAATGCGGAATTACATTCTGCAACTTCGTCGAGAATGTCCTCGTATAGTTTGGAGGTCTCCATGATCGGATGAGCAGCTAGAAAATCAGCTAACGCTTAGCCTTTGATGGACTTCTGAGGGATGTACACCATGTCATATGGTGTTAATAACATCGCCCAAGTCGCGAGTCGGGAATTAAGAACACTTGGCTTGTTTATCAATACCCGAAGAGGATTAATCCTGGAGATGATATGAATAGTCTGGCCTGTGACATAATGACACATTTTTTGAATGGCCAACATCAGGGCCAAGCATTCCTTTTCCACTGGACTGTACCGGTGTTCAGCTCCGACCATCATCATGCTTAGGTAGTATATAGCATGTTCATGACCCACATCATTCTTCTGTGCGAGGAGAGCTCCCAGAGAATGATCCATTGCTCGAACATACAGCAAGAATGGTCTTCCTATGACGGGAGGCACCAGAACTGGAGGATTAGTGAGGTAGCATTTGATATCATTAAATGCTTGCTGACAGGCTTCGTCCCATACGAAAGATACGCCTTTCTTCATGAGATGAGAAAAAGGCTGACATCTCCCAGAGAGGTTGGATATGAATCTCCGGATATAAGCCAGACGACCTTAAAATCTCCTGAGTTCCCTCAGATTATGGAGTGGTCGCATTTCTAAGATGGCCTTTACTTTATCCGGGTCCACCTGAATGCCTTTAGCGGTAATGACAAATCCCAAGAATTTGCCACTGGATACACCAAGATAGGACTTTGTAGGATTCATTTTGAGTTGATGTTGGCGCATCAACTCAAACACTATCTTCAAGTCTTGGATGTGATTATCCTTGAGGCGGCTTTTGACAGCTATATCATCCACGTAACATTCTACTATTTTGCATAAATGCTCATGGAATATGTTACTCATAGCCCGTTGGTACGTAGCCCTGCATTCTTCAGTCCGAAGGGCATGACCGTATAGCAATATACCCCCAATGGTGTCCGGAAGGCAGTATGCTTCTCGTCTTCAGGATGCATCTTAATTTGGTTGTATCCTAAAAATCCGTCCATAAAAGACATACGTTCAAATCCGCAGGTATTATCGATCATGACGTCTATAATGGGAAGAGGAAACTCATCCTTGGGGCAAGCTGCATTCAGATCTCGGTAATCGATGCAGACGCGTACGTTTCCACTTTTCTTCATGACTGGGACAATATTGGCGACCCAGTCAAGATGTTGTTCTTCCCGGATGAAGCCACAGGCTATCAACTTCTTGATTTTAGCTTCGATGGCGTCCATCATATTCGGACGAAACCGGCGCTGATGTTGCTTCACAGGCTTCGAATTGGGCAATATGTTGAGCTTATGAGTAGCCACTTTTGGATTAAGACCTGGCATATCCTCATAATTCCACGCAAAGACATCGATATATTCTTTTATCGGCTGGATTATTTCTTCCCTTTCTTCTTCGGAAAGATTGTTACTGATAAATATCGGCTTTGGCGAAAGTTTATCCCCAACATTAATTTGGATAAATTTATCTTCAGTGGGAGGTTCTCTCTGCTCGAATCGGAGTTCCCACTGTGTATCCATTTGCTGAGTCCAAGAGTCATTCTCAAACGATTCAGATTCTTGTTCGTCTGCTTTGAGGGAATCTGCCAATACCGTATTTACTGATAATGCTCGTTCGATAGCATCATATGAGCTGGAGGACGATGAGCCATCTTGAGAAGAGGAAAAGATATCATTATTTGACTCAAAAGTTGCAAGGAAGGTGGTATACCCTAACCCAAAACGAGTTCGTTGACAGTAGGGATCACCGTGCAACGGCATTCGTCTGCCTTTCCCGTAGTTGAGGCCTGGTTCCAGCTTTAAGTCATAACCCATCCTTTGCATAATCTTCAAAGCATGCGGGCTATATCTATGAACCTGTATTTTACCAGCATCGTCATCGGGAGAATCCTCTTGTACAGTCGGTTCACTGCGCATGCGACCGAAGACTATTGGATGTTGACTGCTGCGAGTAGGTAGGACAATAAAGATAGAATCCTCATGTGGCCCATATATCGTGATAACATTAGATGATGACGCTACTTCCCACACATACGGATGATAGGAATCTATAGCTTCCAAGAATTTTTGTGCTATAAGTTCTATATCATCATGGGGAGAGGATTCCTGATTTGGAATTTGAGCGTCAATGTACTGGAAAAGAGGATCTTTATTATCATCAGAAACCACGTCCCTGGTTATATTTATATCAGCCGGCTGCTTGCTGCGCCGAAGGTTGATGACCAAGGGTGAAGGCTTCTGGTTCAAAGTGATCACTAGAGGATCACTTCCTTTTCTTGACCTGGTTTTGTTCAGGTGGATAGCCATAGGTTCCATGACTTTTGGACGAGTAGTTCGCCCGTTCACCTTTATTGACAGAGGTTGCCTGGCAGAGGGTTCTTCTGGCTCCCGGTGGGATTCCTTCTTTGTCTCGCCTGACACCTCCTTCATGTAGTCTTGAGTGTACAACATGGCATCGGAGTAGTAGGATTTTACTCCTTTAAACGGGTTCAGATCAGCAAACTCCATTTATACTGTTCCTTGGGCATCTACATATTTAAAGCATTGATGTAGAGTCGAAAGAACGATGTTGTAATCATGGATCCATGGTCTACCCAGCAGAATATTGTAGGACACATCTGAATCAATGACATAGCATGTAGCCGTTGATCTGAGGTCGCCAATCTGGATCCTCTAACGAATTTTCCCTAACGGCTTACTTTTCCTGGCGTTGAAACCCACGATTGTAGTGGTGGTGTAAGCCAATTCGCTGGTAGAAATCCTCAGCGGTCTGAGCAGACTATGAGGAATGATGCTGATCGATGATCTCGGATCTATGTGAATCCGGTCAACCTCTATGGAACCGACGTATCCGGTGTAATAGAGGGGTCTGTCATGCCTGTTATGTTTTAACAACATGTCATCTTGAGTGAAAGTGATATTTGGGACCACCTCCATCACACTATGGTATTGAGGACATGCCACAGGTTTTTCATCAGAGGACTTGAGCTGGGTCAAGTATGCATCCGCCTGCATTAATGCTTCACTCAGGGCTTGACGAGTGTCTTTAGGATGTCGAAGTTATATGGCTTCTCTAAACCTTTGTTTTGAATGTTCTTTAAAGGTTTATCAAAGTGCACTTCTTTTTGCTTCCCCTTGTCCGCCGAAGTTGGTCTCGAAGGACCGACCTCTGGTATGGCGGGTTCCGGTTCTAAAGGCTTAGCAGCTGAAGCGTCTGCCGATGCATCTTCCTAACTTGCTCCATAGTCCTTGAGGTAGGCTTTCCCTGAACGGGTTCCAGTAGCCAAAACCTCTTCTTCTGATGTCGAGGATACCGTAACCATATGACATGGTTTATGCTTCGAGTTCTTCTTAGACTTAGCCTTAGCAGCTTGAGTCTTTTTCTCGATCTCGGATACCAGATCTGGATGAACCCACATAATCTCGTCCCGCTGGGTAGTTAGGTGTACCAGGTCATGATTTTGACCCCTGGCTGGAGGAAGATTAACGATGTTCATCGTTGTCCGGGAAATAGGTACAACACCATCCGAAACTTCTTGTGGAGGCAGATCGCCAAATTAAAGAGAGATCATATTGGCTGTGACCTTCTTCTCGCTGTTGTGCAGAGTGATGGCCTTAGCATCGATCAACTCCTGGATCTTCCTCTTTAGTACATAAGACGCCTTTGTGGGGTGATGTATGTACCAATAAAAAATGCAGTACTTGGGGTTATTGGTACTGCTGACTTCATTAGGCTGCTTTACCTCTGGGAGGGTAATCTTGCCGCTTTTGACTAGACACTCGAATATGCTCAAAATATCGTCGTCATCAAAAGAGTACACTTCAATGGGCCTGGAAGTCCCAGGTTTCGTCTGTGTCGTTGCCGCAGTCTTTTGCCTGGATGTATTGATCGCCAGAGCTTCTTTTCCTTTGGAACCACGAGGATGATCGTTGTTGGAGGATGACCTCTTGCCTCTATCAGAGGCAGATATCATAATTCTATTATCACGCGCCTTTCGACTGTTGTCCTCAGCAGCTACCGTTGAGATGATGAACGAGGGCCAATCATGGAACTGATATGGTCCTGTGAACACTGAGATTACCGGAAGAAGATTCTTCCTGCAAATGTCCACCAATGCCGAGTCTGGAACTCCAGGAGGCATTTGCAAAGTAGCTTGACAAAAACGTTCGATGAAAGTGCGAACGTTCTCTTTTTCCTTCTGCTTTACTTCGATGAGAGAGGACATAGACATGTCCATCCCTCCCTCGTAGAACCGCGCAAAGAACAAAGTCTTGAAATCTTCAAAGGAAGTAATGCAATTGTCCATAAGACTACGGTACTACTGATAAGCCACTCCCGAGATACAGCCTTTGAACACTCGAGTGAGGAGGGCGTCATTCCCTTGCAATAACACTGTCATCATACTGAAGTAGTTTATGTACTGGCTCGATGATGTCTTTCCCTCAAATAAAGCCATAGTCTGTGGTTTGTACTTAGGAGGAAAAGGGACCTCATCCCAAATAGCTGGGTAAGGCTGGTTGATTCCCAATTTCTTGAGCTGATCTTTGTGCTTCAAGGCATCAAATTGGGCTTTCAACTCTCGCACTGCCTGTATTGGATCTTCGGCCGGTAGAGGGACTGCAGAGTGATGAGAGATCGGTTGGATTGCAACTCCAACAGGAGGCAGTACATTCTCCAAGTTAGGAAGTGGGGGAGCTATTGACTCTTGATCTAGAGCAGGCTCCTGATTCGCGTTGGATGGTGGTAAGTCCACCCCCACACGTATCTAAGTCGGAGGGACCGATGCTTGAGCTGTAGCAGCTGTGTGTTGAGTCAGCATCATCTGGTGTATATTCTCTATCATGGATTGTATCTCTTTCAGAGATGTCTCCAGCACAGCGATGCATTACTCAGTGCTTCCTTATGGGGAAGCATCTTCGCGTTCATCTCCAATGGCATAGACTCTCATCTCTCTGGGTGTCATTGAAGGGTTAGTATAGGTCTCTGTAGAAGTTGACTCTATACTTTCAGCATCTGATTCGGGGAACTGGTGACCCCCAGTGTCGGAATCAGAAAAGTACGAAGCCGGTTGTCGTGACCTCGAACGGGTATTTCGGAATACCCCAGCTTCAGTGTCCTTAAGGAGCTTGTCAAATCTCCTTTGGCTTGGAGTTCTAGAGGGATGATGTCTTGAGTTCGAACTTCCTCTAGGTTCGTGTGAAGCCATGTTCACAGATGCATATGTAGGCTCTTCTTCCTGGAAAGACAAAGAGTAGTTCAACCGGTCAAAAACCGACCATTTTGCTTCAGAACAGCAATAAATAACTACAATCCTATTACTATTACAATAGTGCTCCCTAGGAGGCGTAATAGATATGCTGGAAGATTCCCTATCCTTGCGCTTCTGGATTAAATTTTTACACAAGTCAGGAGGATTAACAGAAGAAGAAGAAGAAGAAGAAGAAGAAGAAGAAGGCTTGTTCCTCCTGTTCACATCAGTCGGCATACGGATGTTGGGAACCATAACTTTTCCCCTACCACCCGTGTACAGCAGGTTAGCCATATGAGTAGCAGCTGATCCCCGAGGAGTGTGCCTTTCCGCAAACTGAGCCTTCTTTACGCTGAGGGGCTTCTCCTGACGTAATCTGGAACTCTACTCAGTTCGGCATAAAACTGAGGAGGTCCTCAATCGGCCATCAGCTTCTCGCGTAATCCGGAGGGCGGGTGGATTCTTCTCTTGCTGGCGTAAAGGCCGACAAGTTAAGAATTCTGCCACTTGTTTTCCCTTGCGTAAATTGCAGGGACCATCTGTTTTTCCAAATAGGGTAGATGCATTTTTACGTGCGGAGCACGTTTGGAATTTCTGATTTGGCTCTGAGGCATTATCAGAAATTTTTTCTGCCACGTCACAGACGGGAGATAGAGTTTTACGTGCAGAGCATGAAGTAGACTTCTAGATTATCACTGAGGCATCACCAGAAGCTTTGTCTGCCACATCACGGACGAAAGACAGAGTTTTACGCACGGAACGTGAAGCAGACTTCTGGACTAGCACTGAGGCATTGTCAGAAGTTTTGTCTACCATGTCACAGACGGGAGACAGTTTTACGCGTGGAGCGCGAAGGTTGCGCAGCTACAACCTGGCTGGTCAGAGAAACCAGAGAGTCGATAGGAATGGTAGGGGATGTCCGGGGCATCCAGACCTTACGCAGTTTCCTGTTGTCTTGGACAGAGAGAGAGTGAGAGCTACCCCCTGCTCGAAGCAAATCTTCGTAGGCGGACTGATCGAACTGGACGACCAAGGTCTTCTTCATGGATCCTACTGATACTGCATCGTGTTGAGCAATTACTTTCTCGTTAGATGAGAAAGAGATCTCCAGCAGAGTCATCATCTTGTGTTTGATAATAAACGAAAGAAATAAAACAAGGTTTATACGAAACCCTCTCTTTGGTTTACAAACAAGAAGTACAATTAATCCTATACGAGGATGTCAAGTATAAATTTTTAATCTGGGTAAATATTGCTATAGGAGTCTGATCTACGGTCGATCACTTTGTCCCTTGGACCACACGATGATTAAGAAATCCTGTAGAAGACGGAGAAGCTTCAAAGGTTGCAAAGGGGAGTGGATGCTCGATGCCAAAAATCGTCGATCACTACTCTCTGTCTGAGCTCTTCTCTCTCTGTTCTTCAATTTTTTGACTTCTATTCTCTGAGTTTTCCACCTTTTTCTGACCCTGGACCTCTGTCAATAGAGGTCTCTATTTATAGGGTTTTAGTGACAGTAACCATCCAGTAGGCGTAGAAGCCGGATAGTGGAGAGTATGGCACTTTTTATGCGGCGGTTACAATAACTGCCACCCACGTATAAATGATCCTCTGAATATGCGTATGACGCATGTCCCATTGTGAGATAATGCGTATAACTGCTGCGAAGATCACGGCATGCAAGCCACGTAGGTAGCTGTCCCTCGCGTAGAAAAGGTTGGCGTAGAAGCCAATAACTGTCACCATGGCGTAGAAGCCAAATAGTTGTAAAGTTGGCGTAGAAGCCAAGTAGGCGTAGAAGCCCAGTAGGCGTAGAAGCCTGATGCTGCATGGATATGTAGCTAGCATAGAAGATAGCCGATCCTCCTTCCTTGACTGAGGTCTTGAGCTAATTCTGGACCAAATAGCCCTATTACGTACTAATCCAAATATAGCCTGAGTTGGTGTATTCCGAGGAGATAGCATACGGCGTACTCCTATAACTGAAAATAGCTAGGTCGACGTATTTCAAGGAGATAGCGTACAACGTGCTCCTATAGCTGAAAATAGCCTGATGGCGTAATATGCAGAGGTGATAATGTAGACGTATTAGCCGTAATTATTGCTCACCAGTCTTTGAAAATAGAACCAAATTCCGTGCATTAAATGCAGAGATCTGCCCCCATCACATGCATTAACTGCCGAGACGTGCCTCGAGCTCTGTACGAAGAGCAGCTTTTGACGTGGCGGTCCGTTTGGCTTCTGTGGAGCGTAACAGCTCACATCTGCCTGTATAAAATTAGGCAGCATATTCCCTTGACCGCGTAAAAGTGATTTATATCAAGGAAACGTTACTAAACGACGGTCTGGTTCTCTGTGCCGCACCATCATTATGCCATCATCTGGATAGTCGTGCAGTACTCTTTGTCAGGAGTCAGGTTCACTGCATGATCTGACAGGTTCATTCGAGGAATACGAAGAGTTCTCCGTACGACTTCCTACTGCATTAAAAGCGAGTAGGTTTTACGCCAAAGTGGCGATATAACAACCTTTTTACACTGAAGCAGTCTAAACACACTGCATTACGCGAGTTGTTTTGGAGCTACGTTTTACGTTGTACTAGCGATAAAGCTCTGTTTGTACGCCGATGGCTCTGAAGTCACGTCTTACGCCACACAGCACTGAATTACTGCATATAACTCTGCAGCGTATTTTTTATGCTTCTACACCACATACCATACTTTAGTTTATAACTTTATGAGGGTCTCAGATATTTTTATACTACATGTACGTATAGACCTTTACGTGTGGTTAACCAACATATTCTTACATGTACATAGGTAGTGTTCAATATCGCAAAATACTATACAACGCTAACCGGTTAATTAAGCATGCATGGAACCATTTTATTTCACTAATTAACATCTTAAAAAATGGAAATAAATAAGTTTAATATTCTAAAATTTATTTTAATTATTAATATTTATTCATGCACACTCGATATACACAAGTTTATATGTTTGCATGCAATATAACTATACCTAGTCACCATTACCATGCATACACTCTACCCTTCATTTGTGTATCAACTGATCCACTAAATACACGTATTAATATATATAACTCTGATTATTATTAATAATAATTCTAAAATTTATTTAACTAGAGTGCAACATCTCATTATGTATATTACATCTTCAATACAAGCATATACAAGTATTATAGTTATTAACTAGGTTTGTACATGGTTAAACCACAAGAGAAGGGTGATTCATGGAGTGTACGTGGATGGTTTCATGGCTCATCTTCAAACCAAATAACATGAAAGAATGGGAGGATAGAAAAAGTTATCAAGAACTTGATGTTGGTGATGTTTGTTTGAACTCCAGCGATGTTTTCGATCTCCGGGTGGTTGCACCTCCTTTATGGCTGGCCTAGACTCGAGGGAGGCAGTCCAAGGGTGATTGAGGAGCTCTTCACATCTAAACAAAGGAAAGGAGGCTGATGTCGTGGTCTTTTTTGGCTGGTGGTCGGTCGTGTGGCTCCGGGTGGAGGTGTAGGTTCTCTCGGGTTTAAGGAGGGGGCCGACCGGATCTCTAAGGAGGTGTAGAAAGAGATGACCGAGTAGGGGAGGGAGAGAAGAGGGAAATGGAGATTCGGTTGGGGAAGGGATGGAGTTGGTCGAATTGGGGGTTACACTTCCCTAGGAGTAATAGTTATAGGTAGTAATGAATGGGAGGGGAGATAAAAGGTTGGGAGTGACATATTATAAACCAAAGGTCAAAAGAAATGTTGTATTGAAATTCGCCCAAGGGTGTTGGCTGCAGTTGGTCCCCCCTATCCATATATGCATCCATATATGCATACACATGGTTCATTTTAAGTTACAATGGTCCAAAGGTGCACGCTAAAATATGTGAAATCTGAATTTAAATTTAAATAAGGTAAAAATGTGATTTGTTGTGGAAAAAATGATGTTTGGTGTGTATGAAGGTAGGGGATGGGTGTGTGGTGTTCTGTATGAGTTAGACAAGTTAGTTTGAAATAAAAAACAACAAAGAATTTCTTAATTCAGGAAATATTTATTAAATATATTATTTAAATAAATAATTCATTTAATAAATTAAAATATTACTAATAATCTTATCTAAATTTTAGGGGGTTTACAATCTATCCTCCTTAAAAGAATTGTGTCCTCGTAATTAAGAATTATACTACTCTATGAATTTATAAAGACATGGTAACTAAGGGTAGTTCTTAGGCCATACCTGCATCCTTGAATAAATGAGGATAACGCTGTCATATGACGTCCTCTCGCTCCCAAGTGGATTCACCTAGAGAGTAATGCTTCCAAGCTACTCGAACCAGTCTGATCGTCTGACCCCTCAACGTATTCTCACTAGTATCCAATATCCCAACTGGCTGGTCCTCATAAGTCAAACTCTGATCTACTGTAATCTCGGAATGATCCACCACGTGATTTGGGTTAGTCACGTATATCCTCAGCTGTGAGACATGTAATACATCATGCACTTGCTCTAGAGATGGGGGTAATGCAAGACGATATGCTACATCACCAATACGCTCCAAAATATCAAATGGCCCAATGTACCTTGGGCTCAACTTGCCTCTGCTCTCGAATCAAATAGTGTCATGATTAGGTAAGATTTTTAGAAACACATGTTCGCCTTCCTTGAACTCCAAAGGTTGAGCTGCACGAAGATAACTCGTAGCAATACGCTGGTCCTGTGACCCAAGTTTGGTTCGATTCTGAGAACGTTGACAAAATCGCGTATCGTGGGCCCCACAGGCTCCATTTGACGGGCGATTTTGTGATCGGCTCATCGGAATCTAATTTTGGAAGTTCCGTTGGGTTCGTATCATCGTTCCTGACTTGTTGACACTAAGTTTGCTGAATTTGGAGACCTTTGACTCTAACACGCTTTTTGGTACAAAGTAACCCATATGTGGACCCCACTTTGACCAGAAACTGTCGTTTTTGCCCCTGTGTCCAAATTGGACTTAAGGACATGCGTTTCTAGCTATTTGATATTTTCTGAGACTGTTGGTGATGTTTATTACAGTTTTTGGAGGAGTACCTGCAGGATCCACTGATACAGGGACAGTTGTTGGTATTCAAATCTCAGGCAAGTGTACCTTGCCAACATTGCAGTTCTTGTTACTTATTTTCTTGACTTATATATATATATATATATATTTGTGCATGCTTGACCTAGGACCGTGTGACTGACTTAGCGTCCGATTAATAGTCGGGTGCCAACACCGTACGCGGAGTTGTGTAACGTCATTTAGAGATGGATATCGTGACCCTTTACATTCTCGTACTTGTCTTATCAAGTACATCATAACCCAGAACACTTGACACTATTCATGTGACAGAGTCTTCCTGAGATATTTATGGTGATTCTGTATATGATACAGGTTTCATGACTTATTCTTTATATGCTTAGATCTTATTATGACTTGCTGTATTAGTTATGATCCTGCGTGGCATGGACATGAGACGTTGTGTACATGAGACGCATGATTACATTGGGTGGGAAGAGTCACACAGGCTATAGGTTGACTATATTATGTTGACGTCTCAGTCTCTCGCTGAGCTAGACATCCACATGATATCACTACTACCGACTCCCCGACACAGAGCTTGTAGTGGTCTCAGCCTGAGTTCTAGTGCTGCTCTTATCTTGTATTTCACTTAGCTGGTTATATAGGTTACACTATTGAGACACACAGGCTACAAGTTGATTATATTATGCCGGCATCTCAGTCTCTCGCTGAGCTAGACACCCACATGATATCACTGCTACCGGCTCCCCGACACAGAGCTTGTAGTGGTTTCAGCCTGAATTCTAGTGATGCTCTCATTCTGCATATCACTTAGCTGAGATATATAGTTTACCCTATTGTTCATATATTGCTGTACTACATTTATTTTGGCTTGTATTATCTGTACCTTGCTGTCCCCTGAGGACCTGGATCCGAACTATGTCCCTAGGACTAGCAGACGAGATCGACCCCGAGTTACACGGGACAGGAGCACTAGCACTAGCAGGAGCAGGAGCATTATCAGGAGCAGGCACTGGAGCAGTACCAGATCCAGTAGACGAGTGATCGCCGAGGATTTCTCCTGAGTATATGTCTTATCCATACTCAGTATATACAGTTGTTATCTTATTTCTTGACTATTATATCAGACTCATTATCGGGTTGTTCCCCGAGTTTATGTTATATTGAGACTGATCTTGCTTTATGATTATGATATTGTTGTATTCATTTCTGTGGATGAGATTAGTATATTTAGACCCTTATTGTTGTATTACAGCTTAAGTATGCCCCGATGGATCCATTAAATTGGGTTTGTCCATCGGTGTGTACTGTTGGCCATTGCCACTTGTCTAGTCCCTCGGTATTTTGGGACTGGGGCGTGACATGGTTTTTGTGGTGGCCCATACAGGTCAACGACTAAATTGTTCGGTTTCAACTTAGGGACCGAGCAAGCCTACAATAAGATTAGGATAAGTTTTTGGATCTCATCCACTTGCTTGAATCGTTCTTGACATCTATATCGGACTCGAATTAATTTCTTGACTTGTATCCTGCCTTGATTCTTGTGCGCCTCTTATTGTTTATTTTGGTTGTTACTCTAAATTTTTTTACTATGGGATTGGTAATTAGAACTTGACAGGTTGAGTTAATCTTGTAGATTATGACCTAATGATTACCCTTTAGCTTTAAGTCACGTAATTAGTACCCCCACCTCGATACAAGTTAGATACCTTACCCTTGACGGACAGTAACTCTTCTATCCTCACTATCGACACTTGTTCTATAAGCACTAAGACTAAGGCTTAAGACGACCATGACCTATGTAATATAGGAGGATACCCTAATAGGTACCAAGAACCCTTCTCGTAGACCTTAACAAGAGTTTCCACGGTATCCTTAAGACGAAATTAGTATTAGTTTATTAATTTAAGTTGGGTAGTATGCCTCACAACATAGTACCATTTAGCCCTATTGACCCATTGATAAAGTGAACTAGGATGACCCAACTTTAGACTTGCATAAGAAGATAGTGGTTATTCAGACTGTAGAAATTAGAGACCCGTACCCCTATTTGGTCGACTAGCGACTTAAGACAAGGAGGTTGTATGATAACTATAGAGATTGTAGAGTATGTTATTATTATGGTTGCTTGTTTATTTTTGTTTTGTGAACTTGAATAATTTGTACCTCCTTTCATCATCATCTAGCATACTTAAATTTGATGTACTTGACTTATGCTGCTATTCTATAGCCTTGTTTTGTAAGCTTATTCTTTATCGAGCTTGTTCGTGACATATGTATTAGTGGACATGTACACTAATACAATTGTTTATTCAGAATCAGTGTATTACGGTCTGATCAACCTTAGTACATTTTGGTTCGCTCTTCGCACGACTACTTTACGTGGATTGAGATATATAGTTGACTAGTATACTTGCCCTCTAGATATGTTTGAGTATATCGTATCTGCTACATAACTGTACCGATGCGAGCATATGAATAGGAATTACCAAATTATGATTTCAATCCACAACTGTCTTGACAAATCCCATTTGAATTCTTTAAGCACCTTGATCCCCATACTTCTAATCTATTACCTCTATTGAACTCTTTATTATTGTTTTTCATCTTCCCTGATTTCGGAAAGACGAAACCTCGTGCCTAGCATAAGTTGATACACGGATAGTAGTAGAGGTACCCTATAGATTGATGATTATTTTGTAACCAAGGGCATATCATGGATGATATGTTGGTGTTAGAAACTTTGAGGATTCAATAACATGATTAAATAAATTTGGGGCATAGCTTTCTTAGATGTATAGCCTTAAATGATAGAGGGATAAATTCTAAGTTGGGTAGAGACCGCAATGTTCACTTGAGAGGAATTCTTTAGACTGTGATCAAGTGAGATTTAATAGAGAGTCCCTGCCCTAGTTTAATTTCGAGGACGAAATTTTTATAAGTTGGGTAGATTGTAAACCCCCTGATTTTTCAAGAATTTTTAATTTGGATTTTTCATAATTTTTCATAATTTTCTGGAATTTTCTGTAAATAAAACCAAGGTATTTTGAAATTAAATGATTTTTAAATGATGTTAATTAATATTAAAATATTATGAAAATAATATTTTATGGTGTAAAATAGAAAACTGGACATAGGGTAATTTTCTGTAAATTTATTGGACGCCGGAAGCATTTAAAAAGCCCTAAAAACTATTAATAAATAAACCGAATTAAACCTTAAAATAAACCGGGTTTATTTGAAATAAACCAAACCAACCCAGACTCGGTTCAACTGAACCGAACCCAGTCTTAGCGGGTCGGGTCGGATCTAAACCCGACCCGAAATCAGCAGACCCGAACCCATACTTAAACGCTAACGGATCGGGTCGGATCCGCCGCCCGACCCGTCGACCCGGACCCAAACCCATAACCCTAAACCTAATTCGAATGGAATTACTGTTCTGACGCGGTGTTACCCTATTTAATCCGCCTAGCCGGCGCCGGAACCCTAAACCCCCTATTTAATCCCCTCTCCTCCGCCTTCCTCCGGCAATAGCACCGGAACCCAAGCACCCTAAACTCTCCGCCTTCCTCCTCCTAGCTCCGCCTTCCCTCCTCCCCGTCGTCTCGACAACCCGCTGCCCTCCACCTCCATCAGCCCTAGCCCAGCCCCCGAGCTCCACCACCTCATCTCCGCCCCGCTCGGTCACAATCCCCTCCGTCTCCTCAGCCATCGTCCCCTAGCTCGACGACCCCCCCCCACTCGACCATCTCCACCACCTCTCCGCCTACCTCCCTCCCGCAGCCCAACCGACGAGCTCCGCTGCCTCAAACCCTAGCCACCCCGACTCCAGCAGTTCCTCCGGCCCGAGCACAGCGGCTTCGGTCTCGACCCCCGGTGCAGCCACCCCCCATCCGACAGCGCCGCTCTGGCCGTCCCCTCCGGTGTAGCCCTGAGCAGCCACGGCGAAGCTCCGGCCATCTCCCAGACCGAAACCTAAGAATAGTACCGAGACACAGCAACTGGACACAGTGTCCCCGTGTCGTGTCGACCCGGACACGAGAAATCCTCGTTTCACAGAGCCCTGTTCAGGTAGCATTTTCTCTCTCCTCGTTGCCCTATTTTTTGTCCCGTCTGTTATGACACATAGACTGCGTAACCCCCTCGATGCCTGTGCAACCCGCTCGGTGCATCGCATCCTGTGGCGATCGCGAACTATGATCCAAAAACAGGAAAATCAATGCCCTATTTTACCCCGAAACTGAGTGCGCCCCGCCAAACGGGATGACTTGGTCGTACGCGGTCTTTATCGAAAGGTGCGTGCCGTCGATACGGACGTGCGGAATTTTGCAGAAGTTGATTTGGATGTGCGTGCACACCGAAATCAACGCGTATCAGCCGACAATACCCCGTATTCGCCTGTTCTGGAACACGTTGTAACTTTGTGTACACATGTCGGATCGAGACGAAACTTGTGCCATCGGACTCATAGCAATACGCTGGTCCTATGACCCAAGTTTGGTTCGATTCTGAGAACGTTGATAAAATCGCATATTATGGGCCCCACAGGCTCCACTTGACGGGCAATTTTGTGATCGGCTCATCGAAATCCAATTCTGGAAGTTTCGTTGGGTTCGTATCATCATTCCTGACTTATTGACACTAAGTTTGCCGAATTTGGAGACCTTTGACCCTGACACACTTTTCGGTGCAAAGTGGCCCACATGTGGACCCCGCTTTGACCAGAAACTGTCGTTTTTGCCCCTGTATTCAAATTGGACTTAAGGACAGGCGTTTTTAGCTATTTGATATTTTCTGAGACTGTTGGTGATGTTTATTACAGCTTTTGGAGGAGTACCTGCAGGATCCACTGATACAGGGACAGTTGTTGGTATTCAAATCTCAGGCAAGTGTACCTTGCCAATATTACAGTTCTTGTTACTTATTTCGTTGACTTATATATATATATATATATATATATATATATTTTTGTGCATGCTTGACCTAATACCGTGTGACTTACTTAGAGTCCGATTAATAGTCGGGTGCGAACACCGTACGCGGAGTTGTGTAACGTCACTTAGAGATGGATATCGTGACCCTTTACATTTTCGTACTTATCTTATCAAGTACATCATAACCCAGGACACTTGACACTATTCATGAGACAGAGTCTTCCTGAGATATTCATGGTGATTCTGTATAGGATACAGGTTTCATGATTTATTCTTTATATGCTTAGATCTTATTATGACTTGTTGCATTAGTTATGATCCTGCATGGCATGGACATGAGACATTGTGTACATGCGACGCATGATTACATTGGGTGGGAAGAGTCACACAGGCTACAGGTTGACTATATTATGCCGACGTCTCAGTCTCTCGCTGAGCTAGACATCCACATGATATCACTACTACCGGCTCCCCGACACAGAGCTTGTAGTGGTCTCAGCCTGAGTTTTAGTGCTGCTCTTATCTTGTATTTCACTTAGCTGGTTATATAAGTTACACTATTGAGACACACAGGATACAGGTTGATTATATTATGCCAGCGTCTCAGTCTCTCGCTGAGCTAGACACCCACATGATATCACTGCTACCGACTCCCCGTCACAGAGCTTGTAGTAGTTTCAGCCTGAGTTCTAGTGATGCTCTCATTCTGCATATCACTTAGCTGAGATATATAGTTTACCCTATTGTTCATATATTGCTGCACTGCATTTATTTTGGCTTGTATTATATGTACCTTGCTGTCCCCTGAGGACCTGGATCCGGACTATGTCCCCAGGACTAGCAGACGAGATCGACCCCGAGTTACACGGGACAGGAGCACTAGCACTAGCAGGAGCAGGAGCATTATCAGGAGCAGGCACTGGAGCAGTACCAGATCCAGTAGATGAGTGATCGTCGAGGATTTCTCCTGAGTATATGTCTTATCCATACTCAGTATATGCAGTTGTTATCTTATTTCTTGACTATTGTATCAGACTCATTATCGGGTTGTTCTCCGAGTTTATGTTATATTGAGATTGATCTTGCTTTATGATTCTGATATTGTTGTATTCATTTCTATGGATGAGATTAGTATATTTAGACCCTTATTGTTGTATTACAGCTTAAGTATGCCCCGATGGATCCATTAAATTGGGTTTGTCCATCGGTGTGTACTGCTGGCCATTGCCACGTGTCTAGTCCCTCGGTATTTTGGGACTGGGGCGTGACAACTTCTTGCCGTACAGTGCCTTGAAAAGTGCCATCTGGATGCTCTTCTGGTAGCTATTGTTGTAAGAAAACTCTACCATATGCAAATGGTCCCCCTAAGACCCTCCATATCCTAATATGCAAGACCTCAACATATCTTCTAGGATCTAGGTCGTGTGCTCTGACTGGTCGTCTGTCTGTGGATGGTAAGCAGTGCTGAATTTGAGTCGGGTGCCTAGACTCCCTGCATGCTTTGCCAAAAATGGGATGTGAATCTAGAGTCATAATCCGATATAATACTAACTGGTACTATATGTAACCTCATGATTTGTCTCATATACATGTTGGCTAGAATCTATGTGAACTGTTCAACTCTGAATGACAAGAATTAGGCCGGCTTGGTGAGTTGATCCACAATAACCCAAACTGCGTCCTTCCGGTTGAGGCTTCTGGGAAATCCTATAACAAATTCCATAGTGATATGTTCCTACTTTCACTTGGGGATGGAAAGTGGATGTAACATACCCGTGGTCCTCTAATGCTTTGCTTAACCTGCTGACAGACCAAATATTTTACCATAAATCATGCAATCTCTTTTTTTATCCTATGCCACCAATAGTACTGTCTCAAATCTCCGTACATCTTTGTACCTCCCGGATGAATAGAGTAAATAGAGCTATGTTCCTCTATCATCAACTCTTGTCTCAATTTCCCATTCGGAACATATAGATAATTTTTGCACCTGAACATCCCGTCCTCATGGATCTGAAGTCTCGTCTGAATATCGGCTTCTGTCCTCTCTTTAAGTCTCCATAATCTAGCATCTATAGGCAATGTCGCCTTGATCCTCTCCAAAAGTGACGACTTAACCTCAAGGTTAACCAACTGCCCATTCTGTCCTGGCAAAATAACCTCTATCCCGAGCTCCTACAGATTCTTTAATAACTGGGGCTGTGTCATTAAAAAATAAGCTTTGGACTTCCTACTGTGTGCGTTTGCTACCACGTCCGCCTTGTCCGGATGATACTGCAAATCTATATCAAAATCGACCATCAACTCTAACTAACGCCTCTGTCTCATGTTGAGCTCTTTATGAGTATATATATACTTCAGACTCTTGTGATCAGTGAGAATTTCTACCCTTTCTCCGTAAAGATAGTGCCTCCATATCTGTAATACAAATATTACTGCAGCTAGCTCAAGATCGTGCGTTGGGTAGTTCTTCTCATGAATCTTCAGCTGCCTCGATGCATAAGCGATAACTTTGTCATGAAGGAAGAGTCAAGATCGGTAATCCTTCTGATCCTGAAGGAAGAGTCAAGATCGGTAATGTCGTTAACCATTTCTTCAACTCCTCAAAGGCCTTATGAATCCTTCGTCCATACAAACTCCCAGTCCTTATGCGTTAACGGTGTCATAGGCTCTGCAATCCTTGATAAATTATTTACGAACCTCCGATAATATCCGACAAGTCCGAGAAAACTTCTTACCTCCGCAACTGATGTAGGTGTGGGCCAAGTCTCTATTGTAGCAAAATTCTCCGGATCTACTGTAAGTCCTTCTCCCAAGATGATATGTCCCAGGAAAGGCAATATATCTAGACAAAACTCGCATTTGCTGAGCTTAGCATATAGCCTCTCCTGCCTCAGCATCTCCAGCACAATTCTGAGATGCTCCTCATGCTCTTCCTGGCTCTTGGAGTATACCAAGATGTCTTCAATAAACACAACCACGAACTTGTCCAAGTACTAATGGAAGACTCTATTCATCAACCCATAAACATAGCTGACGCATTGGTTAAACCAAACGACATGACTAATAACTCATAGTGTCCATACTTGGTCCTAAAGGCTGTCTTCGGTATATCCTCTTTTCGCACTATAATATAATGATAACCAGATCTGAGATCGATCTTTGAGAATATACGAGCACCACTCAACTGGTCAAACAGATCATCAATGCATGGCAAGGGATACCGGTTCTTGATGGTTACGGCGTTTAGTGCCCTGTAGTCAATAAACAGGCGTACCATTCCATTCTTCTTTGGCACAAATAGTATGGGTACTCCCCATGGTAAAACACTAGGCTGAATAAAACCCTTCTCTAGAAGATCATCAACTTGCTTCTTTAATTCCACTAACTCCTTAGGCGCTAACCGGTACACTAATAAAGTGATAGGCTCTGCTCTTGGAGTCAAGTCTATAGTGAATTCTATTTCCTGTTCTGGTGGTAAGCCTGAAAGATCATCGGAAAATACATTCACAAATTTTAATACAACCTTTGGGTACTCTGGCTCCCCTTCTACAGAGAGTTTCTTAAGTGTAGGCTGGGCACCTTGCCCTCTGGCTCCCCGAAGAAACTCAAACTCCTGGTGACCAGGCGGTCTAAATATAACCCGTCCATACTGGCAATCTATAGTCGCATGGTACTGACTTTCCAGTCCATACCAAGTACAATATCATAGTCCGACATGGAGAAGATTAAAAATTAAGCACGCATCTCTCTCCTATAAACTACTACAGAACAAAATCTACTAGTGTCACTAATTGGGATAATTCTGCCTCCCGTAAGAATTCTCATAGTCTTCGAAAGTGGTACGGTAGCTACTCTATGTGTGGCTACAAAGCTAGCAGCTATGAAAGAATGTGATGCTCCAGAATCGAATAATGCTACAGCAGGTAATGAAGCTACTAATATAGTACCTGCGATGACCTCTCCTGCATTCGCTTCCTTCTCAATAGTCAGGAAAAATGCCTACTCTCGCCCCTGAACTGGTCCTCTATGTTGCTGCCAAGCCTGCTAGAATAGTGTTGCATGTGGTGCCAAAGGTAGCCTCGGCTGATACCCTCCTAGAGCTGGTGGTTTGACTCCTTCAACCCCCGTTTGTGGTGTTCCTAGTGCTGGATAAGCTGGCCTAGGTGGCTGCTGGGTGGGTCTCGGTGCTGGTAAGGCTGGTGGGGGAATCACCGGTGCTTCTCTCCATGACCCCGTACAGTCACGTGCTGAGTATTTTCCTAATCCGTAAACTAAGCATAGTCCCAACTTGCGTCTGCACTCGCTCGCATGATGGCCTCGCTTGTCATATTATTGACATAAAGGCAGTGTTTGTAGAGCTGCTCTGGGTGGATGGTGCATGTGAGGTCTCTTTGAAGCTCCTCCATGTTATACTATGGCTGGTGTTAGTGTGTACGTCCATTTTCGGCTGGACTCCCTCCTGGTGATGCGCTCAATGCGTCGAGCCACGGCAAGGACGTTCGATCATCCTCTGTAACTCAAAGCTAAGTCCATCAAAGAATTTCTCTGCCTTCTCCTCTTTTGTCAGGATCAGAGTAAGGGAGAAATAACTCAAACAGATGAACTCTATATTGTACTCTTCCACAGTCATATTGCTCGGAGTGAGGCAGTTGAACTTATTCTGAAGTTTCGCTCTAGCAATAGATATAATGTACATCTCCTGGAAGATTCCAGAGAACTCCTAAGTAACTCGGTCTGGATCGAGCCATTTTTTCTCAGATAGCCACCAGTGATGTGCATTGCTCGTCAACTACATCCAGACGATAGTCATCTAATGCTCCCTCGGAAGCTCAGCAGCTTCCAATTGGTGTTGAGTGTTTGTGATCCACTCATGAACTTCAGTTGGCTCCTTCTTGCCAAAAAATATACGGGGCTTCAGCTGGCGAAAATCAGTGATAGATCCCGTCGATGGCCGTATAGCAGGTGGGGTGGCCTTCTCTAGTACGGTCACTATACTATTCCTCAGGTTCTCGGCCTGGTGTTGCTGAGCCACTTGTTGAATTTGTTGTTGAGCTTGCATCATTGTATAGAATATCTGAAATAGCTGATGTCCGTCCATAGGCTTCCCTGGTGGGAAAGACGGCATCAGTGGAGTGAATTGCGGTGGTGGTGGAATGTCATCTCTCCAAAACCTTGAGGCATTCTGATCTGCTGGGTTGCTTTGTTGAGTGGATGGATCTCCACCCAATGGTGTCACCCCATCGTCATAAGTAATCACCGTACCCTGTGGGGTACCTGTAGCAGTATTATCGCTAGTTCATGGATCCATTATCCTGCACATAAACAAGCTTGATAAAAGAATAAGCTTGCAAAACTAGGCTGTAACAGCAGCATAAGTCAAGGTAGTTCAAAAAATATAAATATGCTGGATTATGATGAGAGATGTTACAAAATATTTCAAGTTTATAGAGAAGATAAGACTCATCTAGTCTTTATAGTTGTCATACTAACTCCTGTAACGACATGCCCAAGGAATGAACTTTGTCCAAAAAAAAAACTTATCCAAAAAGAACTCACATTTACTGAGCTGGCCTTGGTGCTGGTAGCGCTAGCCTCTGTGCTGGTGGTGGAAGTGTCAATATTTGTTACATAGGACAGTCTTTTATCATATGCTGTCCGGAACCACATCTCATACATTGTCCTAAGCGAAGTCGACAGTCCCTCCTAATATGTCTGCGTTTCCCACAATGATGGCAGTGGGGCTTCTCTGGGATCTGGTATGGTTCTGCTTGGTGCTGGTACTGTTGTTGCTGAGCTAAAGGATGTCTGGTAGGTCCTTCTTGTTGTGTCTTCCGCTGACCTCTTTTTCCTTTGCTGATAGTTTCTTACAATCTGGCTTCTATCAGTAATTCGGCGTAAGAGATTCGGGACTGGGAGCTAGTGTAGTGTTGTAGCTCTTGAGTTAGTCCACGATGAAACCTCCTAGCCTTAGCCAAGTTATCTGGTATCAAAGCAGCGCCATATTTATTGAGGCGACTAAACTCAGCATCATACTCATCCACTGTTCTGTTCCCTTGCTCCAGGTGGAGAAACTGATCAAACAATGCATCTCTGACGGTATCCGGAAAGTACTTCCTCTCAAAGCACTCCAGGAACTGCTCCCAAGTCTGGTATGTACCCAACTGGCGCTCCATGGATTCCCACCAGTGATGAGCATTACCATCTAGAAGCGTCCTTACACCCGTCATCCATAGGTCTACAGGTAGTTGTGATGCTTCTAATAATTTTTGAGTGTGAGTGATCCAGTTGGTAGTCTCTTCTGGACTTTCAATGCCTTTGTACGGCTTCGGACCCATCTGTATAAAGTCTTTTACTGAACCAACTTTAGCTCGAGGTACTGGAGCTAGTGCTTGAGCTGGTACAATAGTCCTTGCAGACATCCTTTTAAGTGCTGCTAGGAACTCTTATCTTTGTTCTACTGCTTGCTGCCTCTGGCAGCTAGGGTGGCGGCATATTGTTGTTCCTGTATTATCATCTGGAAGAATTGGAACAGTTGTGCCTGGCCATCTTGTGATGTTGATAAGACTGGAAGGTTTCTATTAGGTGAAACGGGAAGATCAGATAGAGCTGGATGGGGAATCTGTCCATCTGATCCTGAAAGTCTCGAAGTCGTTGAGGTCTCTCCTTGAGTCTGACTATTGACTCCAAGAGTTGTGTCACCCTCTGTGATAGTACATCCTTTCTGCATATCCATCTCTCTGCAGGTGATGTACACAACATTTTTAGAAGGAGTACAGGAATCAAACAGGATATAAGTATATAAAATATGCTGGGGAATGGTCCGTGTATTTTACAGTCCCCCCCAACCTACATGAAGTCCTCCCTGCGTAAAACAGAACTTCAAGGTAGTTGGCATAAGACAGGTTGATAAGCTTCCTGCGTAATGCAGAGCTTCAGGATAATTGGCGTAAAGTAGAGATTCAGAGTGGTCCGTGTAAGGTAGAGGAGCGTAAAGTAGAACTGTAGCGTAAAACAGGGATTCAAAACTGTTAGCGTAAAAAGTCTGTACGTAAGTCTGTCAGTGTAAAGTTGACGTAGAAAATTTGTGCGGAAAATATATGCTGCGTAAAATATCTCCTGCGTGTTTAAATCTGCTTAAGAAGTTCTGTGCGTAAAACTCTGTGTGCGTAAAGTTTTAGTAAAAGGTCTGCGCGTAAGGTCTACGTAAAATCTGCCTATACGTAGCATATGTTGCAGCGTAAAGTCTGCCTTCATAAGATCTTCGTAAAGGTTTCCTGCATAAAAAAGTCTCCTATGTAAAATCTGAAATAGGTTTTGCAGTATAAAGTCTGTACGGGGAACTTGATGAATTTTTCAAACAAATCAGTGATCCTGACATCTGACAAAGGTACCGCACGATAATCGAGAGGACGGCTGTGATGATGGTTTGCACAGAGACCCAGGTTGTCGTTTAGTAACATATTTGTTACAAGTCAATTTTTACGCATCCAAAGGAAGAGAATGGAGCCTATGGACAGAAATAAGATTTTACGCTCAAGACTGAGATGAGTTTTTACGCTCAAGACAGAACAAAATCAAATGCCACGTCAAAAGCTGTTTCTAACACAGGGCTCGAGGCATATCTCTACATTAAATGCACGAGATTTGGTCATGGCTGGGGAAACTAAAACTTATGGCAAGTACGCTTACATTACCATCCTTACATTTTACGCCTAATCAGCTACTCTACTCTGGTTATCTATTTATCAAGTTTACGCTGAGGTAGTTTCCTATATGGCTTGCATGACGTCATATAGATTGAGAAGACTAAGAGAACGTAGTTAGCAATTGTCATAATCGTGGCGTAAGTAGACAATCTTCTGCATAGTTTTGGCCTTTTACGCCAACAAGTCAGTCATTTGGCTTTTACGCCAACCAGGCAGTCTTTTGGCTTTTATGCTAACAACAGTCACTTGGCTTTTACGCTAACAAGGGTAATGGGTCTGGTCACAGGGTAAAGAGTTTCTTGGCGTAAAACTTAAGAAAGAATGAGGTTTTAGTCAAGTGTGGATGAGATCCTTATACTCTATTCCTATACGCAGGCTTGTTCGGTACAGTTACGTAACCGAGATAATATATTCTTGACCTGCATGGGCCACCACTAAAAATATGTCATGCCCCAGTCCCAAAATACGTAGGACTAGGAATACGTAACATGCCCAGCCGTATGTATACGAACTCCAATATATGGATATCATATACACACGTACGCTGTAAATGAATATGCGATCCACCAGTGGTAATATACTATCACAATAAGTCATACACAATCTATATCTCATCCACAACACAAATAATAAGTAGGAATAAATAGCTGAATAACAACTGAATATCCAAGATGAGTATCTAGTCTGATAGTCAGGTGGAAACAAATCCACTACAAAACGACTATACTGAAATAGCAACAAAATCTCTAAGCAGTGGAAACAAGTCATAGCTACTCTGAGGGTAAGACCTCCTCAGTCAGGTAGGTAGAGTTCGGTCCAGGTCCGTACTCCTGTGGATACTCCCGCTTGTCCATATCTAGAAAGGGACCAGGTCCTTAGAGGGACGTAACAAGATACATAATAACATGCCAAAAAGTACTAAAGAATAAACATCCAGTGGGTTACCTAACCGTCTAGGTGAAATGCAACTTGAGGACAACTTTGAGCGTAGGGAAAGTGTAGGCTAGACATATGCTGACGTAATTCACCAATCGTGACAACTGGCTAGTATATGCCATATATGCCCTAGTACAAGGGCACAGGTATACAATAACCGTCGAGTGTGGAATCTGCATAGAGGAAGTGGGTATTCTATACGCCTACTAGTAGTCCTCCTCGCCCAATGCTCTAAGCATGTCACATCCATGACACAAGCTGGTTCATAGCCTATCCTTAGTACCCTAGCCCAATCCTACAACCAAACAAGGACAAGGATTGGACCACCGTACTACAATAGACTATATCCATAGACCTATAATAATTGCAGAGTCTTCTAGCATACAAAGTTTCTATCAGCAGTTATCCCTAACGCACGGCTCATACGTACAGGAGGCCAACCCGGTACGTAGTTCGGAATCTATATGAGACTCACAACTCGTGTAACAATTGTGTCACGGCCAATGAACCTACTGATGCTACATGATACTGGGTGGTCTCATGAAATAGGTCCAAAATCTACATAAATAAATATCTATATAAGCAGAAATAAATATGCATGCTTCAGTTGGAATGTAAATAATCAGTACAATGGCAAGGTATACTTGCCGAGCAAAAGTCCTGTATAGTGCACATCCAACAGTGTTAAGTTGTAGTAAGAAGAAGTGGGTTAAGGTTTGGCAGTATGGTGATATATATAAGGTCAAGAGGCGGTGGGTTGTTGCTGATATTTTCCCCACACGTGCGGAGAAGAAAATTAAGCGGTGAAGTTCTGTTTTACGCGCGGAGCAGAATTTAGGCGGTGGTGGAGTTTACGCTTGGGTTTATTTTACGCGTAGAGAGAGGAATTAGGCGGGTGGTGTTCTTTACGCGCAGATGAAGTAAGAAGCGGTGGAAAGAGTTTACGCGCGGAATTATTTTACGCGCGGAGAAGGAAATAGCAAAGTTGGTTTGCTACTGCTACTGTCTATATTTTCTACGCGAGTTTTGGTTGCAAGCGGGTAGTCGATTTAGGAGTTGCGATTTTGATATCCAATAACCAATAAGAATTGTATATATATATATATACACATATCTATTCACAGGAAATTCTAAGAATTATATTGGTGCATACGGTTGAGCTGGCAACTGTCCAAAGAGTCTCCTATATGGAATAAATCAGGAAAAATTTATAATGGCCCCAGAAATCCCCTGAATGTACAATATCTCAAATAAAGATTTAAATAAAATCTATTCTCTCTATTTAGCTCATAACTACTATAAATAAATTAAATAATAGAGAAATACGATTTTCAGGATTAGGGATCTCATCCATAATATATCAAGGAACACTGAAATCAGTACTGGAATATAAGTGCTAAGTCTGAAATGTCATAGTACAATCTCGATATGTCTGGTGGGAACAAACCCACTACAAAAACTAAAATAAGAGAGCTGAAATATAACATGACTATAGCATCGGCTATCTAGATAAAGAGGCTCCAGCTCTAGATGGCAAGTCTACCCAAAATCAGAATAACTCGGATGGCAGCACCTCTAGCTCCTCCTCGGATGCGTACCTCGTCTCCTACCCAGGTCCGTATACCGTGGGATAGTACGCCTCATCTAAATCTGGAAGGGATCCAGGTCCTCAGTGGGACATAATAAGATACATAAAAGCAGGCCATATATAAATACTGAATAAATAAAGGGTGAGCTAACCATCTAAGTATATGCAAGTGTAAAGACAACATTGGTACGTATGGGAAGGCATAGGCATAACGTCCAACATCCGCTAGAGTGTGGTATCTGCAACGTCCATCATTCCGAAGAATGAGGTATCTGTATATATATAACGTCCAACAATCTAAGGGACGTTGTATCTGCAAAGTATATATACGTCCTTATCACTCCAAAGAGTGCGGTATCTGCAATAAAGAATGTGGGTATCCCATACGCCTACTAGTTGTCTTTCTCGCCCAATGCAGATATACAAGTCGAATCCACAACGTGCATACCACGTAGCTATATGCCAAGTCACAAATTTCTAGATAATCCTGACTACGTGCTAAACCGTGATGTGTATTTCATGCACCGGTAGCTAATCGAGTACACGAACCCGCATCCCAACATGAGTTACAATCGTGATGCGTGTACAAGTACCAAGGTCTAGAAGGATATCAGAATACCCTCGCATCTGTTGGTGAGTCTACTAATGTCTAAGTCAGTTATACTACGTATCGACATATTGGTCGACTGCACCCGAGGCAATCTCAGGCGCACACAGTTATATGTATTTTTGCAATAGGAATATATGCAACAATTTATAATTTAAACAGTAGAATTTGGCAAGGTATACTTGCCTGAGCAAGACTTTGTATAGTGTACGTCTTGTGTGTAAGTTTTGGTAAAAGAAGTGGGATTAGAGTTTGGAAAGTGTTGTAATATATATAGGGATAAGGAGGCGGTGGGGAAGCTTAGGGATTAAGAATTACTACTGCTGCTGCTTTCATCCTTTCATTGGTTTAGGTTTTGGTTGGTCTGCCATTGGTTTAGGTTTCGGTTGAGGTTAGTTTAGGAATGACAGGTAAAGAGGCGGTGGGGGATGAGTCATAAGAGGGTTGTTTTACGCGCGGTGACAGAAATTATGCAGTGGAATTGGTTTACGCGTGGAGGTTGCTTTATGCGTGGTTTTAAACTTTATACGTGGAGGTGGTTTTACTACTGATGCTGCTGCTATTTACGCGGGTAGGAGTATACGCGGGGGTGATGAGCTACTGCTTACTTTACGCGGGGGTTGGTTAACGGGTTGCAGGTTTGGTCCAATAGGGAATTCTATTCTAATAAATTATATATATATATATATATATATATATATATATATATATATATATATATATATATATCTTAAAAATTACATTGGTGCATACGGTTAAGTTAGCTACTGTCCAAAAGGCCTCCTACATGGAATAAATTAGGAAAAATTTATAATGGCTCCATAAATCCTCTAAGTGCTGAAAACTTTTCAGAATAAATCTAATAAAATCTATTCTCCCTATTTAGCTCATAATTAATACATTTTCAGGGTTAGAGGTTTTACATTCTACCCAACTTATAAAAATTTTATTCTCGAAATTAAAACTAAGTCATGGTAGAAAGTACGAATGGTAGAAGATATATAAATTAACATGGTAATTTTATACCTTGGTCTATGAACAGGTTTGGATAACGTTTGCGCATGTCATCTTCTCGCTCCCAAGTGGATTCTCCTGGTGCGCCATGCTTCCATTCTACGCGGACCAAGGGAATAGACTGATTTCTCAATACTTTCTCTCGATGATCAAGGATTTCCACGAGTTGCTCTTGATATGATAAGCTCGGCCCAATGGTGATTTCTGAATGGTCGAGGACTGTAGAAGCATGAAAAATATGTCGGATGGCTATACGCAGCATATTGATACAGAGCAGCGTAAAACAGAGGCCTTTAGAGCAATCAAACGTGCAACAGAGCTTTTTTTCGCTAAACACAGCGTGAAATATAAGCTCAAAGGACCATCTGGGCAGTACGTCCAAACCGCTTCAGCGTAAATAGGGTGCTTCGTCGACTCCTGGGCGTAAAACCCATCCTTTTTCAACGCAGCATTGAAGTGTACGAGGGACGCTTCGCATTCTCCGAAGTGAACCTGTCAAAACCCTGTAATGAACCTGTCAGATCCTGCAATGAACCTAACGTCTGGACTTATGACAAAGGGATACTGCTCGACTACCCAGACGACGGCTATAATTATGGCACAGCACTGCGACCCAGGCTGTCATTTACCGCCATCTCCTTTGCGTAAACTGCTCTTAGGTGCACGAAGGGATACGCTGCCTTGTTTTACACAGGTAGACATGAGCTGTTTACGCTCTGCAGTAGACAAACTGCCTGCCACATCAAAAGCTGCACTCCATACGAGGCTCGAGGCACGTTTCTACGTCTAATGCACAAAGCGGTGACAGTTTCTCGAGGCACGTCTCTGCGACTGATGCACAGAAGGGCTGCAGGCCTTCAAAAACATGCCATTTAATGCACAGGATGGTGGCAAATCTCGGCATTTAATGCAAGAGATTTGATTATATCTTCAAAAGTTGTAATTTCGGCTAAGACGTCCACATCAACACTCTGGCACGGTACGCAGCGGCTTCTACGCCCACTCAGCTCCTGTGCTCACTCGGCCTCTATGACCACTCGGCTTCTATGCCCACTCGGCTTCTACGCCCACTCGACCTCTATGACCACTCAGCTTCTACGCCTATTTCGGCTTCTACGCCTATTTCGGCTTCTATGCCTACTTGGCTTCTACGCCATGGTGACAGACATTGGCTCCTACGCCCACCTTTTCTACATGAGGGATACCTACCTACGTGTCTTTTATGCCGTGATCTTCGTAGCGATTATACGCATTTTGTCCCTTAGTTGGACCCGCATCACACGCTCATTCAAAGGATCATCTATACGCAGGCATTGGTTATTTTAACCGTTGTGTAAAAGGGTGCTGTACTTTTCACTCCTCGGTTTCTATACCAAAGGAGTGGTCACTGTCACTAAAACTCTATAATAGAGACCTCTATCAATGAAGAAAAAGGTCGACAAATTGGAGGGTCGAGAGAGAGAGAGAGAGAGAAGAATCCGGAGCTCAGGCAAAGAGTAGGGATCGATGACTTCGGCATCGTGCATCCTCTCCTGCAACCTCCGAAGCTGCTTCCTGTCTTCTATGCACTTCTTCATCATCGTGTGGTCCAATGGCTAAAGTGATCGACTGCAGATCAGACACCTATAGCAATATTTACCCAGATTAAATAAATTGTACTCCCACATCCTCGTATAGGATCAAATTGTATAAGTTTGTTTGTAAACCAAAGAAGGCGGGTTTCGTCTAAACCCCATCTTGAATACATTTTCATTCTTTCGTTTTCCACCACAAACAAGATGGCGACTCTGCTGGGGACATCTTTCTCTTCTGATGAGGAAGTAATTGCTCAACACGATGCGGTATCTGTAGGAACCGTGAAGAAGACACTGGTCGTCCAATTCGACCAGTCTGCCTACGAAGACATGCTTCGAACCGGGGGTAGCTTTCACCCTCTCTTCGTCCAGGACAACAGGAAGCTGCGCAAGGTCTGGATGCCCAAGACCTCCTCTACCATTCCTATGGAATCTCCGATCTCTCCGATCTCTCCGACCAAAGAGGTTGTAGCATTGCTCCCTCCGTGCTCCGCACGTAAAATTCAGTCTCCCGCTACGCACGGTACAGACGAAACTTCGGGCAAAGCCTTAACGCTAACCCAGAAGTATCTACTGTGCTCTACGCATAGAAACCAGTCTCCCGCTACGCGCGGTACAGACAAAACTTCGGGCAAAGTCTCAGCGCTAACCCAGAAGTATCCACTGCGCTCTACGCGTAGAAACCAGTCTCCCGCTACGCGCGGTACAGACAAAACTTCTGATGATGCCTCGGCGCCAAATCGGAAGTACAAATCATGCTCCGTGCGCAAGACAATATCTGACCTCTACGGGGAACCAGATGAGCACTGTGATTTCTGCAAGGGAAAGCAAGCGGCAGAGTATTCAACCTCTTGGCCTTTACACCAGCGAGGGAGCAATCTGCCTACCCTCCGGATTACGCGGGAAGCCGATGGCTGACTGAGGACCTCTTCGGCTTTACGCCAGTCTGAGCAAATCTCCAAATTACGCCAGGCGAAGTCCCACGGCGTAAAGCAAGCTCAGGTGGCGGAAAGACACCCACCCCGGGGATTATCCGCCACCCAGATGGCCAACCTGTTGTACACAGGTGGAGCAGGGAAAACCATGGTGCCCAATCTCTGTATGCCCACTGATGGGAACAGAAGGAACAAGCCATCGTCTTCTTCTTCTATAACTCCTCCTAACCTACGGGGTTATCTGGTCCGGAAACGCAAAGACAAGAGTCATAAACAGACTTCGGTTCCCCTAACGGTCAAACGCGGAGAAATCTTATAGGAGGATACGTCAACGTCTAATGTCGTCATGACAGGTGGACCACACGAAGATTCCATCTTTATTATTCTACCAACCCGCGACGATCAGCATCCGATAATCTTCGGTAGCAGGCGGAACACCCCGATCGTACAAGAGGAATTACGCGAGTCTGAAATTGGCAGGATACAAACCCACAGGTATAGCCCGCAAGCATTAAATATTATGCAAAGCATGGGTTATGATTTAAAACTGAAACAAGGTCTCAACTACGGGAAAGGTAGACGAACGCCGGTGCGTAGTGATTCTCACCATCAAAAAGCTTATTTCGGGTTGGGATATGCTGCGTCTCTTACGAGACCCAAAATTCTGAAATCCGATCCTGTACAACCAGAGGCAGTTCCTGATAAATTAGTTTCTGTGGCCAGAGGCCACAGCATGTCTAGGGGTAACTTACCTCGGCGGAATAAAGTGACGTCCAAGACCGGGGGTAGAGTTTCCTCAAGATCCAAAGATGATGCAACGACGGCAATCTTCCCGGAAAACTGTAAAACTCAAGCGCCAGGAGCCCTACGACCAAAAGGGACTTTTTCCTTCAAAGAAGAGGACATCGTTGAAATCTTTAATATTTTGAGAGAGGAACGCAAAATTCAGCTGCCCAACATCAGATACCCTGGGAGGGCCGGCGAAGTCGATAATCCAGATTATTGTCCCTTCCATCGGTACACTCATCACCCTACAAGGGCCTGTTATGTGCTAAAAATAAGAATTCAGGAGTTGATCGATGCCAAGATCATCACCTCGCATCTATAAAACAAGGGGGACGATCACTACAGGAAGATACCGAATGAGGAGCCCCTCAAAAGTTTTTCCAGTCGATCCTTCAGAAAAAAAGTCGCTCTATAGTAAATTTTCTTTTCTCCAGACGGATCTGGCTACATCTATAAAAGTAGCCACGACGGGATCTGGCTACGTCTAGAAAGAACTCCAAATGCAAACCATGCCATATGGTCGCAACTTCTTCGGCATCAGACGAAGACAAGGTATTTGCTGCGACCCGTTCAGGGAAAGCCTACCTCAACGACTACGGAGCAAGTCAGAAAGACGCACCGATGGACGCTCCAGCTGCCAAACCTTCAGGACCAGATCCCATCGTACCAGATGCCAGTCCTTCAAAACCAACTCCGGCGGACAAGGGAAAGCAAAAAGAAGTGCGCTTTGATAAACCTGTGAAGAATATTCCAAACAAAGGTTTAGAGAAGCCATATAACTTCGACATCCTGGCCCAACTGGCTAATACACTAGCCAGGCTGTCCATCTTTGAGCTACTAAGGCTCTCCCAAGACACTCGTCTAGCCTTGAGTGAAGCACTGATGCAGGCGAAGGCATGCTTGACCCAGCTCAAGTCCCCCGACAAAGAACCAGTGGCGTGTCCTCAATGCCACGGTGTGATGGAGGTGGTCCCAAATATCACTTTCACTCAAGACAATATGCTGTTAAAACATAACAGGCATGACAGGCCCCTCTATTACACCGGGTACGTCGGTTCTATGGAGGTCGATCGGATTCACATAGATCCGGGATCATCGATCAATATCATCCCTCACAGTCTGCTCAGACCGCTGAGGATTCCTACCAGCAGTTGGCTTACACCTCTACTATAATCGTGGGTTTCAACGCCGGAAGAAGTAAGCCGTTGGGGAAAATTTGCCTAAAGATCCAGATTGGCAACCTCAGATCGGTGGCCATATGTTACATCATCGATTCAGAGGTGTCCTACAATATTTTGCTGGGAAGACCATGGATCCATGACCACAACATCGTTCCTGCAAATCTACATCAATGTCTTAAATATGTAGACCCCCAAAGAACAGTACAAACGGAGGTTGCTGACCTAAACCCGTTTAAAGGAGTAGAATCCTACTATTCCGATGCCGTGTTATACTCTCAAGACCACACGGAAGAAGTGTCAGGCGAGGCAGAGAAGGAATCCCACCGGGAGCCAGAAGAACCCTCTGTCGCACTACCACTGTCAATCAGAGTAAAAGGACGAACCACTCGTCCAAAAGCCATGGAGCCTATGGCTATTCACCTGAACAAGACCAGGTCAGGAAAATGGATTGATCCTCTAGTGATCACTTTGAACCAGAAGCCTCCACCCTTGGTCGTCAACCTTCGGCACAACAGGCAGCCGACCGATGTAAATGCAACCAGGGACGGAGTTCCAGATGATAATAAACATCCTCTTTTCCAGTATATTGAAGCTTAAATTCCAAATCAGGAATCCACTCCCCGTGACGAGGTAGAACCCATAGCTCAAAAATTCTTGGAAGTTATGAACTCCTACCGTCCGTATGTCTGGGAAGTAGCGTCATCATCCAACATCGTCACGACGTATGGACCACATGAGGATTCTATCTTCATTGTCCCGCCTACCTGCAGCAGCCAGCGTTCAATAGTCTTCGGCCGTATGCACAATCAACCGGCTATCCAGAAAGATTCTTTCAATGACGATGCTGGAAAAATGCAAGTTCATCGATACAGCCCGCAGGCGTTGAGGATCATGCAAAACATGGGCTACGACTTGGAGCAGAAGCCAGGCCTCAACTACGGAAGAGGCAGACGAACGCCGCTGCACGGCGACCCCTACTATCAACGAACTCATTTCGGGTTGGGATATGCCACCTCCTCTAAGTCAGACGAGGATATCTCCTCCTCTTCTTAGAACGGCTCGTCGCCCTCTGACTCACCTAACGCTCTCGAACAAACATTATCAGTGAATATGGTAGTGACAGATCCCTTTGAAGCAGATGAACAGGATCCTGAGCCGTTTGAGGATGACTCTTGGGCCCAACGAATGGATACACAGTGGGAATTCCGCTTCGAGCAAAGGGAACCTCCCACCAAAGACGAAGTTATCCAGGTTGATGTTGGGGGTGAACTTTCGCCAAAGCCGATATTTATCAGTAACAATCTTTCCCCAGCTGAAAGGGAAGAAGTTATCCAGCTGATAAAAGAGTATATCGACGTCTTTGTATGGGATTATGAGGATATGCCGGGCCTTGACCCGAAGGTGGCTACTCACAAACTCAACATATTGACCGATTCAAAGCCTGTGAAGCAGCACCAACGCCGGTTCCGCCCGGATATGATGGACGCCATCGAAGCTGAAGTTAAGAAGTTGATAGCCTGCGGTTTCATCCGGGAAGAACAACACCCCGACTGGGTCGCCAACGTTGTCCCAGTCATGAAGAAAAATAGGAAAATACGTATCTGCATGGATTACCGAGATCTGAATACAGCCTGCCCCAAGGATGAGTTCCCTCTTCCCATCACAGACATCATGATCGATAACACCTGCGGTTTTGAACGCATATCTTTTATGGACGAATTCTCAGGATACAATCAGATCATGATGCATCCTGAAGACGAGAAGCACACTGCCTTCCGGACCCCATTGGGGGTATATTGCTATACGGTCATGCCCTTCGGATTGAAGAATGCTGGGGCTACATACCAATAGGCTATGAGTAACATATTCCATGAGCATTTATGCAAAACAGTAGAATGTTATGTGGACGACATAGCCGTCAAGAGCCGCCTCAAAGATGATCACATTCAAGACTTGAAGACGGTATTCGAGTTGATGCGCCAACATCAACTCAAGATGAACCCTACGAAGTCCTTTCTAGGTGTATCTAGTGGCAAATTTTTGGGATTTGTCATCACCGCCAAAGGCATCCAAGTGGACCCTGATAAAGTCCAGGCCATCGTAGAAATGCGACCGCCCCGTAATCTGAGGGAACTCCGGGGATTTCAAGGCCGTCTGGCTTATATCCGGAGATTCATATCCAACCTCTCGGGGAGATTTCAACCCTTTTTGCATCTCATAAAGAAAGGTGTATCCTTCGTATGGGACGAAACCTGTCAGCAAGCGTTCGGAGATATCAAACGCTACCTCACCAGTCCGCCAGTTCTGGTGCCTCCCGTCATGGGAAGACCATTCTTGTTGTACGTTCGAGCGATGGATCATTCGCTAGGAGCTCTTCTCGCACAGAAGAACGATAGGGGTCATGAACAGGCTATCTACTACCTCAGCAGGATGATGGTCGGAGCCGAACACCGGTACAACCCAGTGGAGAAGGAATGCTTGGCTCTGATGTTCGCTATCCAGAAGATACGGCACTATGTCACCGGCCAGACTATTCATATCATCTCCAGGGTCAACTCTCTTCGAATACTGATGAGCAAGCCAAGTGCTCTTAATTTCCGACTCGCGACTTGGGCGATGCTGTTAACACCATATGACATGGTATACGTCCCGCAGAAGTCCATCAAAGGCCAAGCGCTGGCCGACTTCCTAACTGTTCATCCGATCCCGGAGACCTCCAAACTATACGAGGACATCCCTGATGAAGTTGCAGAATGTAATTCCGCAATGAAAGTGACGCATGGCAATTGTTCTTCGACGGCGCCTCCAGGACGGGTCCCAAGGGAAACGTGGTTTCAGGGGTAGGAATCGTCCTGGTCACTCCTGATGAACTCGTCATCTACCGAGCATATTCTCTTAGTGAGCCATGCTCCAACAATGTGGTAGAGTACAACGCTCTGCTAATCGGGCTCCAAGTCGCCAAAGAGCTGGGGGTCGAGTCCCTGGAAGCGTTCGGTGATTCTTTGCTTATCGTCAATCAAATTAGGGGAATATATGAAGTCTGAAATCCAGACCTCCTCCCCTATCACCAAGCAACGGTCGAGATAGCCATGACATTCAAAGGGTTCTTCCTAGAGCATGTACCTCGATCTCAGAATCTGGAAGCTGATGCCCTAGCCAGTCTAGCTGCGGATTTAGCCACTCCTATAAGAAGGCAGGATTCGGTAATCCTTCTTAACAGAGATTTATTCTGTGTGAAGAACAACTTTCACATAGAACGCAGCTACGCTGTGAACACAGATACCCCTAGAAGAGACTGGAGAAGTCCCTTCATAGATTTTGTCGCATACGAAATCTTGCCGGAGGACCCCAAAGAAGCAGTATCCGTCAAAAGACGATCATTACGCTTCTACTTCGATGCATCTTCACAATGCCTATATCGCCGGACCTACGACGGACTACTATTGAGATGTAACGACGAAGCGCAGCAAATTATCCGGGAAGCTCACAACGGTGTGTGCGGAGCACATCAACCCGGTCCTAAGCTACAGGATCGTATCAGGAGAATGGGCTATTACTGGCCCACTATGATCGCAGACGCGATCAACTATACAAGATAATGTAAAGCCTGTCAGGTTCATACAGACTTCATACATCAACCGTCCGAATATCTATATCCTACGGTTGCATCCTGGCCTTTCGAAGCGTGAGGTATGGATATCATTGGTCCTATTCACCCGTCTTCTTCCAGAGGTCACCGGTTCATACTGGCCATCACGTATTACTTCTCCAAATGGGCAGAGGCGATCCCTCTTGCTGAGGTAAAGGCGTCTAACGTAACCAGCTTCATCAAGCATCACGTCATTTATCGCTTTGGGATTCCCCGAAGGATAATCCATGACAATGGGCCTCAGTTTATCAGCCAAGTGTTTCACCGATTTTGTGATAAAAATCGGATACATAATATTGCCTCTAGGGCATATTATCCAGCTGCTAATGGTTTGGCGGAAGCTTTCAAAAAAACCATTATCAAACTCTTGAAGAAGTTCGTCTCTTCAAACAAAAGAGATTGGAATGAGAAGCTGGGCGAATGTCTCTGGGCATACCACACAACGGTACGAACACCGACAGGTTGTACCCCATTTTCACTGGTCTACGAGAGCGAAGCAGTTCTTCACATTGAAATCCAGATCCCGTCGCTCAGGATAGCCGTGACTAATGAGCTGACTCAAGAAAAGAATGACCTGTTAAGGCTTCAAGAGCTAAAAGGATTAGACGAGAAACGCCTCCAAGCTCAACAACGCATCGCGCTCTACCAAGCACGTATTTCCAGAGCTTTCAATCATAAAGTAAAGGAAAGAGTGTTCAAAGTCGGCGAGCTAGTTTTAGCCGTAAGAAGGCCGATGATCCTTACTCACAGGAGTAAAGACAAATTCCAGCCCAAGTGGAAAGGCCCTTATGTGATCGAGACAACGTTCTCAAACGGCGCTTACAGGTTAGCCCAGCCTAATGGAGACCTGTTAATGGCTCCTATCAACGGTAAATTCCTGAAAAGGTACTATGCTTAACCTCCTCTGCTCAAGTGAAGTATAGCGAGAATCTCAATTCTGACAAAACTACTTCCAAAACGAAAACTAGTTGGGTCATATCCTATCATGTCCATATTACCTCTGATAGCGTCTTGTCTACAAACTTTAGTCAAAGCATATTCTATCATGTTCGTATGACCTATGAATAGATATATCCTACCAAAGCATATTCTATCATGTCCGTATGACCTCTGAATAGATATGTCCTGCTAAAAGTTTATCGAGAGTCTATCACGTCCATACTACCTCTGATATCACTCTCGCCCAAACCTGTCATTTATATTCCGAAATGATGGGTCCACAGAGTCAGAAAAGATTCGCTTTATTTATTCCCAAAAAGAGCAGAATTACATTTGGGAAGCAAAAAGAAGAAAGGGTACATCATTGCGGGAGAGCGGTCAGATCGCGAATCAGCTGTACCAGTACAGCTATCCTCTCATTCCTGGAAACCAAGGCATCAGCGCAGGCCCGCTCCAGCCGTACCTCATGGTTGCTCATAAAGGACAGCTCAGCCCTCGCCCGAAGAGAGCCAGCACGGGCAGCTTCTGCACGCTCCAGATCCCGTCGTGGAGAAGAACGAGGAGAAGAACCTATACTCTTTCCCTTAGTGGAGGGGATTTGTTTCGGCGCCATTTCTGAAAACTCGGAGTGCTTGGAGAAAGAACGAGAAAAAAAACACTTAAACAGTCGGAGGCTCTCTTTCGCAGAAGACGGATGAAAAGTTTTTTCTCTCAAAAGCTTGGGATATATATAGAGTTCGGGTCGACTCCTCGAATCCTCGAACGGACTCCTCGAAACCCTAACCAAATCTCACAATTAATATTTGGTTATGATTGGGTACTACGTCAGCCCACTACTCTCGAAAGGCGGACAGTCAGCAAACTCAAAGAGTTTTTCGTGCAAAAGCAGGTCAGCGGTTCCTACGCTAAAGAGCTTTCTACGCTCGACAGCAACAGATCTACGGTTTTTACGCTCGCAAGCTATAAGTCTATGGTTTTACGCCCGGATGCCTTTGTGCTCGGTAGCTTTTATGCTCGAGAGGCTACAAACCTATGACTTTACGCTCAGCAGATACCAAATCGATGATCTCACGCTCGGTGGCGTTTAGTTTACGCTCGGAGGCAACAGATCCGCAATCTTACGCACGGAAGATTTCTTTTTCACAGGCTACAAATCTACAGTTCTACGCTAAGGAGCTTTTCACGCTCGACAGCAACAGATCTACGGTTTTTACACTCGCAAGCTATAAGTCTATGGTTTTACGCCCGGATGCCTTTGTGCTCGGTAGCTTTTATGCTCGAGAGGCTACAAACCTACGACTTTACGCTCAGCAGATACCAAATCGATGATCTCACGCTCGGTGGCTTTCTACGCTCAATAGGCTACGAACTCAGGATTTTCAGCTCATCTACACTACGGATCTCTGACTTTTCGCATATTCGAACAGTTCTCAAGGCGGTCGATTGTAGGAGTTCGCACAGAAGATACTCCTTCTTGACCTCAAGATATCCCAAATACCCGAAACATACAGAGTTCAAACATTGAGAAATTACTCTTCTCGGGTCAATTGGAGGTTCATCCAGACTCCAGTCTGAAATATTTCATCTACCAAGATGGCAAATCAGCTTGACAGCCATTTCTCGCCCTGTTCCAAGGGATTTTTCGAGAAAATCATTCTTGAAGATGATATCTGAACTTTTACACATTCTGTTCATCAGAAGTAAACAGTTCAGAAATTTACGCGGTTCCTCACTCCTAAAAAATAGCAGGACAGTTCGAACACTCGAATGCTGAAGCGGCTTTCTATGCATCACTAAGTCATGCGTAAAAGACAAGACAGGACCAAGCACTCTTTCTCACAGAGTCGGCATAAAATATCAGACGTGTTGAAGCTACACATATTCAGACTTCACAGCAAGGTATGGCAAAAGATCATATGAAGAAGAAAGACGATTTTATTAAAGATTAAAATTATGATTACATATGAGGAAAATCTAATCTACAAGGGTTTTTCTTTATTTTCATGATTACATATGAGGGAAATCCTGTCCACAAAGGGCTTCCTCATCGTCGTCTGAAGATCGCCCAGAAGCTGTTCTGACAGGTTCTCGCATGGGCACAATTCTTCATCCATCTTCTCCAGAAGTCAGTCAGTTCTAGCGAACTGACTGACATGGCAATGATCAACGGCGGGAGAATACAGAGTTGGGGCTTGCATAAATTATGCAGATTCCATGCTCCGTACACCATGACCGATCCAGTGGAGGCTTCTTTAAGACCCAACTCGATCGAGGTCAGAGCTAGTTGCTGCTCTCGTCCCCGGAGGTAACGGAAGAAGGTGCCACTTGCAAGCAGCGTGGTAGAAAATGATTCTTCCCCTCTCCTGGAAGAACCGCCATATAAAGTTGCTGATTATCCCGAGCAAGGGAGGCTAAGATATCCTTCCATGATCCATCGCTGCAGTGGACACTTGCTCGAAGATGCCGTCTTTTTCGGCTCCTTACACGCTGGAAGAACATGATCTCCTTCTTCCTCAGGTCGACCCGGCGAACTCCGGCGATCATCTCTGCGTGGTGATGGAAATATGGGGAGAACAGGTTAAACCCTCAACCTTTTTATAGGCGAAAGAGGTCACACCTGTCCCCAATAAATCTGCCATAAAGTCAGCATCGACCGTTTCAACGCTCCATTCAGAAATGTTTCGAGTTACGAGGAGCGGTTCATGCTTCATTCAAAGCATTCCAAATTCTGAGGAATTTGAAATCTTTGAAGGGGGTCTTGTAGAAGCATGAAAAATACGCCGGATGACTATACGCAGCATATTGATGTAGAGCAGCATAAAACAGAGGCCTTCAGAGCCATCAAACGTACAACAGAGCTTTTTTTCGCTAAACACAGCGTGAAATATAAGCTCAAAGGACCATCCGCGTAAGGCAGTACGTCCAAACCGCTTCAGCATAAACATGGTGCTTCGTCGACTCCTGGGCGTAAAACCCATCCTCTTTCAACGCAATATTGAAGTGTAAGAGGGACGCTTCGCATTCTCCAAAGTGAACCTGTCAAAACCCTGCAATGAACCTGTCAGATCCTGCAATGAACCTGACGTCTGGACTTCTGACAAAGGAATATTGCTCGACTACCCAAACGACGTCTATAATGATGGCACAGCACTGCGACCCAGGCTGTCATTTACCGCCATCTCCTTTGCGTAAACTGCTCTTAGGTGCACGAAGGGATACGATGCATTATTTTACACAGGCAGACATGAGCTGTTTACGCTCTGCAGTAGACAAACCGCCTGCTACATCAAAAGCTACACTCCGTACGAGGGTCGAGGCACGTCTCTACGTCTAATGCACAGAGCGGTGACAGTTTCTCGAGGCACGTCTCTGCGATTGATGCACAGAAGGGCTGCAGGCCTTCAAAAATACACCTCTGTATTTTATGCACAAGATGGTGGCAAATCTCGACATTTAATGCAAGAGATTTGATTATATCTTCAAAAGCCGTAATTTCGGCTAAGACGTCCACATCAGCACTCTGGCACGGTACGCAGCGGCTTCTACGTCCACTCAGCTCCTGTGCTCACTCGGCCTCTATGACCACTCGGCTTCTACGTCCACTCGGCTTGTACGCCCACTCGGCTTCTACGCCCACTCGGCCTCTATGACCACTCGGCTTCTACGCCTATTTCGGCTTCTACGCCTATTTTGGCTTCTATGGCTACTTGGCTTCTACGCCATGGTGATAGACATTGGCTCCTACGCCCACCTCTTCTATACGAGGGATACCTACCTACGTGGCTTCTACGCCGTGATCTTCGTAGCGATTATACGTATTTTGTCCCGTAGTTGGACCCGCATCACACGCTCATTCAAAGGATCATCTATACGCAGGCATTGGTTATTTTAACCGTTGTGTAAAAGGGTGCTGTACTTTCTACTCCTCGGTTTCTACACCAACGGAGTGGTCACTGTCACTAAAACTCTATAAATAGAGACCACTATCAATGAGGAAAAAGGTCGACAAATTGGAGGGTCGAGAGAGAGAGAGAGAGAGAGAAGAATTCGGAGCTCAGGCAAAGAGTAGGGATCGACGACTTTGGCATCGTGCATCCTCTCCCGCAACCTCCAAAGCTGCTTCCTGTCTTCTACGGCACTTCTTCATCATCGTGTGGTCCAAGGGCTAAAGTGATCGACTGCAGATCAGACACCTATAACAATATTTACCCAGATTAAATAAATTATACTCCCACATCCTCGTATAGGATCAAATTGTACAAGTTTGTTTGTAAACCAAATAAGGCGGGTTTCGTGTAAACCCCATCTTGAATATATTTTTGTTCTTTCGTTTTCCACCACAAACAAGGACATGATGGCTGTCTGCCATATACCGCCTGAGTTATGACACATGGAATACGTCATGTACTCCCTCAAGTGTAGGTGGTAGCGCAAATCGATACGCCACTTTTTCTACTCTCTAATACGTTAAATGGTCCAATATATCTTAGACTCAACTTACCGCGCCCGCTGAATTGAATGGTGCCTCTGGTGGGTGATATTCTCAAGAAGACATGATATCCTTCTTTAAACTCTAAGGGACGACGATGAAGATCTGCCCATTATTTTTGCCTGTCTTGTGCTGCTCGCAAATATCCTTGGATTTTCTTTACCTTCTCCACTGTGCGAACAATCAATTTTGGTCCTAGAATTTGTCTTTCACCCACATCGCTCCAACATACTGGGGAACGACACTTTCTTCCATACAGTGCTTCGTAGGGAGCCATTTGAATGCTCGCCTGATAGCTATTGTTATAGGAAAACTCGACCAAATGTAAATGGTCTTCCCATGATCCACTAAAATCAAGCATGCATGCTCTCAACATATCTTCCAGTGTCTGAATAGTACGCTCGGATTGACCATCTGTCTGCGGATGATACGATGTACTGAACTTTAGGTGGGTACCAAGACTCTCTTGCATACTTCGCCAAAAGTAAGATATGAACCTCGTATCCCTATCAGACACGATACTAACTGGTACTCCATGCAGTCGCATAATATCTCTCATGTACATATCTGCTAAGTCCTCTGTGGATTGCCCAACTCTGAAGGGTAAAAAGTGGACAGCCTTGGTGAGTCGATCTACGATCACCCATACCGTATTACGACCATTAGGACTCCGTGGAAAGCCCGTAACGAAGTCCATAGTGATGTGCTCCCATTTTCACTCAGGTATTGGGAGTGGTTGGAGTAAGCCTGCGGACCTCTGATGCTCAGCCTTGACTTGCTGACACACCAGACATTTTTTCATAAAGTGGGCTATCTCCCTCTTCATTCCATGCCACCAATAGTACTGTCTCATATCTCTATACATCTTTGTGCCTCCTAGATGAATAGAGTATGTTGAGCTATGTGCTTCTGACATCAGCTCTTGACGAAGTTCTCCATTCATAACATAGAGACGATTTCCACATCTTAAAGTTTCGTCCTCGTGTATGCGTAATCCTGTTTGTATTCCGTCCTCTATCCTTTGTCAAAGCCTCTGGAATCTGGCATCTGTTGATAGGACAGCCTTGATCCTTTCGACCAATGTTGATTGCAACTGGTAACTTGACAACTGGCCGTCAGTTCCTGGCATAATGACTTCTATACCCATCTGTTCTAGATCTTTCAATAGATGTTGCTGGGTAGTCAAAAAGAATGCTATGGGCTTCCTGCTTAAAGCATCGGCTACTACGTTGGCCTTTCTCGGATGATACTGCAGCTTAATCTCAAAGTCTGACATCACCTCGAGCCAACGTCTTTGTCTCAAGTTCAAGTCCTTCTGGGTGTAGACGTACTTTAGGCTTTTGTGATCAGTGAATATCTCTACTCATTCTCCGTATGGATAGTGTCTCCAAAGCTTCAAGGCAAAGATGATTGCCGCAAGCTCCAGGTCGTGAGTGGGGTAATTTTTCTCATGGGTCCTCAATTGTCTAGAGGCGTAGGCCACAACCTTCCCATGTTGCATCAAGACGCAACCTAAACTTTTTTCGGATGCATTGTTGTAGATTACGAATCCTCCGGATCCCGAAGGTATGGTCAAGATAGGTGCCGTAGTCAGATGCTTTTTCAGCTCGTCGAACGCTATCTGACATTCCTCTGACCAGATGAACTCCTGCTCCTTGGGGGTCAAGCGAGTCATCGGCCCCACGATCCTTACAAAGTTCTCTACGAACCTCTGGTAATATCCGGCAATTCCTAGGAAACTCCTCACTTCTGAGACGTTGGTAGGGGTCGGCCACGTTTCTACTAACGAAATTTTTGTTGGATCTACCGAAATGCCATCTCCTGAGATAACGTGTCCAAGGAAAGCGACACGATCTAGGAAAAACTCGTATTTACTCAGCTTTGCATAAAGTCTCTCACGCCTTAGTGTCTCTAACACTAGCCTCAAGTGCTCTCCGTGCTCCTTTTGGCTCTTTGAATACACCAAGAAGTCGTCGATGAAGACTACCACGAACCGGTCCAGATACTGATGGAATACTCTGTTCATTAGGTTCATAAATACGGCAGGTGCATTTGTCAATCCAAAAGGCATCACTAAGAACATGTAGTAACCATAACGAGTCCTGAATGCTGTCTTTGGAATGTCTTCTCTCCGTACTTTTACCTGATGATAGCCTGATCTCAAATCTATCTTTGAGAATACTACTGCTCCTGTCAGTTGGTCGAACAGATCATCAATTCGTGGCAGGGGGTACTTGTTTTTTATTGTCAAAGCATTAAAGGCTCTGTAATCAATGCACATTCAGAATATCCTATCCTTCTTTGGTACAAACAACACTGGTGCTCCCCAGGGTGATGCACTAGGACGAACAAATTCCTTGATCTGCAACTCTTCTAGTTGTAGCTTCAGCTCATCTAGCTCCTTCTTTTCCAACCGGTACACATTTGAAGATACCGGCGCTGCTCTGGGTACTAATTCAATAATGAACTCCACCTCTCTATCAGGCGGTAGGCCTGGCAATTCCTCTGGAAATACATTCTCGAATTCTGCAACAATAGCTGGTGGAGCTGTCTTCATAGCCATGTAAGCTCTAGGTGTTTGGCCTACTCCTTGCTCGATGGTGCCCCACATGTACTCGAATTCCGGGTGATCTAGTGGTCTAAAAGTAACGCTACCCCTCCGGCAGTCTAGTATAGCATTGTACTGGCTTAACCAGTCCATGCCTAAAACAACATCGAAGTTTGGCATCGGGAGTACTAAAAATCGTGCTCTCATCTCCCTACTACACACGACTACGGAGCACGTTCTAATAGTGGTAGTAACCGGTATGATGCCTCCTCCGGTAAGAATCTTCCAACTTTTAGGCAAGGGGGAAGTAGCAACTCTATGCATGGCTACGAAACTACTATATATAAAAGCGTAGTGCCAGAATCAAATAATGCATTTGCAGGTATTGACGCAACTAAAATGGTACCTGTGATAGTTTTCCCTTCTGGTTCCTCCATAACTGCTGCTAATGCAAAGGCATGTCCGTGCCTCTACCCTCTTGCCTGCTGCCTGGCTCGGTCGAACTGAGCCTCTTATGGGGCCAAGGGTGGTCCCTTCTGAAATCCTTTGGGTGCTAGGGGATGCTGACCTCCAGTCGGGGGTAGTATCCTCTAGACTGGTGCTGTTGGACCTTGTCTGTTCTGGGGTGCTACCTCTCGGCGTTGTGGGCAGTCTTTGGCCAGGTGTTGACTTGCTCCACATATCATGCACAGTCCAAGCTTCTTCCGACAGTCTCTGACGAAATGTCCCTTCTTGCCACAATGATGACAAGTCGGAAGCTCTTTCTACTGATATGGCACTGTCCTTTGTGCCTGTATTCCTGGATGATGGATTGGCCCTCATACTCTGGGCTGGGCTTTGGCTGGTATGTTCATGCTAGAGCGCCTTGCTTCTCTGCCAATGACCTCCTGGATTCTTGCCTATGGAAGAACCTCCTCATAGGAGATCCTGGACTGCATGGTGGTATACCTTTGTAGCTCGGGGGTAAGGCCGTGATGGAACCTACTGGCCTTCTCCAGCTCGTTAGGTATCAGGATGGCACCAAATCGACTAAGTCGACTAAACTCTGCATCGTAGGCATCTACAGTCATAGTTTCTTGTTCCAGGTGTAGGAACTGGGAGTATAGAGCATTCCTGACCGTAGCCGGGAAATACTTTGCATTGAAGTACACTAAGAATTGCTTCTACGTCTGGTTCTTGCCGATGCTGCATTCTATGGAGTCCTACCAGTGATGGGCGTTGCCTTTGAGTTGGGCCCTCACCGCGGTCATCCAAAGGTCTGGGTGTAACTGTGAACCTTCCAGCAGCATCTCCGTGTTGGAGACCCAATCTGAGATCTCCTCCGGAGTTTCGCTGCCCGAAAACATTCCTGGGCCCATCTGGCGAAAACCTCGGACAGTACCAACTGGTTGGACAGGTGCTGGGGTAGATGTTCTTTCCAGAGCTGTCATCAAGCTCTGCCTCAATGTCTCAGTCTGATGCCATTGTGTCTGCATCATATCTTAGAAGAATTAGAACATTTGTGGTTGTCCCTCTAGTTGTGGCATTAGGGCTAGAAAGGGTGGAGGTAGAGGCAAAGGTGTATCTGCCTGTTGTGTTGGTGCCTGGGAGGTCTGTCCTTCTTACTGAGCTAGTAAAGCTTCCTGGGTAGGACCATTATGGAGGTATGATGGATAAACTGGTGTCCTTCTTGGGGACTGATCTCTTGGGGTAGTCGGAGTCCTATTGACATCAGGCGAGGTGTCTGTTGCCTTGTCAACCCTATCATCTGTGTGTCCACTGGGTACGTCTATATTTCTGGGGGAAAAGAAACAAACAGGATGCAAGCATTTAATAGAATGTTTGCGTAAAATATGATTTCAAAGAAGTTTGGCGTAAAGTAAGACTTCAGAGTTGTCCGCGTAAAGATCGAGATTCTAGATAGTCTACATAAAGTAGGGATTCGAGACTGTCTGTGTAAAGCAGAGATAGAAATTTTTGAAATTGTCTACGTAACACAGAGTTTCAAGCTGTCTGGCGTAAAGTAGAGATTCAACTATCTGGCGTAAATCATGGCTTCAGAGCTACTTGCGTAAAAGTCTGATATACTTCATGCGTAAAGTCTGCCTAAAAGTCTGTGCGTAAAAATCTGTGTGCGTAAGGGTTACCTGCGTAAAATCTAACATACGTTATTTTTATTGCAGCATAAAGTCTGCGTAAAACTCTTGTAAAAAGGTCTGCCAAGAATCTGCACGTAAAAGTCTAGTATACGTTTGCAGGGTAAAGTTTGTACGAGGAACTCTTTGTATTTCCTCGGATGAAATTGTCAGATAATTCAGTGAACTTGACATTTGACAAAAGCACTGCACGATGATCAAGAGGGTGGCTGTGATGATGTTTTTGCACAGAGACCCAGGTTGTCGTTTAGTGACATATTTGATACGCCACTCAAAGGAAGAAGATTGAGTCTTCTGAATACGATGTCTATGGTAATGAGTTTTTATGCTCAAGATAAGACAAAACCTTGATGTTACGTAAAAAGCTGTTTCATGCTCAGGGCTCGAGGCATATCTCTGCATTTAATGCACGAGATTTTCCCTTTGTCATGACTGGAAAAGCTAAATTATGACTAATACGCTTATATCACCATCCTTGTGGTTTACGCCTAATCAGGCTACCCTACGCTGGTTATCAAGTTTACGCTGGGGTAGTTTCCTACATGGCTTGTGTCATACCCAGGATTAGGAAAACTATGGAAACGTGTTTAGCAGTTGTCATAACCGCTGAGTAAAGTTGGCAGTCTCTTCATAGTTTGGTTTTTTATGCCAACAAGGGTAAAAGATTTTTTGGCGTAAAACTTGTGTTATCCAACCTAGGATAGTTGAAAGGAAAAAAATAAGATTTAGTCCAGTGTGAATGAGATCCTTATGCTCTATTCCTATACGCATGCTTATTTGGTACAGTTATGTAACCAAAACAATATAAGCTAGACCTGCATGGGCCACCACTAAAACCATGTCACGCTCCAGTCCTAAAATTATGTGGAACCAGGCCACGTGGCATTGGCCAGCTGACACGTCTCCGAAGGAAAACCCAATTTATTGGACCCAAAGAGACGTGCTACACTGTCCTAAAATACTAACAAGTCTAGTACTAGCATATAACAGGTAACATCTAATCTCATCCATAATATATCAAGGAACACTGAAATCAGTACTGGAATATAAGTGCTAAGTCTGAAATGTCATAGTACAACCCAGATATGTCTGGTGGGAACAAACCCACTACAAAAACTAAAATAAGAGAGCTAAAATATAACATGACTAGAGCATCGGCTATCTAGATAAAGAGGCTCCAGCTCTAGATGGCAAGTCTACCCAAAATCAGAAGAACTCGGATGGCAGCACCTCTAGCTCCTCCTCGGATGCGTACCTCGTCTCCTGCCCAAGTTCGTACACCGTGGGATAGTACACCTCATCTAAATCTGGAAGGGAACTAGGTCCTCAGTGGGACATAACAAGATATATAAAAGCATGCCATATATAAATACTGAATAAATAAAGGGTGAGCTAACCATCTAAGTGTATGCAAGTGTAAAGACAACATTGGTACGTATGGGAAGGCGTAGGCATAACGTCCAACGTCCGCTAGAGTGTGGTATCTGCAACGTCCATCATTCCGAAGAATGAGATATCTGTATATATATAACGTCCAACACTCTAAGGGACGTGGTATCTGCAAAGTACATATACGTCTGTATCACTCCGAAGAGGGCGGTATCTGCAATAAAGAAGGTGGGTGTCCCATACGCCTACTAGTTGTCTTCTCCGTCCAATGCGGATATACAAGTCGAATCCACAACGTGCATACCACGTAGCTATATTCCAAGTCACAACTTTCTAGATAATCCTGACTACGTGCTAAACCGTGATGTGTGTTTCACACACCGGTAGCTAATCGAGTACGCGAACCCGCATCCCAACATGAGTTGCAATCATGATACGTGTACAAGTGCCAAGGTCTAGGAGGATATCAGAATACCTTCGTATCTGTTGGTGAGTCTGCTAATGTCTAAGTCAGTTATACTACGTATCGACATATTGGTCGACTGCACCCGAGGCAATCTCAGGCGCACACAGTTATATGTATTTTTGCAACAGGAATATATGCAACAATTTATAATCTAAACAGTAGAATTTGGCAAGGTATACTTTCCTGAGCAAGACTTTGTATAGTGTACGTCCTGTGTGTAAGTTTTGGTGAAATAAGTGGGATTAGAGTTTGGGAAGTGTTGTAATATATATAGGGATAAGGAGGCGGTAGGGAAGCTTAGGGATTAAGAATTACTACTGCTGCTGCTTTCATCCTTTCATTGGTTTAGGTTTTGGTTGGTCTGCTATTGATTTAGGTTTCGGTTGAGGTTAGTTTAGGAATGACAGGTAGAGAGGCGGTGGGGGATGAGTCATAAGAGGGTTATTTTACGCACGGTGACAGGAATTATGTGGTGGAATTGGTTTACGCGTGGAGGTTGCTTTATGCGTAGTTTTAAACTTTACGCGTGGAGGTGGTTTTACTACTACTGCTGCTGCTGTTTACGCGGGTAGGAGTATACGCGGGGGTGATGAGCTACTGCTTACTTTATGCGGGGGTTGGTTAACGGGTTGCGGGTTTGGTCCAATGGGGAATTCTATTCTAATAAATTATATATATATATATATATATATATATATATATATATATATATATATATATATATATCTTACAAATTACATTGGCACATACGGTTAAGTTAGCTACTTCCAAAAGGTCTCCTACATGGAATAAATTAGGAAAAATTTATAATGGCTCCATAAATCCTCTAAGTGCTGAAAACTTTTCAGAATAAATCTAATAAAATCTATTCTCCCTATTTAGCTCATAACTAATACGTTTTCAAGGTTAGGGGTTTTACAGCTTTTGTTGAGCAGCAAACTGCGCCTGAATATGTGCTTGTTGAGTAACGGCTTGTTGTTGCTGCACCTCTATGAGATGCATAAGCCGCTCGGCCATATCGGTAGAACCCGCTCCTCCGAATTCTCCAGAACTTGCTGGATCGCTCTGAATGGGTTGAGCACTGCTTGTAGCGGCAGTATTTTTCTTAGCCATTGCTACAAAAGGGAGTAGCTTGTTAACACTCCAAAAACGATAAATTTATATCTATAGGCTCATTGTATAGGCGATTCATCTCATGCAACGGATGCCAAATGCAACTCAATTGAGAGACGCATCAAACTCCTATATTATCTTTTGAAATCCCAAGGAAGTGAAGCCGTGCTCTGATACCAATATGTCACACCCCGATCCCGAAAGGGTCAATCGTCCTTACTGGATCCTTTACGGAACCGAATTCGTCCTCGCTGGGGCGTGATGCCGTGCGAGCCTGGAGTTGTGCTCGCACAAGGCAAGAACGTGCAGTGATAAGAACCCATTATGAAACACAATTTAGAAAACACATTCACAGATATTTGAACACAAGTATAGGAAGAAACATGCTTTTCATTGATAATTCAGAGTAATTTACATAGAGTTTACATTGATGCCCTCTCAGCTACTTGATTTGCATTACAAAAGATAACTCAAAAGGCAGGGCGTGCTCCATCAGATAGTCCACGTCGTTCATACATTACGCCCTTGTATAGATTGAAAGTCCATGCCTCCCAAATGAACTGACTCCAACTATACTTCAAAATAGAGGTGCTCCTAACGCCTCCTCGTCTATCCACTAGCGTTGCACCGCCTGAGTGCCTGAAATAGTTGCCCACAACGTGGGTCAGTACTCAACTTATACAGGTGAGCGGGACGAACCCACTCGACTAAATCGACACTAGCTTATTAGAGGCGAGCATGCATTAAGATGATCTTTCTATAAAGAAGTAAGTAAATTCAATTCATATCAGTTGCATGTTTTGATAAGAATGAAAATAACATTGAGTCCAACCAGTACATCGGTTGCTTACTCAACCGATGCACACCTTTCCTGCAACAAAACACAAGTATACTTACCATCTGCACAAGACAATAAATTAGCATGTGTTCTACTCTATGCGGTCATTGGTGTGATCGACACCTTAGGGACTTATTCCAAGCATTGTGGCACGCCCTATCAGCCCGGGTAGCAAGCCCTGTTGGAGGTCCCACAATGCATCGCGACTAGCACGATCAAATATTTCCCTCCGGATCGATACGGTTCCAGTACCCCGGAATGCCGTTTCGAGGAAATGCCAAACCTTGTGCACAAGTTGTCCCAGACCATGCAAATGCATGAATAATTCATATATCATACAATGCATCAAAATAGACAGAAGAAGTAAAGCAACAATATATATCTTATGCAACAGTTCATATTTTCTCAAGCCATGTTCCGATTTTGGTATCCTATAGGTCCAAACTCTATCTGAGGCACCAGATCGCAACCAACAACCAAATTCCTTTATAAACAAACTCAAGTTATAAGGTGTGCAAGCATATAGTTAAGTTAGTCTACAATTCCTATGTTCCTTTCTTAGTGGCTGGCATGCATTATGGCTAAAGATTTCCTAGGCGTCCAACCGGGCATCATCGAGTGAACGTTTGAAACATTAGAGATGTGGGCGTGAAGAAGTAGGAAAGAAGGGTCCGAACCACTCACTGGTTAAGGGAAAGATACTGAAATAAGGAATCCCGCTTAGCGACGATCAAACGTTAGTTACGCGGACCTGCAACAGCACGAGCACCGAGTTAGAATTCTTGCCTATCCTTCCTGTCGAACTCCCCAAGAATCAAAGCTCAAAACGATAAAACCAGCAGCTAAAACTAAGCAAATCGAAAGCAACACCAAATCAAAAATCCCAAAGCGGCAATCAAGAAAACCAAGCAACAAAGCACGAAAACTATTGGACTTGTTTCAATAGAGGCCTATCCATGAGTTGGACAGGATCATCATATTTCGTCCGTGGTAAGGGGATGCCGAAGATCTAAACTATGACTCAGACGGACTAGCCACAAGCCCAATTACATAGTGCATATTCCGGTCGGATTGAAATTTGAGGCACTACACCTTCCACGTGTTCTAGATGTTTATAGAAGCATAAAAATATTACAGGCCGCATAGAGCTCATGCCGCATAAAACATGATAGATATGGCCAGACCGAAGCCGCATAATAGCCTTCATGCGGCCTGAACAATCAAGTCGTAAAGAAGCCATATGCGGCCTGATCAACCAAGTCGCAGCGAAGCCGTATAGTATACTATATACTGCCTGAACAACCACAGAGTAGGGCGGTCGCATAAAACCCCTTGACACAGATCTCAATGTCTGCCAGAAGCTCTCACACCTCACTCATCATCCTGAGATGCTTCGAAATCCGTGCAGACGATGACTCAGGAAAAGATAACAAGTCAAATCAGTACATTAATTGCTTTAACAGACGGGCTATGCCACGTGTCGTACGTATATGGCTTCAAGACCCATGCGGCCTCGACATCATATGGCCAGAGTGTCCACCTGACCAAGGCCAAACAAGAGTATACATGCGGCTTCAAGACCCATGCGACCTCGTCCACATACGGCCAGAGCGTCTACCTGACCAAGGCCAAACAATAGTACGTATGCGGTTTCAAGACCCATGCGGCCTCGACATCATGCGACCAGAGGGTCATCCCGACCAAGGCCAAACGAGAGCTTCTATGCGACTACAACAGTATGCGGCTCCCGACTCACAAGATTTTTTGAACCGAAGATTTCTCGCATAGTTAGTATTGACCAAGTGTCTAATAGACCGAGTTATGCACACAACAGACCCAAGATATCTTCAAACAAAAAATCCTAACCAAACCCACGTGGCGGCTTGTTCGCACCATGCGGCTACCGTTACGACCGCATTCTGCTGAAGGAGCCCCATGCGGCCACCAAGCACGAGCATATGCGGTACCCATAGCACGTCCACAGGGCGGCTATAAATAGCAAGGTACCACACCCATACAAAATGTCAACTTTTTCTGCTTTAGGGAGAGACCGAACCAAAGGAGGAGGCTGGCTATCTGCGGATTCACACTAGAACCAAGGAGAGAAGTTTATGCGTCCGGATCGTCCATGGAGTAAAGAAAGTTGCTACACTCCTAACCCTCCATCGTCACCCCCAGATCAAAATAAATTTGTACTTAGATTATCTCTTAGGACTCTACTCTGTACTCTCAAGTTTGTTAATCAAAATCAAGTCCTCTTAGTTCTTCCTTTGAATTTAAATGACAAACAATGTTGTTACTTTCTTCCTATATGAGTAGTTTGTTTATTTTCTTCTGTTCAATTATTACTTGTCATATATTGTATCATGTAGTTTTTATTTCTAATACTTGCAGTTTGCTCCAGTCCAAAATGGACAATGTTAACCATGACACTTTAAAAAACAATCCTTATCATTAGTTCTACGGTGCATATAAAGATGAGGAAGTGACCCTAGTATGGAGATGGGTGTTTCCTATCTTATGTTTCACATACTCTTTTATCTTATTGTTTTAAATACCTTCACATTTCATCGTATTTGTTACCGAGTTAAGACTTCATATATTTTAAAGATTTTGATCTTGGACACTATATGAGACATTAGGGGTGAGCATTATTAGGTTTTGGACTAAAAATCAAACTGGACTGAACCGTATAAGAGATCCGGTTCGGTTTAAAAAAAAATTCGGTTCTATTTCGGTTTTGAAAATACTAAAATTCCTTATTCGGTTTCGGTTTTGGGTTTCAGTTTCGATTTTGGGTTTCAGTTTCGGTCCAAGACTGAAAATCGAATAAAATTGATATAATTATGTAAATACCCTAATTCTATTTATATTTTGTGATTAAAATGTGTATATTTGAAAACAACAATTCTATGTATGTGTTTTGAAGGACAACTTTTGGCACAATCTTTAAATACAGCAAACATGTGTATAAAATTATAATTTTTAATATAATTTAACCGCAATCTAAACTTTGGATTCGATCCATTAAACAATAACAATAGTCCAACCAAGCAAACCGAATATCTTATTCGGTTCGGTTTGGTTTGGTTTCGATTTTGGCTAATTTTGGTTTGGTTTCGATTTTGAATTTTGGAATTCTAGTTTATTAGGTTTTGGCTACTTCGGTTCGGTTGAAACCGAATAAACCGAATAACCGAATGCTCATCCTATGAGTCATTTTTGAACACCTTATTGGATACGGGTCGAAGTACTACACGAACCCGACCCATTTTGACCCTCGTCTCCTCTTTACCCTACTCCTCAATGTCCCGAAAACCCCCCTCCCTCCCGCACGCACACTCTCTCATGATGACATGAGATGGGCAATAGCAAAACCCCCGTCCCATGCCTCCTCCCTCTCCCTCACCCACCAAATCCTCACCATCCTCCACACCCACCACCCCCTCTCCTCCCCCATAGAGCCCTCCCTCTCCGTCCTCTCCCCCGACCTCACCCCCGGCATCGTCTCCTCCGTCCTCTCCCACTCCCCCTCCCCTCCCTTCCCCGCTGCCTTCCGCTTCTTCGTCTGGGCCTCCCGCTCCCCACGCCTCCGCAGCTGGCATTCCTACAACCACATCGTGGGCGCGCTCCAGAGCCCTCCCAATCTCGACTCCTCCTGGCTCACCCTTTCCCACCTCAGGGACTCTAACATACCCATCTCGCCCTTCGCCTTCTCCGCCCTCATCTCCGCCCTCTCCGCCTCCGGCCGCGCTGACGCGGCCGTCGAGGCCTTCGTCCGCATGGCCGAATTCGGTTCCCGCCCCAACACCTTCGTCCACAACACCCTCCTCTCCGTCCTCATCAAGAAAGACGTCGTCTTGCTCGCCATGGCCGTCTACAACAACATGCTCAAGCTCGACTGCCGCCCGAACCGCGCCACCTTCCACGTCCTCGCCGACGGGCTCTGCAAGGCCGGCCGGGCGGACGACGCGCTGAGGCTGTTCGACGAAATGCTGAGGAGAGGTATTAGTCCGGACACGAAGATTTATTCTGTTTTCCTATCGTCGCTTTGTAGGGGAAACAGGCTGGACGGGGCGAAGAGGCTGTTCCTTTCGATGGACCGGAATGGGTACCGGCCCGATTCGGCCGTCTACAACATTATGCTGAGCGGGTACTGCCGGTCTGGGATGGTGGACGAGGCGTTCGGGATGCTGCGGTCGTTCGAGAAGGAGGGGTACGTTATCGGGCTTAAGGGTTACTCCGTGCTGATTGACGGGTTGTTCCGGGCAGAGAGGATCGACGAGGCATGCCGGGTTTATGAGGAGATGTTGAGGAAGGACGTGGAGCCGGACTGCGTCGTGTATACAATTATGATTAGAGGGTATTTGGATGCCGGGAGGGTCGAGGAGGCTTTTGCGCTGGCAGGGGAGATGGAGAAGAGAGGGATAGTTGCTGATACGTTTTGCTATAACACTTTGATCAATGGGTTCTGCGATTCTGGCCAGTTTGGGAGAGCTCGGTCGCTGTTGCTGGAGATTTCGAAGCAAGGTCTCGTACCTGACTCGGCCACTTACACTATACTGATCCGTGGGCTGTGCAAGGAAGGGCGTGTACTTGAGGCGCAAGAATTGTTTGATGAGATGGGGAGGGCCGGGTGCGCCCCGACTGTGATGACGTACAATTTTCTCATCAACGGGCTTTGCAAGGTTGGGATGTTAAAAGAAGCTCACATCCTTTTCTGTAAGATGCAGTTGGGTGGAAAGCCGTCCCTTTTCCTTCGCCTATCTCAAGGTGCCGATAAGGTCCGGGACAGTAGCAGTCTAAGTAAGATGATTGGTGAGCTCTGTGAGTCTGGTCGTGTAGATACAGCCTATAAGCTTCTTCGAGATATCATAGACAGCGGGGTTGTACCAGATAACATTACATACAATATACTGATGTATGGATTACTTAAGGTTGGGAGCCCCGATGGGGCAATGAAACTCTTCAGAGAGCTTCAGATGAAAGGTCATTCCCCTGATGTAGTGACTTACGGCACACTAATTGACGGTCTCCTGAGAGTAAGTAGAGACGAAGATGCATACATGGTCCTTCAGCAAATGCTGCGTGATGGGTGCTTGCCAAGTATAGAGATCTATAAGACACTTATGAAAAGATTGTGCCGAAAGAGGAAAGTAAGGCAGGCTGTGGCCCTTTGGTTGAACCACATTGCTCAAGTATGCACTAGTCCTGCGGAAGCCCAAACCATAAAACTGGTGAGGAAACATTTTGATGAAGGGTGCATAGAGGAAGCAGTCAGAGAGCTTGTCAGGATGGATCGGGAGCGCAGCTCTGTGAATTCTTATCCATACACCATATGGCTCATTGGATTTTGCCAGGCAAGAAAAGTTGATGAAGCTCTTAAAATTTTTACCATCCTCGTAGATTTCGACGTCGACTTAACTCCTCCCAGCTGCCACTTCCTTATCCAAAGTCTATGCTATGAAGGGAAGCTAGCCCCAGCGTTGGATGTTATGCTCTATGCATTAAGGAAACGGTTCTGGATTATGCAACCTGTTGGCAATCGGTTAGTTGAGAAACTCTGCATGGCTAATAAGAAGAAGGCTGCTCATGAACTTGTGTGGCAAATGAGACTTGCTGGATACGATATGGATTATCTCAACACTCCTACAAAGAATTTATTATATAATGAACAAGTTGTTGGTGGTTGAATGTTTTTCTGGCACTAATACTGCAAAAGGTGAGTTGCTAAGAGATTTTGGTTTTATTAAACAGAGTCTCTGCATTGGGTATACTACCCATTTTTTAGTTACACAACGACATCCATTTTGTATTAATTCAATGCTGTAAGGTTGTCTAATTAGTTTGATGTGGTTTTTTTTTGACCTACATCCTGTTCTTGTAACTTCATAAAGCAGATTTCAGTCAGTAGGTTTCAATGGAAGCTATGTATCATGACTCCTTTTATTGGATTTATATTTATGTATTTTTAATGGGGCAAGCATATTAACTTTTAATAAAAGTGTGCTTGCGTAAAATACCCAATTCTGGGTATAGCTGAATGTTCCTTTGGTACTGATACTAAAGGAAATTACTGATAGGGTTTCTATGATTAGTAGTTTCATGTCTTTTCTACCTATTTTCTTGTAATATTGAAAATCAAATTTCATTGAGAAAATGGTTGAGTAAAACCTATGGATTAGGATTCTTTTATTTAAATTTTCATTTATGTCTTTTTAGTGAGTTAAATATATAACAATTTAAGTGCAGGCTTGTCAAATGAGATAAATCACTACAAGTGTTTCCTTTGAATGGACAGCTAGGAAAATTTGATCTTTGGAGTAAGAACTGTCCTGTTGATATAAATCAAAAGATTGTACTGAGGCATGCCATTTAAAGCTCTTAGATTAGCGTACTCAGAGGAATGTATAAATTAATTATTGGTGAATAAATGGTCCGGGAGTATTTTGTTTTCATATATTATGAGTTAACCTCTGCCACTGCAATTCTCCTTATTTGATTGAATTCTTCAAGGGTTATGGTGTAATTCTCCCAATGTAGTTTACTTCTTCAACACCACCAACTATTTATTCAACACCTGTCTCCATTCGTGTGTCTATATATTTCAGGAGGAGAGGCTTGTGGGTGTAAAATTTTTCTTATATAAGGAAATGGGAATACCGAGCAATCCTCATTTATATGCTTACCCTTTGTTCATCTTCTGTACCTACATATTTATATATCTAGCTTGAGTCGAACTTGAACTTCCATGCTGTTATGACATATGCTCTGAGGAACAAGCTGCAGATATGTTCCCCCAAGGAATTTGCGTTTGGCAGCCTTTACATAGCCATACAGTCTTTGGGCAGTTGCTGAAATCAGTTTACACCTTCATACCATAAGGCTGGTCTAGTGTTAAGGTGAGGTCCTGTGTATCTTGTTCTTTAATGCTAGTCTTGTTATGCTCGACTTCTTATCTTATAAGTCTCCAGAAAATTGTAGCTCTATACTAATATTTTCATTAAATTATCTTCCCATAATATTATAGATCCTAATATGTTTGTACGATCTACAAGATTTGTTTTGTAGTTTATAAATTACAGCAAGGTAAAAGTATATTTTAGAATTTATGTACTTTTTGGGTTGAATTCCAATAGAGGGAAGGCTTACGTATGTGCAAGACTGGTAAACAGGGGTAATGGACTGACCTGTTGTGTGTTCTGCTCTTATTTAGAAAATTCAGCAAAGTCTTTGGTGTAAATATGCTGAAAGTTAAGAACTTGATTTTGCAAGAGTGACTACTGGTCCGAGTCCGATGATTGGAACAGAATTATGATTTATAGGAGTAAAGATAAGAATTTATCAGTTAGTGAAGTCTTCTCCCTTACATGCACAAGACAGTATCTGTATAATTTACTTGTGCCTCAGAAACATAGTTTCATTATTATTCGAATTGAAGCATGTAACTAAGAAATTATGTCCCTGTTACAAGAAAAGCACGTTGTCTCTTCTTCTCTTTCTCCTCTCTTATACCCTTGGTGAAGTTTGGAGATGGGAGAGAAGGAAAAAAAGTAGGAGAAGAGAGAATATGAGACACGAGATTGCAAGGGCCTTAAACCCTATGTTGTATCTCATGTCTATTTATATTTATATGCAATACACCCACAATTACTATTATACCCTCATATGATAAATAACAAAATAAAATAACTTTAACACCCTCCCTCAAGCAGGAGCATATAGATCAGACATGCCCAGCTTGGTACATAAATCAGAAAATGGACCACGAGCAAGTGGTTTGGTGAGTATATCACCCAATTGATCCTCTGACCGAACATAAGAAGTGACAATCTGTTTCTTCAGCAACAAATCACGAACAAAATAACAATCCACCTCGATATGCTTCGTGCGCTCATGAAACACCAGATTACTTGCGATAAACATTGCCGGCTGATTATCACAATACATCTCCATCGGAATAGGAATCATAATCCCCATTTCATGAAGAAGAGACTGCACCCACATCATCTCAGAAGCTGTATGAGCCATCGCACGGTACTCGGCCTCTGCACTAGAACGAGCCACAACATTCTGCTTCTTACTACGTCACGTGACAAGATTGTCACCCACAAACGTACAATAGCCAGAAGTAGACCTATCACTGCGACTGTCTTCCCAATCAGCATCATTGAACCCAGTCACCATAAGCAACTGGGAAGGTTTGTATAACAAATCCTTTCAAGGTGCACCCTTCAAGTATAGAAGAATGCGAGAGATATCCTCTCAATGTGATTGCCGAGTAGCATGCATAAACTGACTAACTACTCAAACTGCATATGTGATGTCTGGTCGAGTAACAGTTAGATATATAAGTTTGCCAACCAAACGTCTATAATATCCAACATCCTCAAATAACTCTCCCCTGTCAGCATCAAGCTTGTCATGATAATCCATAGGAGTCTGAACTGGCCGACACTCCAACATTCCAGTCTCGGAGAGCAAGTCTAGAACATACTTGCGTTGTGACAGATACACACCCTTCTTAGATCGAGCAACCTCGATTCCAAGAAAATATCGAAGAAGTCCCAAATCCTTAGTATGAAACTGACGACTAAGGTAGGCCTTCAAGTCCGCAATTCCAGCATGATCACTCCCAGATATAATATCATCAACTTAAACAATCAACACTATAATACCTGCTGAGGAAGAATGACAAAATACTGAATGATCTGATGTGGTGCGCCGAAAGCCATACTGAATGAGAACTGAACTGAACTTGTCAAACCAAGCACGAGGTGACTGTTTCAGTCCATATAATGCTTTCTTCAATCGACATACGAATTTTTTATTTTCTGCCACAACATATCCCGGTGGTTGATCCATATAAATCTCCTCCTGCAAGTCACCATGCAAGAAATCATTCTTTATGTCCAGCTGATATATAGGCCATTGGTGATTAACCGCCACAGAAATAAGAATCCGAACTGAATTCAGCTGAGCCACTAGAGAGAAAGGCTCCATATAATCCATACCATATGTCTGAGTATACCCTTTGGCAACCAACCATGCCTTGAGGCGCTCAACAGAACCATCGGGGTGATACTTAACAGTGTACACCCATCTACAACCTACTGTCTGCTTTCCAACAGGAAGTGATGTAAGCTCCCAAGTCTGATTTTGATGTAAAGTATACATCTCCTTATCCATTGTACTTTTCCAACCAGAAGATGACATAGCCTGCTTGTAAGTTTTGAGAATGAAAATAGAAGACAATGAAACAGCAAATGCATGAAAAGATGAAGCACGGTGTAATAAAACATAGTTAGAAATGTGATGCTTATTCTTTGTGGAACAAAGGCGTTTTCTTTTTCTGAGAGCAATAGGAAGATCATCTGGATCTGTGGTGATGGGAGCAGAAACCTCAGGCACGGAAGATGATTGGTTGAGGGCTGAATTCTGCAGAACCACCGGCCTGTCCTTGGATCTCTGATAAACCTGTAAATGGAGAATGGAGACAAATTGATTCAGGAATGACCGGAAGTGGTATGGAAGATATCAAATCTGTTGTAAAAGGAATACAACGGTCTCCTGAAGGAAAGAAAGGGGTAGACTCAAAGAATGTAACATCCGTACTGACATAATATTTGTGTGATTGTGGACTGTAACAACGATAACCTTTTTGAGTACGGGGATAACCAAGAAAGACACACTTCAGAGATCTAGGAGCCAACTTATCTCGATTAGGTTCAAAGTTATAAATAAAAGTGACACACCCAAACACTCGAGGAGATAAGAAAAAATGTGCGACATCTGTATGTAATATGGTAAATGGAACTTTGTTATTTAATACAGATGATGGCATGCGATTAATTAGATAACATGCAGTAAGAACGACATCTGACCAATACTGTTTAGGGACATGCATATTGAACATGAGAGTTCGAGCCACATCTAAAATGTGTCGATGTTTGTGTTCGGCTATACCATTTTGTGGGAGGTGTGGACACAACTGATTTGATGAATCATACTACGATCAACACAGAAACTGTTCAGAGAAGATTGAGTATACTCCAAAGCATTATCAGAATACAGAATTTTGATACGTTTATCAAACTGAACATAGACTTCATTATAAAAGGTAGATAACACATTTGGAAACTCAGATCTTTCTTTCATTAAATAACACCAAGTCATTATGGAATAATCATCAATAAAAATAACAAAATACTGAAATCCTTTGGAACTTTTGACTCTAGACGGACCCCAAATATCAGAATGAACAAGATCAAAAGACTCTAATTGACGACTCTCACTATGATGAGGGAATGAACTACGGTGATGCTTGCCTAACTGACAAGCCTCACATTCAAGACTAGAAACATGACTCAAACTAGGAACAACTTAACGCAACTTAGCCAAAGACGGATGTCCCAAACGATAATGACACTGCAACGGAGAAGTAAAAACAAAAGTGAAGTCCTTTCCAGGTAGATCAAAGTAGTACAGTCCATCTTTTTTAGTCCCGAATCATTCATCTTCTTCGTCCCGAGGTTCTAAAAAACACACGAATTGGAAGAAAATGTCACAGAACATTGAAGAGATTTGGTTAACTGGTTCACAAATAACAAATTAAATGAAAAATTAGACACATAATGAATCAAATAATGATAGTGATTGAGTAGGGTGAATGACACATTTCCCAAGCAACAGGACGAGTAGACCCATCAGCCAAGATAATATTATGTTTCATGGAACTACGATTATGAAAGAGAGATGTTATACCAGACATGTGAGAGCTTGCTCCTGAGTCGATGACCCAAGAGGTGGATGGTGACTGGGTTGCCACAAAAGCATGATTACCTATATGTGCCATGGTTGCAGTAGGTTGGGAGGTGGTCTAGCAAGCGCGTTCAACTTTTGGAGGATCTGTTCAAATGGAGATGAGGTATCGGACGTTGAAGTCTGATTGAAACCTGAATTATCATCTCTGGGAGCAGAAGTGGTGACCTGGGACTGCATATTTTTATCATGCACTTGATGTGCATATTCTGGTTTGCCCCACTTGTCCCAACAATAGTCTTCCACATGACCAAGCATTCCGCAATAGTTATACTTCCGTGGTTCACCACGGCCACTACCACCACCACCGCGGCCACCACCATGACCATTGTCTCTACCACCACGGCCTCCTCCTCGACCAAAACTACGACCACCATCTCTACCACCACGTCCACCACCACGACCAACAACACTAGAAACTAGGACAGAAGAGTCAATACTGGCACCACAGAACTCTGTCCCAAAAAGGAACGATTGAGACGGGAGAAAGTATCTACCACCGTAGGTAACTGCTCTCCAGCAAGGATTTGAGCTTTATAAGGTTCGAGCGCAGGATCCATGTCGGCTAGGATAAGTGAAACATGAAACTCTTCCTTCTGTCTCCGAGCTGCCTTCAAATCAGTAGTAACATAATGATATTGAAGCAGTTCCTCCCACAAAGCCTTCTTTGAAGCCAGATATTCGTTCACAGGCTTCCTATTTTGCTTTGTATTAAACAATAACTCGTACAACTCATAGATACGGGCAACGTTTTGTTTCCGCGAATATGATTCTTCCAGAGATGTCCAAATCTGTTTGCTTGATTCACACCACTGAACATTAGTAGCGATATGCGGTTTCATACTATGCCACAACCACGACATAATGTATGCATCTGCACTCATCCAATCTTCATACTCAGCGAAAGTTTCAGGCGGGGGTTCTTCCGTCAAAATCTTCAACTTCTTCTTCGCCTTTAACACCACTTTGATAGACTTGGATCAGACAAGGTAGTTCGCACCATTAAGTTTCACCGCTGTAATCGACTTTCCCAATTCATCATTATGAATAACAGTAAAAGGAGAACCACCTCCGCTACCACCACCACTATTAACCTCGTTAGAAGATTCGGTCCCCACCATACTTGCAGATGCAACAGAAATACGAGGTCTTTGAAACCCTAGATCTCACAACGAACCTCAACCGACGACGAACAACCAACGGAGATCAGTAGAAACCCTAGATCTTATAAACGAACCACTAACGACAACGAACGACGAACGGCGAATCATGAAAAGTAGACAAAAAACAGCTGAAAAACAACGAACGACGAATGGCTACCGCTCCCGAATCCCTGTCGAACTGACGACCGAGTTCGATCGGCCCTGTCGTGGATGGGATGTACAGTACTTTCAAATATATGTTCTGATACCAAGTGAAGTTTGGAGATGGAGAGAAGAAAAAGTCGGAAAAGAGAGAATATGAAAAAGAAGATTGCAAGGACCTTAAACCCTAGGTTGCATCTCATGTCTATTTATATTTATATGCAATACACCCACAATTACTATTATACCCTCATATGGTAATAACAAAATAAAATAACTCTAACACCCTTGCACAATGTGCACAGGAACATAGCCAAGAATTCAATGATGAGGGGGCCAAGAACATAAAAACATCTTTTCGTCGGGTAGATTACCCGTTTTTAGTAACACCGTGACATCCATTTTGTATTAATCCAATGTTATAGGTTTGTCTAATTATATTGAGGTGGTTTTTATTTTGACCTACATCCTGTTCTTGTATCGTAGTAAAGAAGATCCCAATGTGTAGCTTCAATTGAAGGTATATATCATGAGTCCTTTTCTTGGATGTATACTTATGTACTTTTGATGGGGTTAGTATATTACCTTTTTTAAATTACCCATTTTGGTTGGTAGCTGAATGTTGCTTTGGTACTGATACTACAAGAGTGAGGAGATCAGGAGTTTTCTCATAGGGAGAGCCTATACATGAAATTACCATTATTTTAGTTACTCAACCTTCATTTATATCAACCCGACATGATATGGTTTTGACTAGAAGTTTCCACATCTGTAATACCTACATCCTCCACTTGTAATATTGAAAATCAAACTTTAATGAGAAATAGAGTTGAATAATCTATGGATCATGATCATTTTTATTTAATCTCCATTTATGTGTTTTTAATGAGATAAATACATTCCATTTAAGTGTAGGCAATCTGAGATAAACTAGAAGAGTTTCCTTTGAGTTGATAGCTAGGAGAATTTGATATATGGTGTGAGAATTGTCAGAAAAATCTGAGCAGTATCTTTCATGTAGATAGAGATATAAATCAAAAATTGTACTAAGGCATGTCATTTATAGCTCTTAGATTTAGCGTTCTCCTAGAGGAATGTAGAAATTAATTATCGGATTAATGATGATCAGGGAGTATTTTGTTTTCATATATTATGGGTTAACCTCAGCCACTGCAATTCTCCTGATTTGATTGAATTCTTCTTCGGCACCATCAACAAATGATTAAAGACTCTCCATTATTGTGTCTATATCTTTCAGGTGGAGAGGCATGAGGGAGTTAACATATTCTAATATCAGGAAACGGGAATACTGAGCAATACTCATTATACGCTTAACCTTGTTCTTCTTCTCCATCTAATATATTTATATGTGTTGCATAAGTTTAGCTTCAACTTCCATGCTGTTATAAGTTTGCTCCGAGGAATATTCTGCAGGTATGTTTTCCACCAAGGAACTTGCCTTTAGAAGCCCTTTGCGTGGCGACACAATCTTGATGTGGTTGCTGAAATCAGTTTACGATCTCATACCATCAGGCTGATCCATTGTTAAGGTGAGGTTCTTGACATCTTATAGTTCTCCATAGAATTGTAGCTCTCTACTAATACTTCCATAAAATTCTGTTCACATCATATTATTGATCCTAATATGTTTCTAAGATCTATAAGAAAGTTGGTTTTGTAGTCTATAACGTACAGCAAGTTTAAAATGTACTTCATAAGATCTGTACTTTTTTTTAGGTTGAATGGATGTGCAAGGCTGGAATAAGCATTCCAGTGTCGTGAGGCTTCTGCTTACGTAGGTTTTGGGGAGGATCAAGATGTATGTAGCCGTACCCCTACATATATGGAGAGGATGTTTTCCTGACTCGAACTTGTATCCTCAAGGAGGTTGTTAGAGTTATTTTATTTTGTTATTTATCATATGAGGGTATAATAGTAATTGTGGGTGTATTGCATATCAATATAAATAGACATGAGATGCAACCTAGGGTTTAAGGCCCTTGTAATCTCCTTTCTCATATTCTCTCTTCCCCTACTTCCCCTTCTCCTCTCTATCTCTAAACTTAACTTGGTATCAGAGCATATATTCTACTTTTCATGATTCGCCGTTCGTCGTTCGTTGTTCGTGGTCGTTCGTGGTTCGTTTATGAGATCTAGGGTTTCTACAGATCTCCGTTGGTTATTCGTCATCGGTTAAGGTTCGTTGTGAGATCTAGGGTTTCAAAGATCTCGTCTTTCTGTTGCATCTGCAAGTATGGTGGGGACCGAATCTTCTAGCGAGGTTAATAGTGGTGGTGGTAGCGGAGGTGGTTCTCCTTTTACTGTTATTCATAATGATGAATTGGGAAAGTCGATTACAGCGGTGAAACTCAATGGTGCGAACTATCTTGTCTGGTCCAAGTCTATCAAAGTGGTGTTAAGGGTGAAGAAGAAGTTGAAGTTTTTGACCGAAGAACCCCTGCCTGAAACGTCCGCTGAGTATGAAGATTGGATGAGTGCAGATGCATACGTTATGTCGTGGTTGTGGCATAGTATGGAACCACATATCGCTGCTAATGTTCAGTGGTGTGAATCAAGCAAACAGATTTGGGCATCTCTGGAAGAATCTTATTCGCAGAAGCGAAACGTTGCCCGTATCTATGAGTTGTACGAGTTATTGTTCAATACAAAGCAAAATGGGAAGCCTGTGAATGAATATCTGGCTTCAAAGAAGGCTTTGTGGGAGGAACTGCTTCAATATCATCCTGTTACTACTGATTTGAAGGAAGCTCGGAGACAGAAGGAAGAGTTTCATGTTTCACTCATCCTAGCCGGCTTGGATCCTGCGCTCGAACCTTATAAAGCTTAAATCCTTGCTGGAGAGCAGTTACCTACGGTGGCAGATACTTTCTCCCGTCTCAATCGTTCCTTTCTGGGACAGAGTTCTGTGGTGCCGAGTACTGACTCTTCTGCCCTAGTTTCTAATGCTGTTGGTCGTGGTGGTGGACGTGGCGGTAGAGATGGTGGTCGTAGTTTTGGTCGAGGAGGAGGCCGTGGTGGTAGAGACAATGGTCGTGGTGGTGGTCGCGGTAGTGGTGGTGGCCGCGGTGGTGGTGGTGGCCGTGGTCAACCACGAAAGTGTAACTATTGTGGAATGCTCGGTCATGTAGAAGACTATTGTTGGGACAAATGGGGCAAACCAGAATATGCACATCAAGTGCATGATGAAAATATGCAGTCCCAGGACACCACTTCTGCTCTCAGAGATGATACTTCGGGTTTCAATCAGACTTCAACGTCCGATACCTCATCTCCATTTCAACATATCCTCCAGAAGTTGAACGCGCTTGCTAGTACCACCTCCCAACCTACTGCAACCATGGCACATATAGGTAATCCTGCTTTTGTGGCAACCCAGTCACCATCCACCTCTTGGGTCGTCGACTCAGGAGCAAGCTCCCACATGTCTGGTATAACATCTATCTTTCATAATCGTAGTTCCATGAAACATAATATTATCTTGGCTGATGGGTCTACTCGTCCTGTGCTTGGGAAAGGTGTCATTCACCCTACTCAATCACTATCATTATTTGATTCATTATATGTGCCTAATTTTTCATTTAATTTGTTATCTGTGAGCCAGTTAACCAAATCTCTTCAATGTTCTGTGACATTTTCTCCCAATTCGTGTATTTTTCAGGACCTCAGGACGAAGAAGACGATTTGTTCGGGGCATGAAAAATATGGACTGTACTACTTGGATCTACATGGAAAGGCCTTCACTTCTGTTTCTACTTCTCCGTTGCAGTGGCATTATCGTTTGGGACATCCGTCTTTGGCTAAGTTGCGTCAAGTTGTTCCTAGTTTGAGTCATGTTTCTAGTCTTGAATGTGAGGCTTGTCAGTTAGGCAAGCATCACCGTAGTTCCTTTCCTCGTCGTAGTGAGAGTCGTCAATTAGAGTCTTTTGATCTTGTTCATTCTGATATTTGGGGTCCGTCTAGAGTCAAAAGTCCGAAAGGATTTCAGTATTTTGTTATTTTTATTGATGATTATTCCAGAATGACTTGGTGTTATTTAATGAAAGAAAGATCTGAGTTTCCAAATGTATTATCTGTCTTTTATAATGAAGTCTATGTTCAGTTTAATAAACGTATCAAAATTCTGCGTTCTGATAATGCTTTGGAGTATACTCAATCTTCTGTGAACAGTTTCTGTGTTGATCGTGGTATGATTCATCAAACCAGTTGTGTCCACACCTCTCAACAAAATGGTATAGCCGAACGCAAACATCGACACATTTTAGATGTGGCTCGAACTCTCATGTTCAATATGCATGTCCCCAAACAGTATTGGGCAGATGCCGTTCTTACTGCATGTTATCTTATTAATCGCATGCCATCATCTGTATTAAATAACAAAGTTCCATTTACTATATTACATACAGATGTCGCACCCTTTTCCTTAACTCCTCGAGTGTTTGGCTGTGTCGCTTTTATTCATAACTTGGAACATAATCGAGATAAGTTGGCTCCTAGATCTCTGAAGTGTGTCTTTCTTGGTTATCCCCGTACTCAAAAAGGTTATCGTTGTTACAGTCCACAGTCACGCAAATATTATGTCAGTGCGGATGTTACATTCTTTGAGTCTACCCCTTTCTTTCCTCCAGGAGACCGTTGTATTCCTTTTACAACAGATTTGATATCTTCCATACCACTTCCGGTCATTCCTGAATCAATTTTTGTCTCCATTCCCCATCTACAGGTTTATCAGAGATCCAAGGACAGGCCAGTAGTTCTGCAAAATTCAGCCTTCAACCAATCATCTTCCGTGCCTGAGGTTTCTGCTCCCATCACCACAGATCCAGATGATCTTCCTATTGCTCTCAGAAAAAGACAACGCCTTTGTACCACAAAGAATAAGCATCATATTTCTAACTATGTTTCATTACACTGTGCTTCATCATCTTTTCATGCATTTGCTGTTTCATTGTCTTCTACTTTTATTCCCAAAACTTACAAGCAGGCTATGTCATCTTCTGGTTGGAAAAGTTCTGGTTGGAAAAGTGCAATGGATGAGGAGATGTATGCTTTACATCAAAATCAGACTTGGGAGCTTACATCACTTCCTGTTGGAAAACAAACAGTGGGTTGTAGATGGGTGTACACTGTTAAGTATCATCCTGATGGTTCTGTTGAGCGCCTCAAGGCACGGTTGGTTGCCAAAGGGTATACTCAGACATATGGCGTGGATTATATGGAGACTTTCTCTCCAGTGGCTCGACTGAATTCAGTTCGGATTCTTATTTCTGTGGCGGTTAATCACCGATGGCCTATATATCAGCTGGACATAAAGAATGCTTTCTTGCATGGTGACTTACAGGAGGAGGTTTATATGGATCAACCACCGGGATATGTTGTAGCAGGAAATAAAAGACTCGTATGTCGATTGAAGAAAGCATTATATGGACTGAAACAGTCACCTCGTGCTTGGTTTGACAAGTTCAGTTCAGTTCTCATTCAGTATGGCTTTCGGCGTACCACATCAGATCATTCAGTGTTTTGCCATTCTTCCTCAGCAGGTATTATCGTGTTGATTGTTTATGTTGATGATATCATTATATCTGGGAGTGATCATGCTGGAATTACGGACTTGAAGGCCTACCTTAGTCGTCAGTTTCATACTAAGGATTTGGGTCTTCTTCGATATTTTCTTGGAATCGAGGTTGCTCGATCTAAGAAGGGGGTGTATCTCTCACAACGCAAGTATGTTCTAGACTTGCTTTCCGAGACTGGGATGTTGGAGTGTCGGCCAGTTGAGACTCCTATGGATTATCATGACAAGCTTGATGCTGACAGGGGAGAATTATTTGAGGATGTTGGATATTATAGACGTTTGGTTGGCAAACTTATATATCTTACTGTTACTCGACCAGACATCACATATGCAGTTGGAGTAGTTAGTCAGTTTATGCATGCCCCTCGGCAACCACATTGGGAGGCTATCTCTCGCATTCTTCGATACTTGAAGGGTGCACCTGGAAAGGGTTTGTTGTACAAACCTTCCCAGTTGCTTACGGTGACTGGGTTCAGTGATGCTGATTGGGCAGGAAGTCGCAGTGATAGGAGGTCTACTTCTGGCTATTGTACGTTTGTGGGTGGCAATCTTGTCACGTGGCGTAGTAAGAAGCAGAATGTTGTGGCTCGTTCTAGTGCAGAGGCCGAGTACCGTGCGATGGCTCATACAGCTTCTGAGATGATGTGGGTGCAGTCTCTTCTTCATGAAATGGGAATTATGATTCCTATTCCGATGGAGATGTATTGTGATAATCAGTCGGCAATGTTTATCGCAAGTAATCCGGTGTTTCATGAGCGCACGAAGCATATCGAGGTGGATTGTCATTTTGTTCGTGATTTGTTGCTGAAGAAACAGATTGTCACTCCTTATGTTCGGTCAGAGGATCAATTAGGTGATATCCTCACCAAACCACTTGCTCGCGGTCCATTTTCTGATTTATGTAGCAAGCTGGGCATGTCTGATCTATATGCTCCTGCTTGAGGGAGGGTGTTAGAGTTATTTTATTTTGTTATTTATCATATGAGGGTATAATAGTAATTGTGGGTGTATTGCATATCAATATAAATAGACATGAGATGCAACCTAGGGTTTAAGGCCCTTGCAATCTCCTTTCTCATATTCTCTCTTCCCCTACTTCCCCTTCTCCTCTCTATCTAAACATGTGTAATGGACTAACGCAAAGAGTTATGCTTTTATTTAGGAATTCCAGGAAAGTTCTAGTATAAAGATTCTGAAAATTGTTTAAAACTTGATTGTACAAGAGTCAGTACTGGTTTATGGAACATAATTATGGTTTATAGGAGTAAAATGAGTAAAAGCTGTGAATGCATCAGTTATTAAGGTCTTCTCCCTTAGACTCAACTAATAAAGTACATGAAAATATACACATGCTCAACTAATAAAATACATGGACATGTACACATTTTTTTTTATAATATAGAGGAGTTCGACTGGTGGTACATGTATCTGTTTGGCTTAGCTGGCTTCTCTGGCTACAGTTCTCTGCTGTCTTGTTGCTTCTTTATGGCTCACCACGCCTTTTCATTAATCAATAGTTAAATCATGAAAAGAGGCAGTGGATGCAGCCAGAAAGTTAATAGGCCATGACAATGTCTCTAAATTCCCCTCCAGCTCAAGTTTTGCTTTTGTTCTCAGTGTTCCTGATATTGCATGATTATAAAAATCATCAAGAATTATTTTTTTCGGATTCATTCTAAAGGATTCATAACTACCAGAAGGTATACAGAGAATAATAATCCCTTCCGTTTGAACAGTACCAGTGCAGTTTAATAGTTCTTCAGAGAATTCATGAGCTGTTAGTTCTTTCTCCTAGGGAATGAATATCTAGTTTTCGGAGTACTTTGTATATTGGAAAGTTGGGTCATGATAAAGAGATCTTAAAATCCATATCTCATAGAACTTGAAGATTTCAAGATTTCTACATTCTTCTTTAGTACTCAAAATAGTAAATTCAAAAACTCCATAAAATTTTCACTTATTTCCACCAGTGCCTTGATACAAATACTAGGGATGGTTTGCTCGTAGTCTTTGGTTGCGATAATCCACGTATATCTTACGGACCTAGTCTTTAGATATGTGTTTCTAATATTTCGAAATATCAGAAAAATTTGCCAAGATTCTAAGCCTTTTAGATTTGTCGAGTTCTTCTTGATGGAGAAGTAGAATATCTTCTTCGGCGTGCTTGAAAAACTAAATCATAGAGCTAATATCTATCAAATTGCTTTTGCATAGCAATATATATCTGAAATTTAGTAGTTTCTTGTTTGAAGGTGCTTGTTCCTTTTTCAAAGCTTTCTAACTTGATAATAAACAAGTCTTTAATCTTAATATCCTCAAAGCACTGTTTAAGGATTAATGACTATAAATCATCGGTCATAAACACTTTTTTTTATCGCCTTGTGGGCAAGGATGAATGAACCATATCTTCAACGGTATCCCCTTTCCATATCCTGGATTTTTTTAATTTTCTATTTAATAATATTTTGTAGGTTATAGAGCATTGTATTGGCACATGGAGTTGCTTGTATGTATTGGTGTTTCCTCTACATAGCATTTATTGTCGCATAATCCTTTTCAGGTAGGCTTTTGTTGTACTAATCTTTGATGACAGTCTGCGTGTAGGAAATATTTTTCCTTTTGCGTGCTCCCCAGAAAGAGCTTGCTTTTTGTTTGCAATTTCAAAAGATCGGCTGGAATCAACTTCTTTCCGAACAAGAATTTTTTCACCATGAGTGACGATTTTTTTCTTCTGATCAGGAGGATTTCTTCTGATGATTGGGGGGATGCAATAAGAATATTTATAAATATCGTTAGGAATTATCATAGCTTTAACTATTTGAGCTAAAACATGAGCATTTTTAGTTGCTTCTTCTTCTAGAAGACTAATATATGGAAGGTTTTGGATAACTGCATTATATATATGCGAGATGCGATAAGCTTGTGGCAAATGTTACAAATTTTGTAATAATCAGGATGTCATCTTCAATATTTTTAGTTTGTTGCTTTATATCTAAAGCACGTTTAATACATTGTGACATTTTGTCTTCATGAGATGTGATAAACCTGTGGCAAATGTTACAAATCTTGTAATAATCAAGATGTCATCTTCAATATTTTTAGCTTGTTGCTTTATATCTAAAGCATGTTTACTACATTGTGACATTTTCTCTTCATGAGATGTCAAGCTATTACATTTAGCACCTAGTGACTTCCCTCATTTGAGGTGTCATATGTAACATTTCCTTGAGCTTGTCTAGAGGTTTTCAGATCCTGCAGAGCTGCTCGTGATGTCTGCTAAGAAAATCAACACAATGATTAGTAAATCCAGGGATATATCGATCTGGATTTGCAAAAATGATTCCAACCCAAAATTGACCAGAGGCATCCGTCTGAATTATTAATTGATCATTTGTAGTATGATGATATGATATTTTTTGTTTCTTGATTTCCTTTTTTATTTTGGAAATATCTTTTAGATGTATTGGTCTAGATTGATTCTTATTCGGTCAGTATATCATCTATTACACCTTTAAAGTGTTTCTTTTTGTATTTTCTCTGTTCTTCAGTTAAGTTTCCTAAAGTTGCTTTATTTTTTTGTGACAGATTAGAATGTATCTTCTGCCCCCAATTACTTCGAAAGAATTGAACGAGGAGCACCTAGAAAAAAGAGCAAATTTTCTAAGGTTTCATAATTATCTTTGAACTAGATATATTTTTGTTATTGTGTAACCTGGTAGTTCAATGTGTCCATTTTTATTCTTTTTCCAATAAATTCTGTCCTCTTTCTTAAGAACTATTTCTTACTTTCTTACCAGAAAGAATAATTCCATATAGTAAGAGTAATTTAGCTACTTGAACTATATGCTCTTTATGTTCTTCTCTTTTTTGAGAGAACACGAGGATATTGTCACGTCCCAATCTCCCGCAAGCTCAATAGTCTCCGCTGAACGTAAATCACCACGTTGCAGCGCTCCCGCAGGACAATCGTTCTCATCGGGACGTGATGCCGTACGAGCCTGGAGTTGCGCTCGCACAAGGCGATGTTGTCAAACATCAAAGTTATCATCGAAACGACCAAGTTGCAGCGGAAGTCAAGTATTGTGTACCAAGCACACATCAGAGTATACGCAGCGGAGCTCTCGATAAGGTCCAAATGAAATGCCTCAAAGGCGATGCCACAAAGGCGATGCAATACTCTTGCTCTTTCTCTAGCCCACAAAGGTACTTACCGTTCATACATTATGTTCCGTATATCCAAGCAACACCACTACACCTGCGTACCTGAAATAATGTCCACAAACGTGGGTCAGTACACAGCCGTACTAGTGAGCGGGGTAACCCACTCGTCTAAACCGACAATAAGTAAAGTAGTGAATGCAAACAGTTATATGGTAATCTTTCTAATTGAATCCTAGATTTATTTCATGGCATAGGTATGACATGTTAAGGAAAGCTGTAAAGCAGTTTAAGCATGCAAGCATTCAACTCAAGCCAAATCGACAAGCAATAAATAACCAACTCGAAGGATTCTAGCATGCAAATCATCCTACTCAAAGCCCAAGCAACGCGACTATCGAACCAACAATCCAAGTCTCAATATCCGTCCTCAATCCAAACCTTACAATCCAATTTCAAAAATGCACACTCTTGCCGAGGCAAGGTGGCCGCGCCTACACGAAGCATAAACCAACCAAAGTAAAGCAAACCAACTTTTATCTATATGAAGTCACTGGCCAAGCCATAAAGGACTTTGATCGGACTAATCAATAGGCAGTTCGACCCGATCCAGGCCTGGTAGCTAACCCGCCTGGTCGTATCAAACTACCGGTACCGCGCCCAAGACACGTTACCATTGTCTCCTCCATGGTCGAACGGTCCCGGTGCCCCGGAGCCTATCCCGTTCGAGAAAACGAAACCCTGTGCAACACAGGTTGTCCGTGACATGCAGACACCAAGTAGGTATGACGAGAGGATCGAACATTCTCGCTCCACCAAGCGATCCTAACTCATTCAACCAATAATCCAACCAACAATCCATAACCATTCTCCAACATATAGCCCAAGGCACCAATCTCAAGTTATCCCCATAGGCACTATGCCGTTTCTCGACACAATGTTCCAATTGGTGCAACACCCCTCGCTCAGAACAATCTCGTTTCACAATGCCCCAACAGTGGCACAATACCCTCGACGATACAGTAGTTCAGTTTCGAGCCATAACTGTACGCTTTGCATGACAAAGCGCCCAAGTGATACTCGTGCACGGATGCACGCTCGCTCGTCCGAATTTCCGATATTCCCAATGTCTCAATGTTCCAATCAAGATGTATAATCCCAACTGTTCTCCAACCAACTGTCCCAAATATAATCCAACTCTAGCTCCAACTATCCTGCGTGAAAACCAATTCAAGCCACAATTCCTATCTAAGCAAACGACGTACACTCTGCACGCCTCAGTGTAGTGATTTTTAAGTTCCAGTGATTTTCAAGTTCCAGTCTAAGTGTTCAAGCCTATTACGTGTGTTTCATATTATTAGGCATGAAGGAGTAGAGGATAAGGGACAGAGCCCACTCACCAAGTCTGATTCCGTTAAGCATCATGTTCTGCCGATAAGGCCGATCCCTTGAACCCGTGGTCCGATGCAAAGCACGATCTACTCAATTGGTATGACCGTTCGAGCAGGCCGTGCTCTCCAAAATATTCGACCGATCGGACTAAGGAAGACGACATTATCGCTCCAATCCAGCTATCTCAGTACTGCTCTGAACGAACACCTGATTTCCATCGAACTCCATTAGCCATCTGCACATGAAACCAACTCAATCAATACTTGTTCCCAAATCCAACAAATTAAATGTAACCGGCTATTGCTTCATTCAATCCGACTCAGCGTAACGCTCTGTACGGTTGCGGGGCGTTACATAATATACCACTTAGAAATTAGGTTCGTCCACGAACCGTACTGGTACTCATTCCTTATCACATGCCGCTTGTCCAATCCAAATTTATAACTTTACTCCATGCAACTCACATTATCCTGATCCTGACTCAGCATCTTGCTTGTGCTGAACGCTTGTACAATTTCATATTCCCACATCCTCCTTGCATCTTAATACGAATTTCTCATATCGCTTAGTTTGGATCATACATATATTTAAGGCGTCCCTAAAATACATGCATTTCAGCCGAGCTTTGCGATAGCGAATTTGGACAAGTTACAAGGGTATCTTTATGTCCGAGGCATGCATTTACTTCTACTCCCAATTGAACCAATCCTGATTTTTATTCCATAACCATTCGCTCAAGCGTTATTCTCAAATATGATGACTTCCCACCGACTCGGTCAGTTCGTGTTCCAACCCAAATCATCCAACTATTTCTGAATCCACACTAGCAACATCTCCAAATATACCTCATGCACCGAACGATCATCTCAACTGATACTACCCCAGCTAGGCGACTTACCCAAAAATTCAAACTATGCTCTTAGATTAGCTCAGCCAAACACCTCTTCCTCAAACTCAATACCTCACTTGGTGAACATCTATATTGAGTTCGTGTGATCCACGAAGATTTTGCCGCCACGCCAAAGGGATAGTGTCGTCACGATTTTATCGTGGACACACTCGCCACAATTTCTAGGTTGTGCATGGAATAGTTCTCCTCGCTGCTTCCACTGCCTCGAAGCACGGGATATCACCTTTGCCTTCTGTACGAGCACGCTTTCCAGACTAAGTTTCGATGCATCTTGTAAATCTGAGGCACATCTGTCCTTTCCAGTATTGCAAAGATTTGATCTGAACGAGCCGCTGCTTTAACTTCACGAGCTAGTTTCACAGTCGTCATTTCATATGAATGTTATTCCCTTCCGGGGCACGATGAGTCAGAGGCGATGCCATCTACAAAAATTTGCAACTCCGAATCTCATCAGTTGACTTAGGCCATTTCCACCATCGCTTCGGTCTTCCGGCTGCTTCTTCAGCTGAAGGCTATCCCAAGGATCTCTCAAATCCAACACTCAGACATATCTCCAATTATTCATCGCTCACATCCACCCTCGACGCATTCCCAAATACGTCGCCGCAAGGGTCGTTCTATGGGTCTACAATATTCATCTCTGATTTGGCGGTCAAGTTGCTAGGGTAGGCTGTCCCGAAGCTACGCTCGATAATTGTAAGTCATCACGATAGACAGTTACTACGACCTATGCTATAACTCCTCTGCAAATCCGAGCCATAATCCAACCATTCCATCCGAACAAACTTCCGAATTCGAGCACTTCATGCACTACCTCTGATGAATCTGTCAACCAAACGCCGCTTAACCACCTAGAGTCTTGCTATCTATCTAAGCCAACAATCAAGAACTGCGCTCGTTGAAACCGTCTTCCATCAATTCGTCGTTTTGTCCTGAATCCATCAAATTTTTTGAACTGCTATGTTCGACTTCTCGCACTACCACTTTCAATAATTTTTGAAACCAAAGACTTGCTCCCAAATTCTTATCTGTATGTCCTGTTCCACAATGCACATCCAACTTGCTCAAGCAGCACAGTGATTTGCTCCGACGTTGCTCCCTCGTTTAGCTATCTTCAAAAGTCCATCCGCCACAATCCTTGCTCTCGTTCCAAATCCTTAGCCAGTCTTGATTTCTCTGTTTCCGATTAGTCCATATACTCTCAATAATCCGTGCATCGGTTCCAACATAAATCTCAAGTCCGTATTGCCTTCACTTGTTGCCTCAATCCGTCTCAGTACTGCAAGTGTGAACTTCCGATCTGACTTAACATCAAGTAGACTTGCCTCATGTCCGATCACGTCTTCCGAAGAATCCGTTTACCATCGTTGCCTCATTTCGCCAAATGTTTTCTTCCGCTAAACCTGAGTCAACTTCTCGAGCAGCAATATCCAAAATCCTTCAAGTCCGTTCAAATCCATCGCATTGCCCCTCCAAGTCAGATCGTGTTTCATTACTCAACCAACAGCTCAAATGTGTTGTCCAAATTCGTAGCCCGTGCTCGCTATCCTTTAATTCACCAATCGCTTCGCTCAAGCGTATCCCAATTGTTTGTTCCTTATGCTCAACTCTCTCTTTGCATCCAATTAAATGTTCCACTGAACTTCCAAATCGTGCAAGCGAACTCCGATATTCAGCTTTCCATTTGACCGATCTTAACTTGTTTCAAATTCTTGGTCTGCCTCAATCCTTTAAATTCCAAACACTCTTTTCCAATGCTTGTTCCGATCTCGTCCAACTCTCAAGTCCAACGATACTTCCATTTGCACATGTCCGTTCTTGAGTTCTCAAGTCTAATGTATCGAAGGATACCCGAGTCAAATTCCATTGCACTATATACCACTTGGAAATATAGTTACTCTCGTGCTTACTCTGCGTCAACCAACGTCTATTCCAAACCGACTTATTCCGCGGTGATTCTGTCGAATCACAACTCGATACTCGCTTGCTCCATGTTCTATTCCCTAACTCAACTGATGTGCACCAACCGACTTGCAATCCTGTTACTCGCGTCCATTGCGGCAATCCCATTGATGTCAATCCAAAATATCCCAATGCCTTACTATGTGGTATACCATATACCACTCCGAATCAAGCCGCTACTCGCATCACGATTTCTTGCACTAATCTACGATCCGTCCGAACCATCCCTTATGCGTGAACCTGCCATCCCCAACTCAAGTCTGACACAAAACTCAGTCAATGCCTGAATCATCCAACTCTTTCCATCAATCTCGCTATGATGCAACTTGTGCCATGTCCTATTCTCAATACTTCCAACTATTCTCAAACCGTCTGATACTTTCGCTACACGAGCAACCCGTGCAACGATCTCTCCCAAGTAATCCAACCCAGTACCCAACTGTTTCTCACATTGCCGTACGAGCAACTCGTGCAACACTATCCTGATATTCCCAAGCCAAACTCAAACCTGTTCAACCAATGCGCCACGCGAGCAACTCGTGCAACGCTCTCTGTGATATATCCAGCCAAAAATTCAAACTCCGTCCAACAATTTCGCTACACGAGCAACTCGTGCAACGAGCCATTCTCATCCAATGTTTCTACTCACAACATGTCACATAACCAATCTCGTCTGCCAACCAACTGATCAACTGATGCAACCAGAAACTCTCCGGCTGACAAGCTAAGCCAAACCCAACAACGCCACCCAACTTGCTGCACGAATGCAACAACGCCACCCAACTTGCTGCACGAATGCAATAACGCCTAACGAAATTAAGCGATCTACCGAAAACCAACAAAAAGCAACGCAACGAAGCACAACATGCAGCCACAACCAGCAATATATAGACTTATTGCATGAAACATCCAATGCGGCACTGAGTAGAGCCAAGAGCTAAATGACACGCGGAAGCTATTTAGAGTTTGTGATGAAGCGAAGGACCAAGTCCGAGAAAATGAACCAGGTGCTCTGATACCAATATGTCACGCCCCAATCTCCTGCAAGCTCAATAGTCCCCGCTGGACATGAATCACCACGTTGCAGCGCTCTCGCAGGACAATCGTTCTCATCGGGACGTGATGCCGTACGAGCCTGGAGTTGCGCTCACACAAGACAATGTCAAACATCAAAGTTATCATCGAAATGACCAAGTTGCAGCGGAAGTCAAGTATTGTGTACCAAGCACACATCAGAGTATACGCAGCGGAGCTCTCGATAGGGTCCAAATGAAATTGCCTCAAAGGCGATGCGACAAAGACGATGCAATACTCTTGCTCTTTCTCTAGCCCACAAAAGTACTTACTATTCATACATTATGCACCGTATATCCAAGCAGTACCACTACACCTGCGTACATGAAATAATGTCCACAAACGTGGGTCAGTACACAGCCGTACTAGTGAGCGGGGTAACCCACTCGTCTAAACGACACTAAGTAAAGTAATGAATGCAAACAATTATATGGTGATCTTTCTAGTTGAATCCTAGATTCATTTCATGACATATGTATGACATGTTAAGGAAAGCTGTAAAACAGTTTAAGCATGAAAGCATTCAACTCAAGCCAAATCGACAAGCAATAAATAACCAACTCGAAGGATTCTAGCATGCAAACCATCCTACTCAAAGCCCAAGCAACGCGAATATCGAACCAACAATCCAAGCCTCAATATCCGTCCTCAATTCAAACCTTACAATCCAATCTAAAAAATGCACTCTTGCCGAGGCAAGGTGGCCGTGCCTACACGAAGCATAAACCAACCAAAGTAAAGCAAACCAACTCATATCTATATGAAGTCACCGGCCAAGCAATAAAGGACTTTGATCGGACTAATCAATAGGCAGTTCGACCCGATCCAGGCCTGGTAGCTAATCCGCCTGGTCGTATCAAACTACCGGCACTGCGCCCAAAACGCGTTACCATTGTCTCCTCCATGGTCGAACGGTCCCGGTGCCCCGGAGCCTATCCCGTTCGAGGAAATGAAACCCTGTGCAACACAGGTTGTCCGTGACATGCAGACACCAAGTAGGTATGACGAGAGGATCGAATATTCTCGTCCCACCAAGCGATCCTAGACTCATTCAACCAATAATCCAACCAACAATCCATAACCATTCTCCAACATATAGCCCAATGCACCAATCTCAAGTTATCCCTATAGGCACTATGCCGCTTCTCGACACAATGTTCTAATTGGTGCAACACCCTCGCTCAGAACAATCTCGTTGCACAATGCCCCAACAGTGGCACAAAGCCCTCGCCGATGCAGTTGTTCGGTTTCGAACCACAACTGCATGCTTTGCATGACAAAACGCCCAAGTGATACTCGTGCACGGATGCACGCTCGCTCGCCCGAATTTTCGATATTCCCAATGCCTCAATGTTCCAACCAAGATGTATAATCCCAACTGTTCTCCAACCAACTGTCCCAAATATAATCCAACTCTAGCAACTATCATGCGCGAAAACCAATTCAAGCCACAATTCCTATCCAAGCAAACGACGTACACTATATGCACGCCTCAGTGTAGTGATTTCCAAGTTCCAGTCCAAGTGTTCAAGCCTATTACGTGTGTTCCATATTATTAGGCATGAAGGAGTAGACGAGAAGGGACAAAGCCCACTCACCAAGTCTGATTCCGTTAAGCATCATGTCCTGCCGATAAGGCCGATCCCTTGAACCCGTGGTCCGATGCAAAGCACGATCTACTCAATTGGTATGACCGTTCGAGCAGGCCGTGCTCTCCAAATCATCCGACCGATCGGACTAAGAAATACGACATTATCGCTCCAATCCAGCTATCTCAGTACTGCTCTGAACGAACACCTGATTTCCATCGAACTCCGCTAGCCATCTGCACATGAAACCAATTCAATCAATACTTGTTCCCAAATTCAAGAAATTAAATGTAACCAGCTATTGCTTCATTCAATCCGACTCAGCGTAACGTTCCGTGCGATTGCGCAACGTTACAGATGTCATCAAAGACTACCACAAAAGAGAGGTGCTCAAAGATGTTCATCCATTTCTGGAATACTTCTGGATCATTTTTAAGTCCGGAAGGCATAACATTCTATTCAGTGGCCTCCGTTAGGATAACCGAATGCTGTTAGCTTCTAGCTATGGTCTTCTTGGATATTTGTCAAGATCTTGACTTGGCGTCTATTGCACTAAACCATTTAGCATCTCTTATCTTTTAGAGTTTCACAGCTAGGAATAAAAAACCCATCTAACTGAGTGGTTTCATTAAATGTTTTTTTTATAATTTATAAGCATCCTAGCTTTTCCTCTTACTTGCTCTGCATGGCTGCGAACCATAAAAGCAGGTGAAGTATGATTTGATTCGGAATATTGAATCAATTTGAGACGTGTAATTATGCAATTTGAGTCTCAAATTCTTTTGGTCTTTCGCTTTTAGTGGCTATAGGATTAACACAATTTTTTTATTTTTTTATTCATCCTTTAGTTGAATAGTACAATAACAATGAATTTTGTCAAAATATAAAAGTGGGTCATTGCTATACAAACGTGCTTAGCATAGTAAGAATAATTTTTTCAAATTCTTTTTTTATAGACGTATTATAGTTAATTAACTTATGAGGTTTCTCACATGATGAGGACATCGTACTGCACATACGCGATTTTTGACATGTGTATAGGTGCAGGAAGCGTCTCGAAAATCAAGGTGTGTAATGGGTCGGGCCGGCCCGAGGTCCCGTTTGACCGGTTTTCACCGAATTCGGGCCTGTCCGGGTTCAAACCCAGGCGTGGACCGGTCCAGGCCGGCCCGGCTCGGAGGCGTCGAAGGCGTCGAAGGCCGACCCAGCCCGGGCACATGACCCGGTGGCTCGGTCCAGGCCGGCTCGAATTTTTTTATTTTTTTATATATTATATATAATATAAGTTATATAATATATTCTGTATATAATAAATAGAAAATTATAAGTTATTTGTTAGTAATTTTTTTTATAATTCTCGTCAACTCAAATGACAAGATGTAAATTTTTTTTGATATAGCCAACTGACTAGTGTAGTAATCATTTATGTCAAAGAAATCATCTATGGATCTCTACATCTTTCCTTTCATCCATATGTGCAGTCGATGTGGGACTAAATGAATAAAAGGGAACTAGCAAATGTTCTCATTTCTATGTAGCACATGGTTGAAAGATTTCATATGTAAAGAGAACTTTTAGTCCCACATAGGCTATTCATATGGGTGAAAGGTGATATGCTCTTTAAATAGAGATCCATAGGTGATTTCTTTGGCATAAATGACTACTACCCTAGTCAGTTGGCTTTATAAAAAAAAATTATTGTACAATTCTGTTATAAAAAAAATTATTGTAAAAAATTTATAATTTTTTAAATTATATATATATATATATATATATATTAAAAAAATTATTTGTATGCCTATATATATGCTTGTTCTTTTCATGTGAAATAATTAAATAATCAATGAAGTATTGTGAGAGAAAAAAAACTCTTGCGATCTATTTTTTTGAGGTTAGAGTGTGAAACCTAATCTCCTCCCCCTTCCTCCCTGGGCGTGTCAAACCCTAGGTTGGTCGTTCGTCGAGCGTCCTCGACCTCTTCCTAATCTCGCCACCGAGCCGTCTGCAACCTAATCTAAGCATTACCAGCAGCTTCTTGCCATCCTGCCTCTCGTTCTCCTCGCTCGCCTTCCTCCGTTGGTATAGTAGGCCGTCCGCTGCCAGGTCGACCGACGCCAGGCTGCCAACGGTCTACCTTCGGCCGGATTCGTCAACTAACGTCCTCCTTCCTATCTAAAAGATCCAGGTGCACTCTTCCAACTTCTCTAATATTTGCTGTCACTACCACATTTTAGAAAAAAGGGTATTTTAGTAATTTCCTATTTAAATAAATATTGTGCATGGTAAATAATTTTTGTTGTATTATTTAATTGTTGTTAGATGTTATTTAATTATTTTGGACTTATTTTAGTGGACCCAACTAGTGTAGTTTGGACCCATGGACCAACATGAATTAATTAGTTAGACTTGGCCCATTTAGAAAGCTCATAGTTAAGAAGATGGATTAAATTAATTAAGTGATTAGACTAGAAGCTTCCTTCCTTAATTATTTCTTCATGAGAGGCCCCAAGGGGTACATTGGACATTTTACAATTGCTTGGGGGAGGGGCTATGGCCGGCCTATTAAAGAGGGGGGGAAATTTCTCTCTCCTCTCATCTCATTCCAAATCTAGATCTAGAATTCTCCCACTACCAAATTTCCTCCATTCCTATTCCAATTCTCCACCAAATTTTTCCCAATTCACCATTAGAGAAGGAGAAAGCAAGGATCTAAAAGAAGGAAGCAAGAATCTACAAAGAGGAGCAAGGATCTACAATTTGGAAGCAAGTTCTTCTCAATTGGAGGTTTCATTGGGAATCCATCTCCCAATAGGTATAATTCAGATTTTCCCATTTAAATAGCTTCTAAATCTGAGATTTAATCATGTAAAATCAACCTATATGTATGTAGTACCCATAGGACTTTGTTTTGTGTTCATAGGAGACCCATGGAGAAAGTTATGGTGCTTTTTGTGTCAATTTTGTTGGAATTCCGAATTTATATTTTGTTGTGTGTGTCAATTGATCCTATAGATCAATTGAACATGAGATTTGTGTTTGAGGCTAGTGTCGTGTCCATATTGGGATACTTGTGGTTCGTATCCCAACTATTTGGTGATACGTGTCATTTGGGGGTTTTCCTCCGACACGGGGCTTTGAACATGTCGTATTTTGACACGGACACATAGATCTACTTTTGACGCTTTGATTTGTTCATAAATATTATTTGTGATTTATTTGTGTCCTTCGGGGTGCATTTGGTTGTGTGTTGGACTCGTGTCGCATGCGTATCCTAGATCTAGTGGGATACGGTGAGATACTCTCCAATTGTGTGTATTTTTGTATAGATCTAATTAATTGTGGTTCAATTCTTCATTTATAATTAGTATATATATATGGATATTAAATATTTATTTTGTGTATTTATTATAGTAATTATTGTAGCATAGATCTATATTTTGGGTGTGCTAATATAATGTACAATATAATATGTAGCTTTCTTGCATGCAAATATATATGTTACTACTTGTTAAATAATATAATTTATACATAAAATATTTTATAAAATATATTTGTATGTTTAATTGTGTAATTATATTATTTATAATTATTATGTAATTATTTGTATATTAATGAATGTATTTTTATGTGTGCTTCTAGCCATGTAAAATACGTACATATGTGCATGTGTTTGGTATTTTAATTTTGTAAGTTTATATGTATGTATATATAAGTATATAGTTATTAAATTGTTTATATATATATATATATATATGCATTTTGATTTATATATGTATATATATAGGTGTTTTGTGAGGTATAATAATTGTAATAATATATTATGTTATTTATATAAATGTTGGGTTGTATATATTATTTTAGGGTATATATTAATTGTATTATTAGTATACTTTGTGTGAGTTCTTTTTGAATCTAATTTGATTCCTAAATTATTGTAGTTTATCTATATATTATTTTATAGATGTCTTGTGAGGTTGACTTTGGGTTTGACCATGTTTGACTTTAGTGGACTTTAGAGTTGACCATAGTTGACTTTTACCTTAGAATTGACTTATTGACCTAGAAGTTGCCTAGTTTGACTTGTTCTCTTTCCGGGATCTTGTATTAATGTGGTATTCCATGTCTAGGTCTATAGTTGACCCTGGAGTTGTAGCTTTATAGTTTTGTAGTATTCTTTTGTACTGGATTTGTCTCCAGCATATTTCTGTATTTTCTTCAGACTCATTGATGTATTATTTTAGACTCATGAGTTGTATTGTGACTATTCTATTCTTATCTGATTCGTGTTCATTCTATCTTAGTTCTGTGATTGAGTACACTATCTTTTGGTGGTTCATTATATTAGATAGACTTTCTAGACAGCGTTCTACCGCCGATTCTGCGGCGTAGGCTGGGCGTTGTTTCCGACTAGTACCCTTACCCCGGGTGCGGGTCGTGACACGTTTTTGGTGGTGGCCCATGCAGGTCTAGCTTCACAAGTATGTGATGTCGTGGTAGTGCGACAACTTAGTTGTACTACTGCGAGCCTGCGATAGGATATAGGATATAGGCTGAGATACTCAATCACATCTAGGAAAATTCTTTTGATTCAACTATTCTCCTTTGATATTGATACTTGATCCCTTAAACTGTCCTTTCCTTGATGTCTTACATCTTGTGCCATATTGATTCTTTCTTTCGCTTTGTCTCAGGATGCCGCCTAAAACTAGATCACAGCAGGGGAGAGCAGATTCTGAGAGGTCTGCGATATCCCGAGGGCCTGCACCAGTCACTTCTCCGGTGATTGGAGTGTCAGCTGCTTTCGGAGGTCCACCACCCACTCAGAGGACTGTGCCAGCTGTATCTGAGGGGCTTCCACCTCCACCTCCTGTGCCAGCAGAGGCGTCACAGATGTTTACTCTATTTCGTGAGATGCTCGAGGCACAGAGGGCTCAGTCAGAGGCACATCAGAGGCAGACCGACGTTCTACGGCAGGGCATCGAGAGTGCTCATCAGCTTGCTCGTGCTGTAGTTGAGAGAGGAGTTCCGGTCCAGCAGCAGGTTGTTCCTCAGGTTGCTCAGCTTCGGCCAGGCAATATTCAGGACTTCAAGAAACTGGAGCCTAGGGTTTTCAAAGGGACGGAGGGCATCGTCTATGTTGATGATTGGCTCGAGGACATTGAGCGTCTTATGAGGGTGTCCCGTCTTTCTGAAGATCTGAAGGTTGAGACGGTAGGACTTCAACTGTTCGACGTCGCTCGTACCTGGTTCAGGAATGAGCCGGTTTTAGTTGACGCAGGACAATCTTGGGAGGTATTCAGGGACCTTTTCAAGAAGAAGTTTTTCGCCCGGGTAGACAGGCTTGACTTGGGGAGACAATTTGAGAGTCTCATTCAGGGAAGCATGTCTGTGGAAGAATACGCTGCAGAGTTCGGTAGGCTGAGCCGATTTGCAGAGTATCTGGTGAGGGAGCCGGAGGTTCGAGCTATTCGTTTCCGAGAGGGTCTAAACTGGGAGGTGAAGATTCTCATTCCGTCTTTTTATGAGACATACTCGGAGATACTTGCGGAGGCACGCAAGGTTGAGCGAGATCTGGGTTTGAAGACCAAGAGAGACCGTGATTCTTTTCTGGGGGCCAACGGCAGTGCAGTATCTGCCAAACGTCCTCATTTCCAGTCCAGACCTTTCCAGCAGCCACAACAGAACCAGACTCTAGCTAGAGCGCCTTTTCACCAGGCACCTCAGCAGCAGAGGCAGTTACAGCAAGCTCTATGCAACTTCTGCAGAAAGCCCGGCCACATCTGGGAAGTTTGCAGAAAGAGGCTAGGAGTTTGTTTGTATTGTGGTACTGAAGGGCATCAATTGAGGGAGTGTCCTCGTCGTGCAGTTCAGGGAGCAGCTCCAGCTCCGAGGGCACAGATAAGACCACCTGCAGCACAGCCGAGGGGACCGCTTCCGACACAGCAGCAACATTTTGTCCAGCATCAGCAGCAGGGAGGTGCTCGGCAGGGACGAGCGTTTGCTATGACAGTCGAAGAGGAGGAACCCACAGGAGATGTCATCGCAGGTTCTATTCTTCTTGATTCCATTCCAGCTTTAGCTTTGTTTGATAGTGGTGCTTCCCATAGTTTTGTATCTGTTTCTTTTACTCTGAAGCATGGTTTGGTAGCTGAGTCTTTGCTTAGGACTTGCAAGATCATGACCGGGGGAGGCATTATCCTGGTTAATGATATTTGCAAGGATCGGAGAGTTACTCTGGGAGGCCGGGAGTTGAGTGCGTGTCTACTTGTAATGCCACTTTCGAGCTACGACATTGTACTCGGGATGGATTGGTTGAGTAGGCACCGTGCTAGCATAGATTGTAGAGGAGGTAGAGTTTTGTTTGGTCCGCCAGGAGAGCCAGAGTTCGAGTTTGCTAGAGGAGCTGCGGAGCAGGAAGAAGGCATTATTTGTGGAGCTATGGTGGAAGACAAGGAGTTGCCACATCCGTTGATAGCAGAATTTTTGGATGTGTTTCCTGAAGAATTGCCAGGATTGCCGCCAGATCGAGATGTTGAATTTTCTATAGACTTGGTGCCAGGTGCAGAACCGATTTTGCAGCATGTCTATAGAGTAAACAACAGCGAGCTGGTCGAGTTGAAGAAGCAGGTAGACGAATTGCAGGATAAGGGGTTTATCAGATCGAGTTCTTCACCATGGGGAGCCCCGGTATTGTTTGTACCGAAGAAGGATGGATCGGTGCGCATGTGCATTGATTACAGGGCTTTGAATAATCTCACTATCAAGAATAAGTATCCTTTGCCACGGATTGATGATCTGTTTGATCAGTTGAGTGGTGCCAAGGTATTTTCTAAGATAGATTTGAGATCAGGCTACCATCAGGTGAAGGTGAAGCCGGGGGACATACCGAAGACTGCTTTTAGAACTCGGTATGGTCAGTACGAGTTTATGGTGATGCCGTTTGGTTTGACTAATGCACCGGCGGTATTTATGAACTTGATGAACAAGGTGTTCCACCAGTACCTTGACAAGTTCGTGGTGGTGTTCATCGACGACATACTCATATACTCGAGGACACCGGAGGAGCATGAGGAGCATTTGAGGATTGTGTTGGATGTGCTGAGGAAGGAGAAGCTGTATGGGAAGTTGTCCAAATATGAGTTTTTCTTGGACAAGGTGGAATTCTTGGGGCATGTTGTGACTGGTGATGGTATTTCAGTGGATCCGAAGAAGATTTCAGCAGTGGAGTCTTGGAAGACTCCGAGTTCGGTAGCAGAGATCAGGAGTTTCTTGGGATTGGCAGGCTACTACAGAAAGTTTGTGCAAGATTTTTCGAGGATTGCCGAGCCGATGACCAGACTCACAAGGAAGGATGTGGAGTTTGTTTGGACGGAAGATTGCCAGGCTGCTTTTGAGGAGTTGAAGAAGAGGTTGACGTCTGCTCCTATTTTGACATTGCCATCAGGGTCCGGAGGTTTTACTATTTATAGTGATGCATCGGAAAAGGGTTTAGGTTGTGTTCTTCAGCAGCATGGGAAAGTGATTGCCTATGCATCCAGGCAATTGCGTCCTCATGAAAAAAACTATCCTACCCATGATTTGGAGTTGGCAGCTGTCATATTTGCCCTGAAGTTGTGGAAACATTATTTGTACGGAGAGCGTGTGGAGATCTTCACAGACCACAAAAGCTTAAAGTACGTTTTCACGCAGAAGGAGTTGAACATGAGGCAGCGTCGGTGGTTGGAATTGATGAAGGATTTTGATATCTCTTTGCAATATCATCCTGGGAAAGCCAATGTAGTTGCCGATGCTTTGAGCAGGTATCCGGTAGCTATGTTCTTAACGCAGGATCGGTATCTGTTGGAGGACTTGGAGAGCTTGGGCATTGAGGTGATTGTTCCTGGGTGTGCTATGCAGATGTGGGGATTGCAGATACATTCAGATTTGATGGATAGGATCAAGGCAGCACAGTATGATGACGTATCTTTGAGGAGTATCAGAGCTCAGGTGAGAGCAGGATTGGAGGATGATTTCACTATTGCAGAGGATGGATCTTTGAGGCATGGAGTTAGATTGTGTGTGCCTAGTGGGGAGTTGCGAGAGGAGATATTGCAGGAAGCGCATCGCTCTCAGTATTCCATACATCCGGGTGCTAACAAGATGTATCGGGATATGCGAGAGAGTGTGTGATGGTATGGCATGAAGAGGGAAGTGGCACAGTTTGTATCCAGATGCTTAGTGTGCCAGCAGGTAAAAGCCGAGAGGCAGAGGCCAGGAGGTTTACTTCAGCTATTACCCATTCCAGAGTGGAAGTGGGAACACATTACTATGGATTTTGTGTCCGGACTACCACGATCTCCAGGAGGGAAAGACGCGATTTGGGTCATTGTTGATAGATTGACCAAGTCGGCCCATTTTTTGCCTTTCAAGGTGGGTTTGTCTACGGAGAAGCTGGCAGAGATGTATGTGAGGCAGATCGTTAGGATACATGGAGTTCCCGTCAGCATAGTCTCAGATCGGGATAGTCGTTTCACTTCTCATTTCTGGAGGAGTTTGCAGGAGAGTTTGGGCACTCAGCTCAAGTTCAGTACTGCATATCATCCCCAGACAGATGGGCAGTCAGAGAGGACTATTCAGACTCTCGAGGATATGTTGCGCACTTGTGTACTAGATTTCGGAGGTTCTTGGGAGGACCATCTCCATTTGGTAGAGTTTGCTTACAACAACAGTTACCAGGCCAGTATAGAGATGTCACCTTTTGAAGCTCTATATGGTCGGAGGTGTCGTACTCCTTTGTCTTGGGACGATGTTGGAGAGAGAGTTTTGCTTGGGCCAGAGATGGTTGTGGATGCAGCAGAGAAGGTTCAGTTGATCAGAGACAGACTTTGAGTGGCACAGGACAGACAACGGCATTGGGCCGATAGCCATCGGAGACCCTTGGAGTTTGAGGTATAGTTTAGATTTTATTTTGTGTGCTTGTTCTTGGTTGTTTGTTATAGATAAGTTCTTAAGGTGGTGTTTTGTTCTAGGTGGGTGGTTTGGTGTTTCTGAGGATTTCTCCGACACGAGGCACGATTCGCTTCGGTGGAGGCGGAAAGCTTAGTCCGCGATTCATTGGACCTTTCACTATTCTAGAGAGGGTCGGTGCAGTTGCTTATAGACTAGACTTGCCACCTGCATTGGAGGGAGTGCACAACGTGTTTCATGTGTCGCAGTTGAGACGATACGTGGCAGATCCTAGTCATGTATTGGATCACTCAGAGATAGAGGTGGGCCCTACTCTTAGCTATCTAGAGCAGCCAGTTGGGATTCTGGATCGGAGAGAGAAGGTGCTGAGGAACCAGACTATTCCTTTGGTGCGCGTCGCATGGAGGCATCACTCTCCGGGGGAGTCTACCTGGGAGAGAGAGGATGAAATGCGAGAGCGTTATCCATATTTGTTTGTACCTTGAGGTATGTTATTTCTAGTTATGTTCTGTTCATTGTTATGTTCTGTTCATTAGTTAGTTGTGATTCTTTAGTTCTGTTCTGTGATTTTCTGGGGGTAGTTTTCGTCTTTGAATTTCGAGGACGAAATTATTTTAAGGAGGGTAGGCTTGTCACTACCACATTTTAGAAAAAAGGGTATTTTAGTAATTTCCTATTTAAATAAATATTGTGCATGGTAAATAATTTTTGTTGTATTATTTAATTGTTGTTAGATGTTATTTAATTATTTTGGACTTATTTTAGTGGACCCAACTAGTGTAGTTTGGACCCATGGACCAACATGAATTAATTAGTTAGACTTGGCCCATTTAGAAAGCTCATAGTTAAGGAGATGGATTAAATTAATTAAGTGATTAGACTAGAAGCTTCCTTCCTTAATTATTTCTTCATGAGAGGCCCCAAGGGGTACATTGGACATTTTATAATTGCTTGGGGGAGGGGCTATGGCCGGCCTATTAAAGAGGGGGGGAAATTTCTCTCTCCTCTCATCTCATTCCAAATCTAGATCTAGAATTCTCCCACTACCAAATTTCCTCCATTCCTATTCCAATTCTCCACCAAATTTTTCCCAATTCACCATTAGAGAAGGAGGAAGCAAGGATCTAAAAGAAGGAAGCAAGGATCTACAAAGAGGAGCAAGGATCTACAATTTGGAAGCAAGTTCTTCTCAATTGGAGGTTTCATTGGGAATCCATCTCCCAATAGGTATAATTCAGATTTTCCCATTTAAATAGCTTCTAAATCTGAGATTTAATCATGTAAAATCAACCTATATGTATGTAGTACCCATAGGACTTTGTTTTGTGTTCATAGGAGACCCATGGAGAAAGTTATGGTGCTTTTTGTGTCAATTTTGTTGGAATTCCGAATTTATATTTTGTTGTGTGTGTCAATTGATCCTATAGATCAATTGAACATGAGATTTGTGTTTGAGGCTAGTGTCGTGTCCATATTGGGATACTTGTGGTTCGTATCCCAACTATTTGGTGATACGTGTCATTTGGGGGTTTTCCTCCGACACGGGGCTTTGAACATGTCGTATTTTGACACGGACACATAGATCTACTTTTGACGCTTTGATTTGTTTATAAATATTATTTGTGATTTGTTTGTGTCCTTCGGGGTGCATTTGGTTGTGTGTTGGACTCGTGTCGCATGCGTATCCTAGATCTAGTGGGATACGGTGAGATACTCTCCAATTGTGTGTATTTTTTTATAGATCTAATTAATTGTGGTTCAATTCTTCATTTATAATTAGTATATATATATGGATATTAAATATTTATTTTGTGTATTTATTATAGTAATTATTGTAGCATAGATCTATATTTTGGGTGTGCTAATATAATGTACAATATAATATGTAGCTTTCTTGCATGCAAATATATATGTTACTACTTGTTAAATAATATAATTTATACATAAAATGTTTTATAAAATATATTTGTATGTTTAATTGTGTAATTATATTATTTATAATTATTATGTAATTATTTGTATATTAATGAATGTATTTTTATGTGTGCTTCTAGCCATGTAAAATACGTACATATGTGCATGTGTTTGGTATTTTAATTTTGTAAGTTTATATGTATGTATATATAAGTATATAGTTATTAAATTGTTTATATATATATATATGCATTTTGATTTATATATGTATATATATAGGTGTTTTGTGAGGTATAATAATTGTAATAATATATTATGTTATTTATATAAATGTTGGGTTGTATATATTATTTTAGGGTATATATTAATTGTATTATTAGTATACTTTGTGTGAGTTCTTTTTGAATCTAATTTGATTCCTAAATTATTGTAGTTTATCTCTATATTATTTTATAGATGTCTTGTAAGGTTGACTTTGGGTTTGACCATGTTTGACTTTAGTGGACTTTAGAGTTGACCATAGTTGACTTTTACCTTAGAATTGACTTATTGACCTAGAAGTTGCCTAGTTTGACTTGTTCTCTTTCCGGGACCTTGTATTAATGTGGTATTCCATGTCTAGGTCTTCGAGGCACCTAGTTAGACATTTGGAAGACTGTTCATTGGACTTCAGGCGAGTACATTCTCTGATAGTTTCTCATTTATGATATCCTCTATGTTCGTTGTATCTAGTGTAGATATACATGTTCTCTTGACACTATGGTTACACGGATTGGTATATCCGGATCTCGTCATGAGATGTTATTCCTTGGTATATGGTGTATATGGTGCAAGTATTGTTTCATTGGTTATCTTGTACATGTACAGACACCGATTCTCGGGGAGACTAGCTATCTTCTTGGGGAATCTAGTGCCATAACGTACCGTGGTTGGATCTATTATACCAGTCGGGGTGGGGAGTATTTTAGTGTAGATATGTGATCATACCCTCCTTGTGCATGTCTTGTTCCTTGTGAGTGTTGATCATACACCGCACGTATAATCAGCCAGGCCATTATACTCTTGTGCAAGTTCCTAAGCCGATCACATGTTAAAGCTAGTACTCACACACTTAGTCATTAGTATTCTTATTCTATCAGCATATTGTTCATTATTGTATTTCTTTCCAGTACTTCCTTATTGTCTATACATTTCTTGTATCTATTTATGCATCTTGTTTATCCACAGCTATTTACTGTTACATAGTTTTTATCATTATTTGAGAACTGCTGTTAGGGTTGTACTCTGCTCCTTTCCTGACTGGATATATTTTTCCAGATGACACTGAGGAGTACCCTACCTATTATGGACCCCAGGATGTTGTGGGTTTAGATTCTGAGACCCTGGCTCAAGAGGGACTTATCCCAACTGAGACAGTTGACCCTGGAGTTGTAGCTTTATAGTTTTGTAGTATTCTTTTGTACTGGATTTGTCTCCAGCATATTTCTGTATTTTCTTCAGACTCATTGATGTATTATTTTAGACTCATGAGTTGTATTGTGACTATTCTATTCTTATCTGATTCGTGTTCATTCTATCTTAGTTCTGTGATTGAGTACACTATCTTTTGGTGGTTCATTATATTAGATAGACTTTCTAGACAGCGTTCTACCGCCGATTCTGCGGCGTAGGCTGGGCGTTGTTTCCGACTAGTACCCTTACCCCAGGTGCGGGTCGTGACACGTTTTTGGTGGTGGCCCATGCAGGTCTAGCTTCACAAGTATGTGATGTCGTGGTAGTGCGACAACTTAGTTGTACTACTGCGAGCCTGCGATAGGATATAGGATATAGGCTGAGATACTCAATCACATCTAGGAAAATTCTTTTGATTCAACTATTCTCCTTTGATATTGATACTTGATCCCTTAAACTGTCCTTTCCTTGATGTCTTACATCTTGTGCCATATTGATTCTTTCTTTCGCTTTGTCTCAGGATGCCGCCTAAAACTAGATCACAGCAGGGGAGAGCAGCTTCTGAGAGGTCTGCGACATCCCGAGGGCCTGCACCAGTCACTTCTCCGGTGATTGGAGTGTCAGCTGCTTTCGGAGGTCCACCACCCACTCAGAGGACTGTGCCAGCTGTATCTGAGGGGCTTCCACCTCCACCTCCTGTGCCAGCAGAGGCGTCACAGATGTTTACTCTGTTTTGTGAGATGCTCGAGGCACAGAGGGCTCAGTCAGAGGCACATCAGAGGCAGACCGACGTTCTACGGCAGGGCATCGAGAGTGCTCATCAGCTTGCTCGTGCTGTAGTTGAGAGAGGAGTTCCGGTCCAGCAGCAGGTTGTTCCTCAGGTTGCTCAGCTTCGGCCAGGCAACATTCAGGACTTCAAGAAACTGGAGCCTAGGGTTTTCAAAGGGACGGAGGGCATCGTCTATGTTGATGATTGGCTCGAGGATATTGAGCGTCTTATGAGGGTGTCCCGTCTTTCTGAAGATCTGAAGGTTGAGGCGGTAGGACTTCAACTGTTCGACGTCGCTCGTACCTGGTTCAGGAATGAGCCGGTTCTAGTTGACGCAGGACAATCTTGGGAGGTATTCAGGGACCTTTTCAAGAAGAAGTTTTTCGCCCGGGTAGACAGGCTTGACTTGGGGAGACAATTTGAGAGTCTCATTCAGGGAAGCATGTCTGTGGAAGAATACGCTGCAGAGTTCGGTAGGCTGAGCCGATTTGCAGAGTATCTGGTAAGGGAGCCGGAGGTTCGAGCTATTCGTTTCCGAGAGGGTCTAAACTGGGAGGTGAAGATTCTCATTCCGTCTTTTTATGAGACATACTCGGAGATACTTGCGGAGGCACGCAAGGTTGAGCGAGATCTGGGTTTGAAGACCAAGAGAGACCGTGATTCTTTTCTGGGGGCCAACGGCAGTGCAGTATCTGCCAAACGTCCTCATTTCCAGTCCAGACCTTTCCAGCAGCCACAACAGAACCAGACTCTAGCTAGAGCGCCTTTTCACCAGGCACCTCAGCAGCAGAGGCAGTTACAGCAAGCTCTATGCAACTTCTGCAGGAAGCCCGGCCACATCTGGGAAGTTTGCAGAAAGAGGCTAGGAGTTTGTTTGTATTGTGGTACTGAAGGGCATCAATTGAGGGAGTGTCCTCGTCGTGCAGTTCAGGGAGCAGCTCCAGCTCCGAGGGCACAGATAAGACCACCTGCAGCACAGCCGAGGGGACCGCTTCCGACACAGCAGCAACATTTTGTCCAGCATCAGCAGCAGGGAGGTGCTCGGCAGGGACGAGCGTTTGCTATGACAGTCGAAGAGGAGGAACCCACAGGAGATGTCATCGCAGGTTCTATTCTTCTTGATTCCATTCCAGCTTTAGCTTTGTTTGATAGTGGTGCTTCCCATAGTTTTGTATCTGTTTCTTTTACTCTAAAGCATGGTTTGGTAGCTGATTCTTTGCTTAGGACTTGCAAGATCATGACCGGGGGAGGCATTATCCTGGTTAATGATATTTGCAAGGATCGGAGAGTTACTCTGGGAGGCCGGGAGTTGAGTGCGTGTCTACTTGTAATGCCACTTTCGAGCTACGACATTGTACTCGGGATGGATTGGTTGAGTAGGCACCGTGCTAGCATAGATTGTAGAGGAGGTAGAGTTTTGTTTGGTCCGCCAGGAGAGCCAGAGTTCGAGTTTGCTAGAGGAGCTGCGGAGCAGGAAGAAGGCATTATTTGTGGAGCTATGGTGGAAGACAAGGAGTTGCCACATCCGTTGATAGCAGAATTTTTGGATGTGTTTCCTGAAGAATTGCCAGGATTGCCGCCAGATCGAGATGTTGAATTTTCTATAGACTTGGTGCCAGGTGCAGAACCGATTTTGCAGCATGTCTATAGAGTAAACAACAGCGAGCTGGTCGAGTTGAAGAAGCAGGTAGACGAATTGCAGGATAAGGGGTTTATCAGATCGAGTTCTTCACCATGGGGAGCCCCGGTATTGTTTGTACCGAAGAAGGATGGATCGGTGCGCATGTGCATTGATTACAGGGCTTTGAATAATCTCACTATCAAGAATAAGTATCCTTTGCTACGGATTGATGATCTGTTTGATCAGTTGAGTGGTGCCAAGGTATTTTCTAAGATAGATTTGAGATCAGGCTACCATCAGGTGAAGGTGAAGCCGGGGGACATACCGAAGACTGCTTTTAGAACTCGGTATGGTCAGTACGAGTTTATGGTGATGCCGTTTGGTTTGACTAATGCACCGGCGGTATTTATGAACTTGATGAACAAGGTGTTCCACCAGTACCTTGACAAGTTCGTGGTGGTGTTCATCGACGACATACTCATATACTCGAGGACACCGGAGGAGCATGAGGAGCATTTGAGGATTGTGTTGGATGTGCTGAGGAAGGAGAAGCTGTATGGGAAGTTGTCCAAATATGAGTTTTTCTTGGACAAGGTGGAATTCTTGGGGCATGTTGTGACTGGTGATGGTATTTCAGTGGATCCGAAGAAGATTTCAGCAGTGGAATCTTGGAAGACTCCGAGTTCGGTAGCAGAGATCAGGAGTTTCTTGGGATTGGCAGGCTACTACAGAAAGTTTGTGCAAGATTTTTCGAGGATTGCCGAGCCGATGACCAGACTCACAAGGAAGGATGTGGAGTTTGTTTGGACGGAAGATTGCCAGGCTGCTTTTGAGGAGTTGAAGAAGAGGTTGACGTCTGCTCCTATTTTGACATTGCCATCAGGGTCCGGAGGTTTTACTATTTATAGTGATGCATCGGGAAAGGGTTTAGGTTGTGTTCTTCAGCAGCATGGGAAAGTGATTGCCTATGCATCCAGGCAATTGCGTCCTCATTAAAAAAACTATCCTACCCATGATTTGGAGTTGGCAGCTGTCATATTTGCCCTGAAGTTATGGAAACATTATTTGTACGGAGAGCGTGTGGAGATCTTCACAGACCACAAAAGCTTGAAGTACGTTTTTACGCAGAAGGAGTTGAACATGAGGCAGCGTCGGTGGTTGGAATTGATGAAGGATTTTGATATCTCTTTGCAATATCATCCTGGGAAAGCCAATGTAGTTGCCGATGCTTTGAGCAGGTATCCGGTAGCTATGTTCTTAACGCAGGATCGGTATCTGTTGGAGGACTTGGAGAGCTTGGGCATTGAGGTGATTGTTCCTGGGTGTGCTATGCAGATGTGGGGATTGCAGATACATTCAGATTTGATGGATAGGATCAAGGCAGCACAGTATGATGACGTATCTTTGAGGAGTATCAGAGCTCAGGTGAGAGCAGGATTGGAGGATGATTTCACTATTGCAGAGGATGGATCTTTGAGGCATGGAGTTAGATTGTGTGTGCCTAGTGGGGAGTTGCGAGAGGAGATATTGCAGGAAGCGCATCGCTCTCAGTATTCCATACATCCGGGTGCTAACAAGATGTATCGGGATATGCGAGAGAGTGTGTGGTGGTATGGCATGAAGAGGGAAGTGGCACAGTTTGTATCCAGATGCTTAGTGTGCCAGCAGGTGAAAGCCGAGAGGCAGAGGCCAGGAGGTTTACTTCAGCCATTACCCATTCCAGAGTGGAAGTGGGAACACATTACTATGGATTTTGTGTCCGGACTACCACGATCTCCAGGAGGGAAAGACGCGATTTGGGTCATTGTTGATAGATTGACCAAGTCGGCCCATTTTTTGCCTTTCAAGGTGGGTTTGTCTACGGAGAAGCTGGCAGAGATGTATGTGAGGCAGATCGTTATGATACATGGAGTTTCCGTCAGCATAGTCTCAGATCGGGATAGTCGTTTCACTTCTCATTTCTGGAGGAGTTTGCAGGAGAGTTTGGGCACTCAGCTCAAGTTCAGTACTGCATATCATCCCCAGACAGATGGGCAGTCAGAGAGGACTATTCAGACTCTCGAGGATATGTTGCGCACTTGTGTACTAGATTTCGGAGGTTCTTGGGAGGACCATCTCCATTTGGTAGAGTTTGCTTACAACAACAGTTACCAGGCCAGTATAGAGATGTCACCTTTTGAAGCTCTATATGGTCGGAGGTGTCGTACTCCTTTGTCTTGGGACGATGTTGGAGAGAGAGTTTTGCTTGGGCCAGAGATGGTTGTGGATGCAGCAGAGAAGGTTCAGTTGATCAGAGACAGACTTCGAGTGGCACAGGACAGACAACGGCATTGGGCCGATAGCCATCGGAGACCCTTGGAGTTTGAGGTATAGTTTAGATTTTATTTTGTGTGCTTGTTCTTGGTTGTTTGTTATAGATAAGTTCTTAAGGTGGTGTTTTGTTCTAGGTGGGTGGTTTGGTATTTCTGAGGATTTCTCCGACACGAGGCACGATTCGCTTCGGTGGAGGCGGAAAGCTTAGTCCGCGATTCATTGGACCTTTCACTATTCTAGAGAGGGTCGGTGCAGTTGCTTATAGACTAGACTTGCCACCTGCATTGGAGGGAGTGCACAACGTGTTTCATGTGTCGCAGTTGAGACGATACGTGGCAGATCCTAGCCATGTATTGGATCACTCAGAGATAGAGGTGGGCCCTACTCTTAGCTATCCAGAGCAGCCAGTTGGGATTCTGGATCGGAGAGAGAAGGTGCTGAGGAACCAGACTATTCCTTTGGTGCGCGTCGCTTGGAGGCATCACTCTCCGGGGGAGTCTACCTGGGAGAGAGAGGATGAAATGCGAGAGCGTTATCCATATTTGTTTGTACCTTGAGGTATGTTATTTCTAGTTATGTTCTGTTCATTGTTATGTTCTGTTCATTAGTTAGTTGTGATTCTTTAGTTCTGTTCTGTGATTTTCTGGGGGTAGTTTTCGTCTTTGAATTTCGAGGACGAAATTATTTTAAGGAGGGTAGGCTTGTCACTACCACATTTTAGAAAAAAGGGTATTTTAGTAATTTCCTATTTAAATAAATATTGTGCATGGTAAATAATTTTTGTTGTATTATTTAATTGTTGTTAGATGTTATTTAATTATTTTGGACTTATTTTAGTGGACCCAACTAGTGTAGTTTGGACCCATGGACCAACATGAATTAATTAGTTAGACTTGGCCCATTTAGAAAGCTCATAGTTAAGGAGATGGATTAAATTAATTAAGTGATTAGACTAGAAGCTTCCTTCCTTAATTATTTCTTCATGAGAGGCCCCAAGGGGTACATTGGACATTTTACAATTGCTTGGGGGAGGGGCTATGGCCGGCCTATTAAAGAGGGGGGGAAATTTCTCTCTCCTCTCATCTCATTCCAAATCTAGATCTAGAATTCTCCCACTACCAAATTTCCTCCATTCCTATTCCAATTCTCCACCAAATTTTTCCCAATTCACCATTAGAGAAGGAGGAAGCAAGGATCTAAAAGAAGGAAGCAAGGATCTACAAAGAGGAGCAAGGATCTACAATTTGGAAGCAAGTTCTTCTCAATTGGAGGTTTCATTGGGAATCCATCTCCCAATAGGTATAATTCAGATTTTCCCATTTAAATAGCTTCTAAATCTGAGATTTAATCATGTAAAATCAACCTATATGTATGTAGTACCCATAGGACTTTGTTTTGTGTTCATAGGAGACCCATGGAGAAAGTTATGGTGCTTTTTGTGTCAATTTTGTTGGAATTCCGAATTTATATTTTGTTGTGTGTGTCAATTGATCCTATAGATCAATTGAACATGAGATTTGTGTTTGAGGCTAGTGTCGTGTCCATATTGGGATACTTGTGGTTCGTATCCCAACTATTTGGTGATACGTGTCATTTGGGGGTTTTCCTCCGACACGGGGCTTTGAACATGTCGTATTTTGACACGGACACATAGATCTACTTTTGACGCTTTGATTTGTTCATAAATATTATTTGTGATTTGTTTGTGTCCTTCGGGGTGCATTTGGTTGTGTGTTGGACTCGTGTCGCATGCGTATCCTAGATCTAGTGGGATACGGTGAGATACTCTCCAATTGTGTGTATTTTTTTATAGATCTAATTAATTGTGGTTCAATTCTTCATTTATAATTAGTATATATATATGGATATTAAATATTTATTTTGTGTATTTATTATAGTAATTATTGTAGCATAGATCTATATTTTGGGTGTGCTAATATAATGTACAATATAATATGTAGCTTTCTTGCATGCAAATATATATGTTACTACTTGTTAAATAATATAATTTATACATAAAATGTTTTATAAAATATATTTGTATGTTTAATTGTGTAATTATATTATTTATAATTATTATGTAATTATTTGTATATTAATGAATGTATTTTTATGTGTGCTTCTAGCCATGTAAAATACGTACATATGTGCATGTGTTTGGTATTTTAATTTTGTAAGTTTATATGTATGTATATATAAGTATATAGTTATTAAATTGTTTATATATATATATATGCATTTTGATTTATATATGTATATATATAGGTGTTTTGTGAGGTATAATAATTGTAATAATATATTATGTTATTTATATAAATGTTGGGTTGTATATATTATTTTAGGGTATATATTAATTGTATTATTAGTATACTTTGTGTGAGTTCTTTTTGAATCTAATTTGATTCCTAAATTATTGTAGTTTATCTCTATATTATTTTATAGATGTCTTGTGAGGTTGACTTTGGGTTTGACCATGTTTGACTTTAGTGGACTTTAGAGTTGACCATAGTTGACTTTTACCTTAGAATTGACTTATTGACCTAGAAGTTGCCTAGTTTGACTTGTTCTCTTTCCGGGACCTTGTATTAATGTGGTATTCCATGTCTAGGTCTTCGAGGCACCTAGTCAGACATTTGTAAGACTGTTCATTGGACTTCAGGCGAGTACATTCTCTGATAGTTTCTCATTTATGATATCCTCTATGTTCGTTGTATCTAGTGTAGATATACATGTTCTCTTGACACTATGGTTACACGGATTGGTATATCCGGATCTCGTCATGAGATGTTATTCCTTGGTATATGGTGTATATGGTGCAAGTATTGTTTCATTGGTTATCTTGTACATGTACAGACACCGATTCTCGGGGAGACTAGCTATCTTCTTGGGGAATCTAGTGCCATAACGTACCGTGGTTGGATCTATTATACCAGTCGGGGTGGGGAGTATTTTAGTGTAGATATGTGATCATACCCTCCTTGTGCATGTCTTGTTCCTTGTGAGTGTTGATCATACACCGCACGTATAATCAGCCAGGCCATTATACTCTTGTGCAAGTTCCTAAGCCGATCACATGTTAAAGCTAGTACTCACACACTTAGTCATTAGTATTCTTGTTCTATCAGCATATTGTTCATTATTGTATTTCTTTCTAGTACTTCCTTATTGTCTATACATTTCTTGTATCTATTTATGCATCTTGTTTATCCACAGCTATTTACTGTTACATAGTTTTTATCATTATTTGAGAACTGCTGTTAGGGTTGTACTCTGCTCCTTTCCTGACTGGATATATTTTTTCAGATGACACTGAGGAGTACCCTACCTATTATGGACCCCAGGATGTTGTGGGTTTAGATTCTGAGACCCTAGCTCAAGAGGGACTTATCCCAACTGAGACAGTTGACCCTGGAGTTGTAGCTTTATTGTTTTGTAGTATTCTTTTGTACTGGATTTGTCTCCAGCATATTTCTGTATTTTCTTCAGACTCATTGATGTATTATTTTAGACTCATGAGTTGTATTGTGACTATTCTATTCTTATCTGATTCGTGTTTATTCTATCTTAGTTCTGTGATTGAGTACACTATCTTTTGGTGGTTCATTATATTAGATAGACTTTCTAGACAGCGTTCTACCGCCGATTCTGCGGCGTAGGCTGGGCGTTGTTTCCGACTAGTACCCTTACCCCGGGTGCGTGTCGTGACATTTGCTAAATCATCACTGCTAAGATAAAGTCCTCTTTAATATTTTTAACCATTCATGGCTGCTATACTTCTTTTGATTGTGTGGAGCGAACATGTTTGACAAATGACTTTATATTTGCTAAAAAGAAATTAATATTAAATTGGGAACTAAAAATTTGAGTACAATTTATTACATTAATTTTCTGAAGAACAATGAATAAAAGATTTGCAAATATAATTATGCTGCTGCTTTAAAAAGGCCATTGGGATCCCGACATTGAACTTTAAATTGCTTCTGCTTAATTAGTCGTTCTTTTTAACATAGCATTGATTCTCGTTCATTCTGCTGATTTCGATAACATGCACAACATAGAGACATGTTAGAATTCATCAACACATGTATTATATTAAATTTGGTATCAGAGCTAGGTTTGTGCATTTAGATCATTCTGCATAAATTATTTTAAGGACAAAAGTCCTACAAGATATGGTTGGAATTTCATCACCTATCCATAGCCCTAAAACTACATTGAACTAAATTTAAAATTTATTTAGACATTGGCCTTAAGGACTGGTGCCTGTGCCTCGGGATTGTCGACCAGACGGGACTCATTAGGTCTTTGAAGGAAGCATTGTGGTGTGATATGATATCAGTGAGCTTCATGCCACTGAAGAGGTCCATTCACTTAATCCTGAAAATTTTCTGAGCTAATTAAAAAAAATTGCATTCTAGGGTTTGACATTTCATTTAATTAAAAAAGAAAAGAAAAAAAAGAGTTGCATTCTAGGATTTAGTATTTTATTTCATTTATTAAAAAAAAACTTGCCATTTGCGTTAACAACAATCATTTAGGTTTAAGTAATGCATGCCTACACGATTTGGTCATTCATATTTGTTAGACGAAACTAGTCAATCATCCAGAGAGTCAAGTAACCCTTTGCATTTGACACACGAATCTGCTAAGGACAGTATGGACCCCGAGTTAGTTAGAAAGTTAGAGACGCTGATGGAACAAATGGGTACCATTGCTCAAGAGTGTAGGGCTACCCGGGAAGTCTTAATTAAATTTCAAAAAGAAACAAATGATAAGTTCATCAGAATTGAGAGAGCACGAAGTCGTACCCTACAGGAGAAAATGACAAAGTGAGAGTGCGTAGTCAGACACCTCATAGGGATGAGTCTGACCATCAAGTTAATTACGACCATGGGGGTTCTCACTCCCCACGACGAAACCAAAATCATCGACGACAACGATATGACCCTGACAAGCAATATTTGAGAAGTATTAAAGTTGAGGCACCGACCTTTGACGGCAATCAACCCACAATACTTTTTGGATTGGCTCAAAGGTATGTACCGCTATTTTAAGTGGTATACCTTAACCGAGGAAAGAAAAATAAAATTTGTTGCTATGAGATTGACTGGCCAAGCTAGTCAATATTGGTCTAAATATAGAACACTAGAGAGAAATAAGAGGTGAGTTGTTCGTGAGGACTTGGACTGAAATGAAACAACAATTGAAAGAAAAATATCTTCCTCCCTTTTATTATCCCTGTTTATTAGATCAGTGGATCATCTTACGCCAAGGAAACATGTCGACTAAAGAGTATGTAGCAAAATTTGATAAGATCATCGTAAGATGTAGCACTATTGAAAGTGAAACTCCTAAACAAATCCTATATAGATTTAGAACTGGTTTGCGAACCGATTTGAAAACTGAGTTGTTCGCGCTAGACATTAACACACTAGAGAGAGCTTATGTCCTTGTTCAAGACCTAAACGAAGTTAAGCCACATTCAATTTTTAGGAGTCCAGATTTTCGTCAACAAGCTTCACGATCATCAACAAACCAATACCCTAATCGAACTATTTTCATCCCACCCCAACCTAGGGTAGATACGAAGGGCAAGAGTGTTTGAGAAGAATTTTTCAAATATTGGCCCAAATGTAAAATGTTTCAAATGTCAATGATAAGTCCAAGAAAGGTGTTGTTCTGCTTCAATTTGCAATCTATAAGGACAAGATTTGGTCTGATGTCTTGAAAATAGACGTAGGTCAAATAATCCTAGGGAGACCATGGTTGTACGATAATGATGTTCACATTTTTGTTCGTTCAAATATGATGATGTTTGAGCATGACGGAAAGAAAATCAAGATTCACCCTATACGGTCGAAACCTAGTGAATCACAATCCAGTCCAAATAAGCAACCCAAGGTGTCACGTCCCAATCTTCCGCAAGTTTGATCGTTCCTGCTGAACGTGAATCACCACGTTGCAGCGCTCCCACATGACAATCGTGCTCATCGGGACGTGATGCCGTGCGATCCTGGAGTTGCGCTCGCACAAGGCGATGACGTCAAACATCATGGGTATCATCGAAACGACCAAGTTGCAGCGAAAGTCAAGTATTGTATACCAAGTACACATCAGATTATACGCAGCGAAGCTCTCGAAGGGTCCAAATGAAAATGCCACAAAGGAGAATGCCACAAGGCGATGCAACATTACCGTTCAATCCATCATGTCCCGTATATCCAAGCTGAGCTACTACACCTGCGTACCTGAAAATAATATCCACAAACATGGGTCAGTACACAGCTGTACTGGTTAGCGGGGTAACCCACTCGTCTAAATCGACACTAAGTAGAGACTCCTTTGGATAGACGGAGATCCTATTCCTAGGGGGCCATTGGATAGGTGATGGCTTGATCAGGATGGATGGGGAGAAAGTGAGGGCTATCAAGGCGAGCGAAGTGAGCTGCGAAGTAGTGAATGCAAACAGTTATATGGTGATCTTTCTACTTGAATCCTAGATTCATTTCATGGCAGAGGCATGACATGTTAAGGAAAGCAGTAAAGCAGTTAAGAATGCAATCATTCAACTGTGAGACTCGTCTCACTATTCTAGTATTCGTACCCGATATACGCATATTATACATGTATAGTTTGCTTATTGTTTAATTGCTTATATCTTGCTTTATGCCATTCATCCATTATCTAAGTTATTTTTGCAAGTTTTTCTTTTGTTTCATGCTTTCTACAGTTGGTCCCTTGGTTTTTCCTGTGAGCGGCTGTGATGAACCCGGGTGAGAGACATGGATTATGATCCAATGGCCTAAAACTAACCTCTTGGCTATATAAGCATATTTCTCTCTCCTTCACTTTTCTTTTCCTTTCCTTTCCTTTCCTTTTCTTCTGCAGCTTTCACCTAGAGCAGCCTAGGCCGGTCGTGAGCCCCCTCCCCCTTGGTATCAGTGGTAGTAGTAGTAGTAGTAGTTGGTAGTGGTTTAGGCAAGTACATCTTGCCAACTATGGAGAACTTGCACTTTTGCATTTATTAAGTTTTCTTGCATTTTATTGGTCTATGTTGTGCTATATGTGTTTCTCTACATGATTACTTTTTGACATTTTTGGTTTTGAGGTCTTGAATGGAGTAGATCTACATTTCTAAGTTAGGGTTTTGATGGATTTTAGAGTTTTTCTTGGTTTTGATCTACTAAAACTTAGTACTTTCGAAATCTTGTTGTTCTATGTGTTAGAGCTTTCATTTCGAACATTTTGGCTTTTGAATCGCTTAATTTGGAGTTAAATTGAAGTTTTTATGGCCAAAACAAGTTTTGGAGCTTTGTTCTCGGACCTGTCTGGCAGGAACGATGAACAGTGCTGCACAGCAGTGCACCACGCATGGATTTTCATGCCGCAGCAATGCGCTGCGCATGAAGTTTTATGCCGTAGCATGCGCCGCACATAGACTTTCTTGCCGCGTGCAGTGCGCTGCGCATGTATTTTTATGCCGCAACAATGCGTCGCGCATGAAGTTTCATGCCGCAAGGTCTTCTGTACTTTCCCTCTTAAGATGGTGAACACGAGGAGCACCCGAGGACATGAGTGGATTTCTCCTTCGTCGTCCACTTAATCTTGTATAATTATTCTTTTGAGGCGTTTAGCCATCGAGCACATGTTTAGCTCGTGTTTTGGAACTTGGCATTCTAGCCTGCGGGCCTACATGTAAAGCATATTCTAGACTATAGCTAGAGCTAGTCATGTAATATTGTATTCTGCTAGTTCTTTATTTTGGTAACTAGCTTCATGATCATCTGTATATGTATAGTTTGGGACGCCTTACTATTATATGTTTTGGTTATCATACATCTTGTTACTTGTTGCTTGCTTGAGATTGAGACACCTAGGATTGTCATGACCAGAGATTTAACTGTTGGATTGTAAACCCTCACATGTCTAGACAGCCATGACCGTATCTTGGGGTATAGAGTACTCTGGTATACGTAGCTGGCTTTGTCTGCCCCCGTTCTCCAGTATTCTAGTTCTGGGACGTGACATCAACTCAAGCAAATCACACTAGCAGTTATATCCAAACTCAATTGAAACTAAGCATGCAATCCGCTCTACTCAAACCAAGGTTCAAAGTATCGGTATCGGAATCAGTATCGGACCATTCCTACGAGTATCGGGATCGACGGTATCGGTAGTATCGGCGGTTTCGGATCGGAGTATCGGATTTTTTGGTATCGGAAAGCAAACAACTATTAGTAAATTATTAACATTTTAGAGAATATATTTTATACATTTATGCATAATTTAAAGTATTTTTAGTATTGTTTCTTAGTAGTATTGATATTGAATGAAATAGTAGTCATCCTTGTCGATTGATTTATATGCGATAGATAAGTTTTTCTCTTTTATATGTTTTTACAACCTTACTATGCTTTTACATCATTTCTAATTGGTCTTTTTAATTCAAATTTTTTTGCCGAATTGACTGAAAAAGAGACCTCTAATGTTGGTATTGTAGCGCCCCGTTCCCCCGGTGCGGGGAGCGCGGCTAAGAAACACAAACGGTAGGAATCGATTTCCATATTCAGTGGACCGTGCCCCCGGGATCGACTTAGCGGCAGAGTCAGGAGGGACCTCTCCGCTGCTATCTTTTATTGCCTCGGTTTTCGATGTCGCTTGTTGCTTTCGTGCTTTGAGTTGGTTTTGGGATTTGCTTGTTTTCCTTGAACGGTTTTGATGGTTTTCATTGTTTTCGTTCATTGAATTGCACTTCAATTCCAAGATTGGAAAGAGAGAAAGAAGTATTGATCAAGCTGTTCGTGCAATGCAGGTGAACGAGCAGTAGGCGGCTTGCGAGCGGAGTCGTGAAGCGCCTCTTTCCTTCTCCCTTCCAAACATCGAAGTGAGTGGCTACCAACCCGATTAGCTAGCTCTGCTTCCAGTCTTCACAACTAATAACTCTTGCATTCTGTTGCCCCGATCAAACGATACCAAGTAATAATAAAAGAAACCAAGATAAAAAGAAAATAGACTTGGATTATATTGCTTGTCATTCAATTTGGGAACGGTTACTAAACTGCATGCTTGTTCATATGAATGTTCTTTACATGCTTCAAGTTTGCTAGAATGCATCTTCTTCCATAAATTGTGCTAAGTATGGAATACACTTGTTATGAAATAAACTGTCAGGAAGACTACGCAAAACGAATCATGCAATGTTGCTTATCTCATGTTCATGTTGCCTCAACTGCATCAACGTTAACGTATCACGAACGATTGATCACGGACAACTTGTGCACAAGGTAACGGGTTCCTGCGGACGGTTGGTGGGGCACTGACACCGATCCGGTCCGGGCGGAACTTCACGATAGTCTCACGCATCTGGACAAGGATAGTCTGTAGCCACCAACGAATCTTTGCTGCATTCTATCCTCGTTCAAGACTAAACGGTCCATTATGGCTTCTAGCCAGTGATCCCAACGTGTATATTTAAACCTGTTGCAAACTAACTTGTGTCTTCGTGGTAGGGAAGGCATGGTAAGTATTGTGCAGGTAATTCAGACGGGCAGGTAAAATCCACCGAGCGGTGGCACGTTCATTTCAGTAAATTCTATATGCTGCTTACTTATAAATGAACTAAGGCAAGATTAGAAATCCATAAAATATGCATGCTTCATTAAAACAACGTGTTGATTGGTATAGTTCGGTTAGCTCGCCTTCACCAGTATGTTTCGACATACTGACCCTCGTTGAAACAGGTTCTCCGCACCAAGGCGAACTGAGCGAGGAGCCGAAGTCGTTTTACCGATCCAGTCCAGCTGTAGGCGCATCTTCATCGCGCCCCTTGAAGCATTTTGAAGACAGGAGCTTGCAACTCTTCATACACAAATGCAGCTCCGTGGCAAAGCTGTCCTCCAGCCTGAAGGTCTATATCATTTTGAGTTTAGTAAAGGGATGTAATGTACAGGACTGCTATCTCATTTTGAGTCATTTCTTTTGTAAGCCCGTGCGGTATATTAGCTGACTCGTTCAAGAGTTTGTAATAGATGTTCATTATCAATAAAGAAAACTTTTTCATGTTTCAAATCTGTGTTTCAATTTATCTGCGTACTATGAATATGTGCTCGTTATGCAAAATACTTTAGCCTTGTGCGGGCGCAACCCCAGGCCCGTACGGCATCACGATTCGGGGGACGCCCCAACGATTCTACGGAATCGGGTCGTGACATAATGGTATCAGAGTACAGATTCAAGTTCCTTGACTCGTGCTGGATAAGTTCCTTTAACGATCAAATTCCTGTGCGAACTCTTGAACTCGCTAGGCCAAAATGAGATACGTTCATGCAATAAGTCCATAATACATTATGATCCTAATGTAATTTACCTTCTTTTGAACGAATGGCACCAGCGCAATCTGCAGCGCAAGCACCGGACGAAACGCACGGCCAAGAAAGTAGTTCGGGCACTTCGGGAAGCTCTCAGAGCCAGCGTGGCATATCTCAAGTCGACCCGCTTGAGCGGGTAATGCAAATGTTAGAATCACAACGAAAAAGAGATGATGCTTGCCAAGCCAAGTTCGAAAGTAATCTAGAGACCCGATTCTCAGTCCAACAGAAGCAGGTAGATACCCTGCAACAGATCGTTCAGACTTTGGCTGCCAACCATTCCGTCGCAACAACAACGACTCCGGTGGAACAGCCCGTGCTTGAAGTAGAGACGACGCAAATTCCAAGACCGAGGGACGTGACTGCCTTCGACTTTGGCCACTTCAAGAAAGTCTGCAATACCCCATTCAACGAGACTGAGGACCCAGTGGTAGCTCTGGATAGGCTAGCCGAACTTGAAGATCACTTCGCTCTGCTAGTGGTCCCCGAAGAAAAGCGCGTCGCCTGCGCCCAACTACAGCTCCGCCTCAACGCACACGATTGGTGGAACGTGCATCGACGATCTCTCCAATTTGATCACGGAAAGGAGATGATCTCATGGACGACCTTTCGTGCCGCGTTTGAAGAGGAGTTTATACCCCCTCCAGTACAACGTCAGATGGAAAACGAGTTCGTGCAGCTGAGGCAGGGCAGTATGACAGTTAAGCAATATTCCGCTGAATTCAACCGACTCTCCAAATTTGCTAGGGCCTATTTACCTGATGCAGCGAGTCGAGCAAGAAGGTTTGAAGGAGGTTTGTGCCCTGCCATCCATGGGCACGTGGTCGTTAATCAGTATGGAACCATGCGTGAAGTCATGAATCACGTCCTATCGCTTGAACTGCAGTATCCTCACGTTTCCACCGGCGCTATGCATACCCACAATCATAAACGCCAAGGGAACGATAGAGGAAACACCGCTGCAAAGCGCCCTAACCACGGCGGTCCTCGGAGAGGAAACCCAGGGCAACCATGTTCTTATTGTAAGAAACCAGGGCACACAGCTGAAATGTGCCGCAAGAAACTCGGGCAATGTCTCATTTGCGGTGACTCAACCCACCGAATTCGTGATTGCCCAAACTATTCAGTTCATCATCCTTAACGGTAAGCATTATTCCTAAGTTTCGGGATGAAACTTCCAATTGGTTTGGTAGGATGTAGCGCCCCGTTCCCACGGTGCGGGGAGCGTGGCTAAGAAACACAAACGGTATCGTTCGATCGGGATAGATTGAAACAAGAACTCGTCCTCGTTATGGATTTGTTTCTTCGGAATCGATTCCCATATTCATTGGACCGTGCCCCCGGGATCGACTTAACGGCAGAGTCAGGAGGGACCTCTCCGCTGCTATCTTTTATTGCCTCGATTTTCGATGTCGCTTGTTGCTTTCGTGCTTTGAGTTGGTTTTGAGATTTGCTTGTTTTCCTTGAACGGTTTCGATGGTTTTCATTGTTTTCGTTCATTGAATTGCACTTCAATTCCGAGATTGGAAAGAGAGGAAGAAGTATTGATCAAGCTGTTCGTGCAATGCAGGTGAACGAGCAGTAGGCGGCTTGCGAGCGGAGTCGTGAAGCGCCTCTTTCCTTCTCCCTTCCAAACATCGAAGTGAGTGGCTACCAACCCGATTAGCTAGCCCTGCTTCCAGTCTTCACAACTAATAACTCTTGCATTCTGTTGCCCCGATCAAACGATACCAAGTAATAATAAAAGAAACCAAGATAAAAAGGAAATAGACTTGGATTATATTGCTTGTCATTCAACTTGGGAACGGTTACTAAACTGCATGCTTGTTCATATGAATGTTCTTTACATGCTTCAAGTTTGCTAGAATGCATCTTCTTCCATAAATTGTGCTAAGTATGGAATACACTTGTTATGAAATAAACTGTCAGGAAGACTATGCAAAATGAATCATGCAATGTTGCTTATCTCATGTTCATGTTGCCTAAACTGCATCAACGTTAACGTATCACGAACGATTGATCACGGACAACTTGTGCACAAGGTAACGGGTTCCTGCGGACGATTGGTGGGGCACTGGCACCGATCCGGTCCGGGCGGAACTTTACGATAGTCTCACGCATCTGGACAAGGATAGTTTGCAGCCACCAACGAATCTTTGCTGCATTCCATCCTCGTTCAAGACTAAACGGTCCATTATGGCTTCTAGCCAGTGATCCCAACGTGTATATTTAAACCTGTTGCAAACTAACTTGTGTCTTCGTGGCAGGGAAGGCATGGTAAGTATTGTGCAGGTAATTCAGACGGGCAGGTAAAATTCACCGAACGGTGGCACGTTCATTTCAGTAAATTCTATATGCTGCTTACTTATAAATGAACTAAGGCAAGATTAGAAACCCACAAAATATGCATGCTTCATTAAAACAACGTGTTGATTGGTATAGTTCGGTTAGCTCGCCTTCACCAGTATGTTTCGACATACTGACCCTCGTTGAAACAGGTTCTCCGCACCAAGGCGAACCGAGCGAGGAGCCGAAGTCGTCTTACCGATCCAGTCCAGCTGTAGGCGCATCTTCATCGCGCCCCTTGAAGCATTTTGAAGACAGGAGCTTGCAACTCTTCATACACAAATGCAGCTCCGTGGCAAAGCTGTCCTCCAGCCTGGAGGTCTATATCATTTTGAGTTTAGTAAAGGGATGTAATGTACAGGACTGCTATCTCATTTTGAGTCATTTCTTTTGTAAGCCCGTGCGGTATATTAGCTGACTCGTTCAAGAGTTTGTAATAGATGTTCATTATCAATAAAGAGAACTTTTCTATGTTTCAAATCTGTGTTTCAATTTATCTGCGTACTATGAATATGTGCTCGTTATGCAAAATACTTTAGCCTTGTGCGGGCGCAACCCCAGGCCCGCACGACATCACGATTCGGGAGATGCCCCAACGATTCTACGGAATCGAGTCGTGACAGGTATCGGTCAATATCGGGTATCGGTCGGTATCGGATCGGGACATGCCAAACTGTATCGGTATCGGCCGTATCGGATCGGTATCGGCCGATACTTTAAACTATGACTCAAACCCAAAGCAAAGCGTGAACCTACCGAATCACCTCGCACTCAAAGTCTAAAAATCCATCCTCGATAAGCACTCTTGTCCGAGACAAGGTGGCCGTCCGCCGCATACTCAAACGCACCAAACTCAAGCGATTCCTATCTATATGAAGGTCACTGGCTAAGCCATAAAAGACTATATAATAAATGCGGGTATCATTCCAGTATATTTGGTTGCAACGCCTCAACTGTAGTTCCCGCAAATGTCTCGTACCGAAAAACAAGTTCAAGTAAGCGATGCGCCATCCATCCGAAGGTTGCAACACCTCACCTGTATGTCTCGCTATACCGTGCTCCAAGAGCACTTCCAAATGTTTTTCCCATGGTCGAACGGTCCCGGTGCCCCGGTGTTTATCCTATTCGAGGAAACCAAACCCTGCGCACAAGTTGTCCGTGACCAATGCAATACTCCAACAAGTAGGTACGAAGAGAGAATCGAGCCTTCTCATTCCACCAAACGATACTCGCCTTGATCCATCCAATTCACCATAAGAAATCTCCAACTATAGTCCAAGGCAACATTCTCAAATTATCTTCATTAGGCATCATGTCGCTTCTCGACACAGTACTCTCATAGGTGCAACACCCCTCGCTCCAAATGCTCCGTGGCACAATGTCCCAACAGTGGCACAATGCCCTCTCCGATACAGTTTTCCGGTTTTGAAACCCAACTACATGCTTTGCTTGACAAAACGTCCAACTTGGTACTCGTGCGCAGCGCACGCTCGCTCGCTCACTTGCTGAAGTGCCTCGATGTTTCAACCAAGATGATCCACTCAAAGCCCCAACTGCCCAAACTTAAGTCCAACTCAAGCCACAAATTCTATTATTCCAAATGGCGCACACTCTATACAGGCCACAGTGCCGTGTTTCCAATGTTCCAGACCAAGTGTTCAAACCATTACGTGTGTTCCATATTATTAGGCATACATTAGTAGAGGAGAAGGGACATCCCACTCACCAAGTCTGAATCCGCTAAGCACTATGCCTTGCAGATACGGCCCATTCCTTGAATCCGTGGTCCGATGCGAAACATGATCTACTCAATTTGTATGATCGTGCGAGCAGACTGTGCTCTCCAAATCATCTGACCGATCAGACTAAGAAAGACGACATTATCGCTTCAATCCCGCTATCCCAGCACTTCTCTGAACGAACACCTGATTCCATCAAACTCCGCACGTGATCTGCACATGAAACAAACTCAAATTAATACTTGCTCCCAAATCCAACAAATCGAAATATAACAAACCATTGTCTCGTGTAATCCGACTCAGCGTAATGCATCATGCGGTTACGGGACAATACATAATATACCACTTAGAATAATGTTCGTCCTTGAACCAAACCAGTATCCATTCCTTTCTCATATGTCGCTTGACCATTTCATAACTTTGCTCCATGTACTCATATTCCATTGATCCAACTCATCTTCGCTTCGTGCTGAACGCTCGCACAAATTCCATATTTTCACATCCTCCTTGTATCTCAATTCTAATTCAACATATCGCTTAGTTTGGATCATACACATATTTAAGACGTCCCCGAAATACATGTACTTCACCGAGCTTAGCGATAGCGAATTTTGATAAGTTACAAGGGTATCTTCATGTCCGAGACATTCATTGCTTCACTCTCGACTGAACCGATCCTGACGTTCATCCCTCAACGCATTCGCACAAGTGCTATTCTCAAATACGATAATTTTCTACTGACGATCTAACCAGTTGACCCAATTCAATTCGTGTTCCGACGCTATCCATTCTCTAGCAAGATCCAACACACGTTTCAGGTCCTTGCGCGTCCCAAGCGCAATGAGTATTCTGCAAGGCCCTATAATCCAACTATTTCTGAATTCACACTTGCATCGTCTGAGCTCAACCAACCAAACTCTAACTCGACTTTAATTGCACCATGTTCCGCATGCACATCTCCAAATATCATCTCATGTTCCGAATGATCATTATATCTGATGCTACCCCAACCAAACGGCTTACCCAAACACGACACTATACTCTTAGATCCGCTCGACCCAACACCCCTGCTCGCAAACTCAATTCCTCTCTGGGTGAACACCTATTTGGGGTTCTTGTGATCCGCGAAGATTTTACTGCCACGCCATAGGGATAGTGTCGCCACAATTTCGACGCGGACACAATTGCCACAATTCCTAGGTCATGCTTGTAATAGTTCTTCGCGTTGCTTCCACTGCCGCGAAGCACAGGATATCACCTTCGTCCTCTGCATGAGCACGTACCGCAAACCAAGTCCGATTTCATCTTGTAGATCTGAGGCACATCTAACCCATCCGGTAGTGCAAGGATCTGATCTGAACGAGCCACAGCTTTAACTTCTCGAATCTAGTCACACAATCGTCAATTTATATGAATGCGATTCCCTTCTGGGGCACGAGTCAGAGGCGATGCCATCTTTAAAAATCTGCGACTCTGAATCTCATCAGTTAACTTAGGCCATTTTTACCATCGATTCGATCTTCTGGCTACATCTTCAGCTGAAGGCTATTCCAATGATCTCTCAAATCCAACACTCAGTCGCCTAGGCTATCTCCAACATACACCACTCAATATCCACCCTCGACGCATTCCCAAATGCACCGCCGCAAGGGTCATTCTATGGTCTACAATATTTACTTCGATTGGACGGTCAAGTCTCTACGGTCAGCTGTTCCGAAGCTACGCTCGATAATTGTAAGTCATCACGATGGACAGTTACTACGAACCATGCTACATCTCCTCTACAATTCTGAGCCATAACCCAACCATCCAATCCTAACGAACTTCTGAATCCGAGCACTTCATGCACTACCTCTGACCTATCTGTTAACCAAACGCTGCCTAACCAATTAGTCTTAATTTTTATCCAAGACACTAATCGTCAAACTGCGCTCGTTGAAACCGTCTTCCAATACTCCGTTGTTCTGCCCTGAATCCATCAAAAATCTCGAACCGTCTTGTTCGACTTTTCGCACTACTACTTGCAACATTTTCCAAAATTATAGGCTTGCTCCGGTCCTTATCCATATAACACGCTTCAACACTGCACGTCCAACTCGCTCGAGCGGTGCGGTAATTTGCTTTAACGTCGTCTTCTTGTTCCGCTATCTTTAAAGGTCCATCCGCCACGATCCTTGTTCTCGTTCCATTTTTAGCACCGTCTTGATTTCTCCATGTTCCAATGCTCAACCAACTGCTCCTTTGTGTTACCAAAATATGTAGTCCATGCTTGTTACTCTTCGCCACATCCATCGCTCGCGTATGCGTGGACCAACTGCTTGTTGCTTATGCTTAACTCTCTCTTTGCATCAATGCATGCTCTACCGAACTTCCAAATCGCGCAAGCGAACTTTGACATTCAGCTTTTCGTCTGATCGATCTCATCTTGTTTCCAATACTTGGTCCGCATTACCCATTCGAATTCCAAATACTCGTTCCATTGCTTGTTCCATTCTCGTCCAACGAAACTTCCATTTATGTCAGTCCGTTCCTGATCGCTCAAATCCAACGCATCGAAGAATACCTGAGTCAAACTCCATTGCACCAATTTCTGACACAATCTCACACTAGCCCATCTGTTGCGAGCAAACTTATAGCTTATCTTGTTCTGAACATTTCCAATGTGCGCACCACTTCGCAGCACGCATATACCACTTAGAAATAGAGTCGCTCTCGCGCCAGACTTACTCTGTGTCGACGAACGTCTATTCCGAACCAACTATCCCGTGGCGATCCTACCGATCGCAATTCAACATTCGCTTGCTCCAAGTTTCAAAACATAACTCAGCCGATGTGTACCAACCAACTTTTATTTTCGTTATCCGTGTCCATCGCGGTAATTCTACTGTTGTCCATCCAAACATTACAATTCCATGCTCACTATGTGGTATACCATATACAACTTCGAATCAAGCCACTCCTCGCATCACACTTCTTTGCACTGATCCAAGATCCGTTTGAACTATCCATTCTGCATGATCCTGCCGTTCATAACTCAACTGATTACTCGAAGTCTGACACGAAACTCAGCCAATGCATGAACCATCCGACTCTTCTGTCGATCTCGCTCGATGTAACTTTTGCCATGTTCCATTCTCGATACTTCCAACTATCTCTCAAGCCGTCCGATACTTTCGCTGCACGAGCAACCCGTGTAACGATCTCTTCCAATGATCCAAGCCAATACCCAACCGTTCAACACATTCACCGCACAAGAAACTCGTGCAACACTCTCTCTGATATTCCAGGCCACTGCTCAAATATGCTAAACACATGCGCCGCACGACCAACTCGTGCAACGTTCTTTTTGATATTTCCAGCTAAAACTCAAAACTCCGTCCAACACATTCGCTACATGAGCAACTCGTACAACGATCCATTCTCATCTGATGCTTCTACTCCACAGCATGTCACATAACCAATCTCGTCTGACAACCAATTGCTCCACTAATGAAACCAAGATCTCCCCGAACGACAAGCTAAACCAATGCAACGACACCTCTCAACTTGATGTACGAATGCAACAACGCCACACAACTTGCTGCATGAATGCAACAATGCCAAACGATGCTACACGATTCTATCAAAATACTACAAAAACGAATACAACGCAGAACAATATGCACCCACAACCAACAAATATATAGACTTATTGCATGGAACATCCATTGTGATGCCGAGTAGAGCCAAGAGCTAAACGATACGCGAAAGCTATTTAAAGTTTGTGATGAAGCAAGCAAAGGGAACAGTTCGAGAAAATGAACCAGGCGCTCTGATACCAAATTGTAACTCCCTAATCTCCTGCAAGTTCGATCGTCCCCGCTGAACGTGAATCACCACGTTGCAGCGCTCCCGCAGGATAATCGTTCTCATCGGAACGTGATATCGTGCGAGACTGGAGTTGCGCTTGCACAAGGCGATGACGTCAAACATCATGGTTATCATCGAAACGACCAAGTTGCAGCGAAAGTCAAGTATTGTGTACCAAGCACACATCAGAGTATACACAGCGAAGCTCTCGAAGGGTCCAAATAAAAATGCCACAAAGGAGAATGCCATAAGGCGATATAAAACTCTTGCTCTTTCTCATGCCCACAAAAGTACTTACCGTTCAATACATCATGTCCCGTATATCCAAGCCAAGCCACTACACCTGCGTACCTGGAAATAATATCCACAAACGTGGGTCAGTACACAGCCGTACTGGTGAGCGGGATAACCCACTCGTCTAAACCGATACTAAGTAAATAGTGAATGCAAACAGTTATATGGTGATCTTTCTACTTGAATCCTAGATTCATTTCATGGCAAATGCATGACATGTTAGAATGCAACCATTCAACTCAAGCAAATCACACTAGCAGTTATATCCAAACTCAAATGAAACTAAGCATGCAATCAGTTCTACTCAAACCCGAAGCAAAGCGTAAACCTATCGAATCACCTCGCACTCCAAGTCTCAAAATCTATTCTCGATATGCACATTCTTGTCCGAGGTAAGGTGGCCGCTCGCCGCATACTCAAACACACCAAACTCAACCGATTCCTATCTATATGAAGGTCACTGGCCAAGCCATAAAGGACTATATAACAAATGCGGGTATCCTTCTAGTATATTTGGTTGCAACACCTCAAATGTAGTTCTCGCAAATGCCTCGTGCCGAAACACAAGTTCAAGTAAGCGATGTGCCATCCATCCGCCTCAGCTGTATGTCTATACCGTGCTCCAAGATCACTCCCAAATGTTTCTTCCATAGCCGAACGGTCCCGGTGTCCCGGTGCATATCCCGTTCGAGGACACCAAACCCTGCGCACAGATTGTCCGTTACCAATGCAATACTCCAACGAGTAGGTACGACGAGAGAATCGAGCCTTCTCGTCCCACCAAACGATATTCGTCTCGATCCATCCAATTCACCATAACAAATCTCCAACTATAGCCCAAGACACCATTCTCAAATTATCTTCATTAGACACCATGCCGCTTCTCGACACAGTGCTCTGATAGGTGCAACACCCCTCGCTCCCAATGTTCCGTGGTACTATGTCCCAACAGTGACACAATACCCTCTCCGATGCAGTTGTCCGATTTTGAACCACAACTACAAGCTTTGTTTCTTGACAAAGCGTCCAACTTGGTACTCGTGCGCAACGCACGCTCGCTCGCTGAAGTGCTTTGATGTTTCAACCAAGATGATCCACTCAAAGTCCCAACTGCCCAAACGTAAGTCCAACTCAAGCTACAAATTCTATTATTACAAACGACGCACACTCTATGCATGCCACAATACGGTGTTTCCAATGTTCCAGACCAAGTGTTCGAACTATTACGTGTGTTCCATATTATTAGGTATGAAGGAGTAGAGGAGAAGGGACAAAGTCCACTCACCAAGTCTGAATCCGCTAAGCACTTTGTCTTGTCGATACGGCCGATTTCTTGAATCTGTGGTCCGATGCTAAGCATGATCTACTCAATTGATATGACCGTGCAAGCATGTCGTGCTCTCCAAATCATCCGACCGATCGAACTAAGGAATACGGCATTATCGCTTCAATCCCGCTATCCCAGCACTGCTCTGAATGAACACATGATTCCATTGAACTCCGCACGCGATCTCCACATGAAACCAACTCAAATCAATACTTGCTTCCAAATCCAACAAATCGAAATATAATCAACCTTTGTCTCGTTTAATCCGATTCAGCGTAATGTATCGTGCAGTTACGGGACATTACACAAGGGGTTGAATTTAATTGGTGCGAAAGAAATGACTAGTGAAATTACCAAAGGAACACCTATCTTTATCCTCACTATCTGTGAAATTCCTAAAGAACCCCCCAAGTTGACTCTTACTGAGATCCTTCCTGTAATAGAGGAATTTTCTGATGGCTTTCCTGAAGACCTTTCCGATAACTTACTCCCGATGTGTGACATTCAACACACAATTGACCTTGTACCAGGAGCAAGTTTGCCCAACCTGATGAACCCAAATCAACATGCGAAACTAAAAAGACAAGTTGATGAGTTGCTTAGGAAAGGATTCGTACTAGAGAGTTTGAGCACTTGTGCAATACCTGCCTTGTTGATACCCAAGAAGGATGGCACTTAGCGCATGTGTGTAGACAGTCGTGCCATCAATAAGATCACCGTTAAGTATCGATTTTCGATCCCTCGGTTAGATGATATGCTAGATATGATATCTGGAGCCACGATTTTCTCCAAAATTGATCTCAAAAGTGGCTATCATCAAATTCGCATACGACCGGGTGATGAGTGAAAAACTGCCTTCAAGACGAAGGATGGCCTATACGAGTGGATGGTTATGCCCTTCGGGTTGAGTAATGCTCCGAGTGCATTTATGCAAGTGATGACACAAGTTTTACGACCTTTCATGGGAGCCTTTTTGGTCGTATACTTTGATGACATCCTCATTTATAGACGATCTCATGAGCAACATTTGGACCATCTACGTCAAGTTTGTTCTGTCTTGAGAAAGGGCAATTGTATGCTAATCCAAAGAAGTGCACCTTCCTCGTAGACAAAGTAATTTTCTTGGATTTGTGGTCTCTTCTGAGGGAGTCTCTGCTGATCCCGAGAAAATTAGGGCAATCGAGGAATGGCCTGAATCCAAGAGCGTACGAGATGTCAGAAGTTTTCATGGACTTAGCTACATTTTATCGTAGATTTATTAAGGGGTTTAGTACCATTATGACACCTATGACTGAATGCTTAAAAGGAGTTGAATTAAGTGGATCAAAGCTGCTGATAGAGCTTTTAAGGAGATTAAGATAAAATGATAGAACTCCTGCCATGCGCCTTCCTGATTTCTCGAAGGTGTTTGAAGTCACTTGTGATGCTTCGGGTATTGGTATAGGTGGAATTCTATCACAAGAAAACCACCCAATTGCCTACTTCAGTGAGAAACTGAATGATGCCCGACAACGTTATTCTACCTACGATAAGGAGTTTTGAGCGATAGTACAAGATCTTCGCTATTGGTGTCATTACTTGCTTCCATAAGAATTCGTTATCTTTTCAGACCATGAAACTCTTAGGTATATTAACTCACAAAAGAGGTTAAATGCTAGACATGGAAGATGGGTAGAGTTTTTGCAGGATTATACTTACACTATTTGACATAAAGCTGGAGTTGAAAATAAGGCTATCGATGCGCTCAGCCGTCGATCATTTCACCTTTCTGAAATGAGTGCTGAAATAGTAGATTTTGAACAAATTAAAGGAGAGTACACATCATGTCCTGATTTTTAAGATATTTTTATCTTGTTAAGCAATGACAATATTCGTGAGATGGATGATTTCCTTATTCAGGAGGGTATTTATTCAAGTCTCGTAAGTTGTGTATCCCTAGCACATCTTTAAGGGATTTTTCTTGTTTGGGAAGTTCATGTTGAAGGTCTTGCAGGACATTTTGGAAGCAATAAGACTATTGAAGCTGTAGAACGTCGTTTCTATTGGCCGAACAGTAAGCGAGATGTTGTTAGGCTTGTTGGTCAGTGTCACACTTGTCACCTAGCAAAGCAACGAAAATAAAATACCGGTCTTTAAACCATTACTCGTCCAAGATCGTCCTTGGCAAGATATTAGCATGGACTGTGTTAGGCCTTCCCAAGGCCGTTAGAAAGCATGATTCTATTTTTGTGGTTGTGGACAAATTTTCCAAAATAACATATTTTATACCTTGTTCCAAAACCAGCGACGCTTTCCGAATTGCCAAGCTTTACTTTGATTGGGTTGTTCGATTACATGGATTACCTAAGACCATCGTGTCAGATAGGGACGTTAAGTTTACGAGTTATTTTTGGAATATCCTTTGGCACAAGATGAAAAAAAAACTGCACTTTTCCATGGTCAAACAGAAGTTGCTAATAGGAGTTTGGGAAAACTGTTGAGAATATTATTTGGTGAGAATCTAGGAAATTGGGACCTAAATTTATCCATTTTTGAATTTGCTTATAACAACTCTGTCAATAGGTCTACCGGTGTCTGTCTAGCTGAGATAGTGTCAATTATAAAGAAATCATGATTTGCATAAAGAAATCAGCAGACGAATCGAACAGATAATGTCAATTATAAATTATCTGCTAATCTAAAAAGAAGGTTTAAAGAATTCAAAGTTGGTGATTATGTAATGGTCCGAATTCGTCCGGAACGGTTCTCCATGAACCGTCAAAAAGTTGCATGTGCATGTTCATTTAAAATTCTGATTTTTTTTTAATAATAATGCTTTTGTCCTCGACCTTCCAGAAGGGTTTAATTTTGGTTCTATATTTAATATTGATGACTTAGTTGAATATAAATGTTCATATTTTAACCCAGATAATCCACTGGTTGATGGCCTTACCCCTGAGCCTATTCTTGAGGGACCTTCTTTACCTCCACTACCATAAATACAACCCACTGCAGCACATGATATTAAAAATATTATTGATAATCATATTATTTTTACTAGCAGCAGTGGTATTCGCAGGTACACATGATATTAAAAATATTATTGATGATAATATTATTTTTACTAGCAGCGGTGGTATTCGCAGGTACTTAGTTCGTTGGAGATGTCGTCTTGAGTCTAAGGACAATTGGCTAGTCCGAGATAATTTACAGACTTGATCCAGATGCATTGGAGTACTATCAGAGTAGTAGAGCCCCAGCTTCGACAGAGTCGAGCTCTCCCTTACTTGGGGAGAATGATGAGGATATCGTACCGCACGTACGAGATTTTTGACATGTGTACATGAGCTGAAAGCGTCTCAGAAAAAATCCATCGTTACTCATGTGGTTTTGAGTTGACATTTTAGTAGGTTTATTTTAGTCCCACATTACTTGTGGAGAGTTTATTTTTTTTATTCACATCTTTATTCCCACATTGCCTGCGGGTTAGCATTTTGCTCTTTCGTATGCCTATATATAGGCTTGTTTTTTTTCATATGAAATAATCAATGAAGTATTGTGAGAAGAAAAAAAACTCTTGCGATCTATTTTTTTGAGGTTAGAGTGTGAAACATAATCTTCCCCCTCTCTCTTCCACTCTGGGTGTGTCAAAACCGTAGGATAGTCGTTTATCGAGCGTACTTGATCTCCTCCTCTTCCTAATCTCGCTACTAAGCCGTCCGCCACCCGATCCAGGCGGGTACCAGCAGCTTCCTACCGTCCTGCCTCTAGTCCCGCTCGCCCGCCTTTCTCCGTTGGTGTAGCAAGCCGCCCGTCCGCCGGCGGTCTACCTTCGGTCGCGGATTCGTCAGCCAACGTCCTCCTTCCTATCTAAAAGATTTAGGTGCACCCTTCTAACTTCTCTAATATTTGCGAACTCATCACTTGCTAGGATAAAGATATCTTTAATATTTTCAACCATTCATGGTTGTTATTCTTCTTTTGATTGTGAGGAGCGAATCTGGTTGACAAAGGACTTTATATTTGCTAAAAAGAATTGAATAATAAATTGGGAACTAAAATTAAAGTACAATCTATTACATTAATTTTCTGAAGAACAATGAATAAAAGATTTGTAAATATAATTGTGCTGCTGCTTTAAAAATATCATTGAGATTTCGACATTGAACTTTAAATTGCTTATGCTTAATTAGTCGTTCTTTATAACATAGCATTTATTCTCGTTCATTCTGTTGATTTTGATAACCTGCACGACATAGAGACATGTTAGAATTCGTCAACATATGTATTACATCATCACCACTCGGAACTGCATCCAAGTGAAATGTTTCGCCAATTCTTAAAATAAATTGTTGATTTGGTATTGAATAAGCGTTGTTATTGACGGTGAAGGTGAATGAAAGAGCGAGTACATACCATTTTTGGATGTTATTCATTCTATAATGAGGTCTTATCAGAAGTAGGTGGTTGTTGTAGTGCATGTTGTTTTGTCAAACATTTCAAATTGGATAGGTAGATTTTTTATTTTATGAGTCACTTTTCCATTAAAGGACGAGATGAGTTGAGGTCTGGAGCACTCCTTCTGTATTCTGAAAAAACAAATTCCTTTCTAATGATACAAGGTGTGCACTTTGATGAAACAAAGTGTATTTCGAATGTTTTATACTCGGGATAGCAAACAGTAATGTTAAAATAACAATTTGCTTCGCTTATTTTTTTGGGACCTAATTTATTAATCATTTACTAGTAACTACATGCAATATAGGTCAGGAAAAGCGGTTGGAAATTATATTTGGGAACAAAAAAATCATTATAATGAAGTTCTGAAACGTTTTGCTCAAAATCATTATCGTTTTGGATTTCTGAAGATATTATTATTTATTTCAAATGCTTTTTCGAAGGATTGTTTGGGCAAAACCTCTTCAAGTGTTTTTGTCAATTATCTTCGGACCAGATTATTATGATAAATGGTCCAGAAGCTATACAGATTTCTTCTGGTATTTCTATCTTTTTTATTTCCTGCAAATATTCTAGATTAATTTCTATTTCAGGATTAATTTTAGATCATTAAGGCTAACTATTCTAGGCTTAACAATATTTCCGGGTTGTACATCATATAATATCATTGTCTCTTGTACCTTTACTTTTAAATGTTGAGATCTGGATTAAGGCTATGATAGAATCCCATTGAATAGCTAGTATTTTGGAATTCGCCCATTGAATAGCTAGTATTTTGGAATTCGGCTTCATTTCTATTACTTTTAGGCACATATATTAGGATCATTTAAAGGAATGGGGATAACCTGGATGAGTATTATTGCCAATAGTCTATTTGCTACATTCGATGTACATCCTCCTATTAGTGCAGCCAAGGTGTAAAAACTGATGCGCTCGTCAACACAAAGTACCATAAGAGGAGTGTCAATGTTTGATCGGAATTGTGCATTTATTTTTAACTGAACTAATACAAGATGGAGATATTTCATCTCATGGTATTTCATCCTTAGTTTTTCTATTTTTCTTTGATTAAGGAGTGAAATACATCTAAAGCTATTCATTCCATATAATTGTATGTTGCCATCAAAATAGTCATAGATGTAAGATTGGTTTTGATATGAAATTATAATAAATCAAAGCAGCATACTAATTTTTGTTTTTGATATGGAATTTCTCCTCCACCTCCAAACAATGAAGAGAAAGACATGAATCTTTTGAAATTTCTACTATTTTTTGATATAACTTGGAGTTGGCTGTGAATTTTTGTAGAATTAGAGAAGTGATTCAGTATTTTTATTTATATGTCCTATATATTTTCGTTGAATTATGTTGGGGATCTGGCATTGTGGTTTACATATAATGGGTAAATTTCAGTATTAATCACTGATTTATTTTTTAATCTAGGGGATCTGTGTTTCAAGGGATTCAGATCCTAACTGATTTATTTGAGTGCCGTGTTGTTTCCTATATGTGTCTAACATGACGTGACACGGACACCACCATTTTTTGAATGTCTGTGCTTCCTAGGTAAGAAGAGTTCTTGTGTTTTATGATCAGTCAATTAACCTAAATCATCTAAATGTATCAGTAATACATCAGTTGAGGATGGAGAATTCGTTAGACTGGAAAGGAAAGTAATGAGTTTGAGTCGATCAGAAAATGCTTACTTGCCATTTGTTGAGCTGCCAGTCCTGTAGCTTTTGCAGTTATCTTGGGGCTAATATAACAAAAGTACCTGAAGTATGCTTTCTTTATACTTCATAATGCCTTCTTTCTGCACCTTCTTTCTGCTGAGAAAGTACGCCAAGATAACATGCATACCTTGTTGTTTGAATATTTTTATTTTCTAAAAAGAAGATGATGCCAATTGTTTCTTTATTTTCTCTCACAGACAGAAATATCTACTTTGGTTACAATTGCATGCTTTTCATATTAAATGCTACGGGGTTTATGATTTGTTTTGCTCAATTTTCCTCGTATGATTTGATTTGCTCAATTTTCCTCCTTGTGGGAACCCTTCTATCACTAGAAGCAAACTATGAGCTCTCTCTTTCATTTTAGATTTGCAGTGACCCTCAGGGGTTCTATTTTTATTTTCCTTTTATTGATTCAGCAATTTTGGTTTGATATATGAAATCATTTTATTATGTACATGTTCTGTAGAATTGCATACATTTCATGTGCCCTTCTATGATTTCCAGAAGAATAGTCAGACATTCAAGTTTGGTGTAAATCAAAAGCTTCTTAGAAGGTTCGGTTGTTTTTCATGGTTCTGATATCTTGCTTTTTATATGTTGGTAGGCATGGGAGAGGAGGAAGAGACAGATGTTGGTTAAATTCATTGTTGCATGCCTGGATGAATCTATTCATTGTTGCATGCATGGATGAATCTAGGATGAGTCAAGTTCATTGTTGCATGCATGAATGTATTTAGAAAAACTAAGTCATGTTCATTGCTCTTGATGTATCTTGAGTTCTATAAATAGCTATGTAAGCAAAGGGTTGTAGCGTGGAACAAATAAAGCAAGCAAGAAACAAAGTTGTTCTTTCAGCCCCTAAAATCAAATATCCTCTTTTGTGTTATCGTCTTCTTTGTATCCCACAGTTGGCTACTCCTAAATTTGTAGGAAAAATAATTATTTGGAGAAAACCAACAGCTCTTGGTTTCCTCCACTCCCATATCTACAAACACATAAAAAAAAATGGTATGAAAGCTTGGTATCAAAAATAACAAGAAGCACAAAGTGAGATCTTGTGGATTATCGTGGCATATTCCGAAAGCTCAGCTCATTTAGTACAACATCGTAGTTGCTTCGAACTTGTTCTTTATTGTACTATGAGATCTTGTGGATTATCATGGCATATTACGAAAGCCCAGCTCATTTAGTACAACATTGTAGTTGCTTCTAACTTGTTCTTTATTGTACTATGTTATTGTGCAGCAAATAATGTGATAAGTAGATATGTGTAATAGATTGGCTGGTTGTTTTTGATACTCATCTGGATTTGAATCCCTTTGAATTTGAGGGATACATTTGACTTTTGTTGTAATTTTGAATCGTAATTTCTCTAAACTATATAAAGCAACGAACCAAGAGCATAGAATTTGACCTTCTATATGATAATACATGTTTTCTTATTCAGGTTTCTTCTTTCTGCTGATCAAACACATTCGGAACTTTGCTGCCCTTTTTTTTGGCAATTATAGGGATACTGATTCATGTTCATTTCCTCTAGAACCATGTGGACATTTTACTAGCATATGTTATTTTGGTGATCGTTACAGTAGTTGTCACCATTAGCGTCAGACTAGAAAAACAAGACATCTCTTCTTGTAATAAAGGGCTCTTTCAGATTCACACTTCTTTCACTTTTTTCGAATTTCCGAACTAAACCTTAACTTGTATGTTTGTAGGTAGGCATGTCATTGGCACAAATTGGGGAATTCGCTTTTGTTCTTTTAAGTCGTGCTTCAAATCTTCATCTGGTTGAGGTTGTACGTGACTTCCTGGATCCAACTTCACTTTTTCTTGTTCTCAAGCCAGTTTCATGCCCATTATATGTTGTTGTAAATCTGCCCTCCTTAATGGAGGCTTTGCAGCCAAATTGATTTCAAATAACATTCACCTAAAGCTTTATTATATGATGGAGCACATTATGTTTATGCATGTTATTGGCTGCTTGAGTTTGCCACTCATGCTCATTTTCATGCTTAGATTCTACATAAATGGGATATACGAGTGTTATATCAAAAATATATAATCAACATCCCCCCCCCCCCCCCCCCCCCCCAATTACTTTCCCATCATCTGAAAAAAAAAATTTGTCTCATATCCTATACAATTCGTAATATTAACTATCAATCCTGTTCTTTTGACAGGGTGTCAGGTGTACCTGCTTCTACTGGGAACAACTGCTGAGAGTCTGGTACATCCTCTAATGCTCATAATATAGTGATGCCTCTGCAGGTTATAGAATCAGTCATTACTTTGAAATAGTGATACTAGAATTTTGATGCAACTGAAATTTATTGGGAAGAGATGACTGTTGAACTGACAAAAGGCATTGGTATAACATTATTATTAAGTAGCTTTAAAGCTTTTGTAAATGTTTAAAGAAGTATTCTCCTAAGTAGCTTTACATATCCTTTGGGAAGGGAAGAAAATAGGGGGGAAGGGAAAAAATGAGAGGAAATTGGAGGGAAAAAAAATCAAAAGTGATGATGTTTGGAAAAGGGGGAAGGAAATTGGAGAGAGGAATTTAGGGGGGGAAATTATGTGGGCCTCACAAAAAAAAATTCCTCTAAAAAACGGGAGGAAAATGAGAATTTTGAATTATCCCTCAATAAATTCATTATTTTTTCCTATGTTGCCTTTTGGTATTCCTAAGGAAAACATTGAGAGTAAGTGGAGGAAAAAAAAATCAAAAGTTATGATGTTTGGAAAAAAAGGGAAAAGGAAAGTGGGTAGAGGAATTTAGGGGAAAAAATTTATGTGGGCCTCACCAAAAAAAATTTCTCAAAAAAAGGGGAGAAATGAAATCACATGAGAGGATTTTGGAAAAATTTATCCAATTACCCTTAATTAATTCGTTATCTTTTCCTATTTTGCCTCTTGGTATTCCTATCTCCTCCAATTAGTCTATATCTATCTCTCCTTCTAAACCAACGGGGTTGATCAAGAAAATTGTTACTGCATATCAGGTAAATCAAACTATCTAAATCTTTCTTATTTAAAAAAAAAAATTTGAATGGAGACATTTTTGCTGAGAATTTACTCTTGTTTATGGGTACTTGCATCTTTTGGTATTTTTTTTTTTGTAAAATTTTCTTAATAAAGCTGTAGTTTTAGCTTGATAATCACAGTGCTATATATCTGCCAAAATTATTAGTTGAGAGGTACGAGATTAACTAAATGATTTTCTTTATCGAGATTAACCAAATGACTCTGTTTGCCCAACTGCTGAACCAGAATGGTTAGTTGATATTTTCTTTTTCTTTTTTGCAAGCAAGATAACCAATTCATTCATTAGAGAGTAGAGAAGAATCAGCAAGAAGTTGATCATTTATACAATCCGGTGGTATATCAAACAACCACATCGATTCTGGCTCAAGAGTTGTGCCAAACTGAGCAAGATTATGAGCTATAGCGTTGGAGGATCTTGGAGAGAATCCAAAACAGAGCTCCATAGACGTTGAAGCAACCACACGAATCTCATCCACAATCTGTCGAAGCTTCCAAGGGATCAACATGGACCGATTGTTCACAAGGTTAATGATGATTTCAGAGTCTCCTTCGAAATCCACCAGTTTGAAGTCATGTGCGTAGCAAAATTGCAGTCCTAGGCGCAGTGCTTTCCCTTCTGCTTCAAGAGGAGATCCTCCCAAGCAAGCTAAAGATACTCCCCCGGGGACACCCTGTGAATTTCGAACAACCGAGGCTCCACTCATCAAACCATTCACGTACGTCCCATCAAAGTTGCGTGTCAACCTAGTCGAAGTGGGAGGATTCCACATAGTTCCGCAACTGGAATGCGATGGAGAAGGAGTGGGCAGCAGTGATAGGGAAGAAGAGAACTCCTGGAAGAGATTACAAGCAGATTCTAATACCGAAGTGATGTTGATCTACTTCCCTTGAAAGAGCAGAGCGTTTCTAGCCTTCCAGATGGCCCAAGTTAGATAGCTAGTAAAGCAGAACGACGACTGATCTTGTCTTTCCATCAGAGCCCCCAGGATGTCTGATAGACTATTGGACTCACCCTGTGGAGCAATGCCTAATGGAGATGCAAACCAAACATGGTTGGAAATCTGGCATTTAAGGAGGAGGTGATCGACTGTTTCTGCCTCTAATCCACAGAGCATACAGGCAACATCCACCGAAGGCAGAATTCGATTAATATTTGCCTTGACTGCAATTGTCCCGGTTAAAATGCATCATATAAATAGCTGCACCTTTGGAGCTATGACTTTGATCATCCACAGCTTTTTCCAATTGAAGGATGAATTAGAACTCGAGGAAGATGAAGGCAAGCTGTTAAGAATTGCTCTGTAAATCGATTTCGTGGAGAATACACCTGTGTGAGTATGTTTCCAAATCAACTGATCCTCCATAGGGACTGAGCTCGTTGGAGGTATTGATAATAGCCATTGCTTCATTGCTAGGGAAAGTTTCTCTTATCAGTTCATGGTTCCATGTCTGGGTACCAGGTATGAACAGATATTTAACGAAGATGATGTTGTTTCTCTTATTCGCCGTCTCTTTGACCATGTGGGATGGGATAGATGCCACCCATGGATCCTCCTAGACACGAATATGGGACCCATCTCCTATGGAGCAGAGACAAGCATGTTTGATGATATCTCTGCAAGCCAGGATGCTAGACCAAGTTGTAGTACACAAGGATGGCTTCTTGGTAGTCCAGTAGGATGAACGAGACAGATACTTAGCATGCAGGATACGTACCCATTGAGCATCGGGGTTTTGAAGCATTCTCTAGTAGATTTTAGACACTAGAGCTTGGTTACTGATCTCAGGTATGCGAAATCCAAGCCCACCATCCAAATTAGGCTTAATGAAGACCTTCCATGCTGTAAATTGAATCTTCCTCTGCTCATCATTGGCGCCCATGCTGTAAATTGAATCTTCCTCTGCTCATCATTGGCGCCCCACCAGAACTCTCTGTGGATACTAGCGAGCTTCCTCAATACATCCTTGGGAAGGAGATAGCATGACATGTGAAATATTGGTATGGTCGCCAATGCGGATTTGAGTAGAATGGATCTACCTGCATGAGACAAACACCTCGCCTCCCAACCGTTAAGCTTAGCATGACAAGTGTTGATCAAATTTGTGAAAGTATTGATCCTATTTTTATGAAGTAACAGGTGTTGTCCCAAATACTTGTCATTAGAGTTCATCACTTACACTTAAAGTAAATTTAAGAGAAGTTGCATATAGATGTCAAGTTTTTTGGACAAGAAGACTGAAGATTTAGAGAAGTTGATGGACTGTCATGACCAGTTGGAGAAGGAGTTGATCATGGTTAATGATGTAGGATACATTGGGCAGGGAAGCCTCACCAAAGATAATAATGTCATCAGCAAAGATAAGGTGAGATATGCTCGGGGCACGTCTATTAAGTTTGATACTTGTAAACAAGCCTATTCTTTCCTGGTGAAGAATGTACCTAGAAAAAACTTCTCTACACAAGATGAATAAGTATGGGGAGAGGGGAAACCCTTGTCGAATGCCTCTGGTTGGTTTCAAGCTTGTGGATGGAGAACCGTTGACAAGGATAGCAAAAGTAGAGGAGGATATGCAAGTCATAATGAGATAATGAGTTTTGTGTTGAAACCCGAATGCTTTCAGGACATGGCTAAGAAAGAACCAGTAGGCTTTGGATATGTCGAGTTTAAGTGCTAGGCCACTCTTAGAATGAGGGAATCTGGCAATGGAATGAAACATCTCCTATGCCAAGGTCATATTGTTAGTTATATTTCGGTTAGGGACAAATACATTTTGGAATGGTGAGATGATAGAGTTCATCAGAGGTCTCAGTCTTTTTGTAAGGATTTTTGTAATAAGCTTGTAGATCACATTACATAAAGAAATAGGCCTAAAGTCTGCAAGAGTTATGGGTGTTGGTCTTTTAGGAACGAGAACTATGAAAGTGTGATTAAGATGAGTAGGTAAAGAATTAGAATGAAAGAAGTTTTGGACAAGTTTGATTACCTCTCCTCCAACCACTTCCCAACTCTAATGAAAGAAGTATGCTGGGTACCCATCTGGGCCTGGTGACTTGTGTCACGTCCCGATTCCGCATAATCGTTATTCGTCCCCCGGACGTGATGCCGTGCGAGCGTAAGACGTGTCCGCACAAGGCCTAACATATATATATATATATATATATATATATATATATATATATAGAGTGCAGAAGCTAAAGAACACACATTGAAACGAAGAAAAGTTCTCTTTATTGATAATATACATATTTGTTACAAACTGTTGACTCAAAAATAAAGGGGGTGCTTCGCGGGCTTAAGATGGACGCAAAATGAGATAGTCATTCCATACATTACATCCCATACTAGAACTTCAAAAGATAATAGACCTGCGGGCGAAGCTATCGCCTTATCTCGGAGCTGCATAAAGAGTGTGCACGAGCTCCGGGGTGGTTTGTACAAGCTTCAAAAGACACGAACGGAGTGCACCGAGTAATGGACTGGTTAGGGAAGAAGAATAAGCTTCAGCTCCTCGCCGCGTCGCTTTGACTCGGTAAACCTGCTACAACGAGGATCAGTACTTTGAAAAGTACCGGTGAGGGCGAGCTAACACAACTAACCAAAGCGACACAGTATTCATGCGATGAAGCATACAAATTATTATTGTAGTCTTTTTATCATGTCTTAGTTTAAGTTATAGCATGCAAAAGATTTGAAATGACTGAAATAAATATGCCACTGTTCGGTGACTTTACATGCTCGTCTGAACCACCTGCACAAATTTTACCATGACCTTTCCTGCCAAGAAGACATAGTTAGCTTGCACAGTTTAAATATACTTAAAGGTCACTGACGTCACAAGCCATATTTGACGATTTTTATAGTCTCTGAACGGAGATGGGGTGCAATGCAGGTAGCGGGCCCGCTGCACGCACATTCTATCCGATTCAAACGACTATCGAAATGTTTCGTCCGAATCGGAACTGTCCCGGTACCCAAGCGACCGTCCGCAGGAATCGAAAGCCTTGTACACAAGTTGTCCGTGACCATACGACGTCTCAATACTAGGTTATCATACAAAATATTTCAAGACATCAAAGTGAGCATAACTACTTAGCACAGTGTGAAGGTATAGTCTATCCGTTCAAGTGATCACATTGCAAAATATGTACTACACATTGCACAGTTATAGATGAATAAATTCTAGCTACAACTGAAACATAAGAAAAATACATGCACAACGGACAAGCACGCAACAATATGATCGTATGGTGAAGTTGTATGACAAGCAAAAGTGTTCCAAGTTTACTTCTTATTATCTTGACACCGTTATTATTATTATGGTATCGTTGATCGGAACGCACAAACGAGTTAGATTATTAAGGTGAAGACTTGGAAGAAGGGAGCAAATCGAAAGTAAGGTCACTCACTAGTTGGTGAATCGGGAGAGAGAAATGGGAGATCTTCAATATTCCGCTTGCGTGTCACCTACACGATCACCTGCACGCACCAACAGATGATAAATATCTCCTGCCTCGGTCTCCCAGAGTTCGATACGAAATACGAAGTTCAAAGAAAGAAGAAAATGAAATCCGTCAAAACCGTTCAAGAAAACGCAAGTTAGAAAACCAACAAGAAAACAACAAAGCGGCATCTAAAACGGGTAAAAAAATCAGCGAACGGAAAGGCCCCTCGCGACTCTGCCGCCGAGTCCTTCCTCGAGGCACGATCCGTTGAATGTGGGACTTGATTCCGAAAAAAATTAATCAATAACGAGAAAATGATCTTGATTAAATCTGTCCCGATCGAACGATACAAAGTATTTCTTTGTCGCGCTTCCCGAACATGGAGAACGGGGCACTACAACTTGTGCGGATTGATCTCGAACATTGTGTTTCGAATCTCTTCCTCGGTTGGGATAGCAGCGATGGATGTATTGATATTGCAATCGATAGATGGCAGGTCCTCCAGGATGTGGGATGAGATATCATGGGTGTTGACTGCTTGGAAGAGAGAGTGAAGTGATCCACAAGATGATCGGTAATTTTTTATTAACCTTCTATCCAGGTTCCGTCATTAGCTCTTAGACTTGATATAGTGTTTTTCCTCTCCCTATTCAGGGCCGATAGGTGGAAGAGCCTAGTGTTTCTATCCCCACTATCAATCCAATTCAATCTTGAACGTAGGTACCAATATATCTCCTCTTGGTGAAGAAGTTTACTGAGAAGAGCTTGCTGTACTGCCACCTTTTTGAATGGGGGTGGTATCTGTTCCTCATTACCTGTACTGCCAGAATACTCCAAGTTCCTTTTAACCCCAATGCTGATAGGGGGGAAACCTTTGCTTGAACGTTGAGTGGTTTCTTCCGATTTTTTTTGTGACCCTTTTTTGCAATAGGTGCAGGTAAGGTACGTTTTTCCCAGGGGCATAGGTAATAGGAGGTATCAAAGTAAGGCCATTGGGTTTGGATACTCAAGTGATTGTTTCTTTTGGAAGGCAATAGGACTGGCAATCAGGTATATTATTAAGTAAATCAGAGCATTCAGAGATATCCAGGATAAGTTGGGTAAAGGAGTTGTTAGGTTCATCAGTGGGTTTTGGATGACTGGCATTTGGTTGTGGGAGATACGAGGGGGACAGCTGGTATCCTTGGAGGGGTTACAGGACAAATTGGTATCATCGGGTAAGTTTGTAGGGTGGTTTCGAGCCTTGGGTGACGACTGGACTCCAGACTTAACTGCATCCAGCTTGGAAGTAGGGAATTCGGTTTGTATGGAGATGGAGATGGCAGCATAGGAATGGGTCTGGGTTAGAATTGCTGGAAATTAAGGATACCAGATGGACTAGGAACCTTGGATGCATGAGTTTGGGATGGTTGGTTTATCTGAAGGCCTGGCCTGAGTCTTGTTTGAAAGGTTTGAGAGAGGTGGACAATGCTCCAAATCAGAGGCAGGACTCTTACAAGTGGGGGACGTGGGTGCTAGTTTTATGGGGTGTAGCAGTTAAGATGGGGCCAGTATCAGAGGTGGTTATGATAATACTTGGTTTACCGGTATCAGATACAGGGATAGGAAATGTGGGCCTAGGATCGATGTGGGTGGCAATTGGACGCACCTTGGCAATGGAAGAGGAAGTAACTGACCTATTATCTTCTTCCCCAAGAACTGACAAGTTGACATTTGACCATGTAGGTGTGGCAGACACTACAGTAGTTGTACCTACATGAAGGAACTGGTACTGCGCGTGTCCTCATTAAGGATATCCACTTGTTCTTCAACTGGATCACTGCCTTTAATGCCACTGAATCTGTTTGAATAATTAACAATAATAGAATCATCCAATCGTAGATCCAACGAGTCCTGAATAGACTTCTTATCCGATGAGCTCCAACTATCTTGGATGGAGGATTTGTAGGACTCCATTAGAGTGCACGAAGCTACATTGTGGCCCATGGTACCACATAAACGGCAAAAGGAAGCCAGCCGTTCATATTTCAATTTAGAAATAACAAAGGAATCGCCCAATGGACATCTCACTTAATGCACCAGTGGCCCTAGCGAATAGAGACCAAGTGTCAATATTGGCTTAGGATATCGGCTATACCTTTCCAACATTTGAGGCTAGGAGGGTTATGCAATCCACTGTCAAAAGATTAACAGGTAATCCGTGCATGTTGAATGAGTATTGATCCGGAGTCTTATTAACGATGCACCGTTCAACTACAATGAGATTATCCTTCTGTTTCCATGGACCATTAGAGAGTACGTATTCTGTTCGCAATAATTAAACATTCTTTCTGTTTCTTTCAGCAAATATGCAGCTAAAAAAAATGAGTTCAGAGTTACCGGCCTATGGGAAAGTCGTGCTGAACGCACTGCCCTAAGAGTTGATCCGAGGTCTATGTGCAGACTGTTCTCAGATGCTCCTAGTGGTAAAACCCCCAGTACTACCGGCTTCTCGTTGTCGCACACAATTTCGAGAGATACGACCCGAACTTAGCCTTGCCCAGAACGAAACACGGAAGAGAATGGAGGTGGAACAGATGTTTGCTTTTGATTTTTGGATCAAAGGAAGAGTGAACTTTTGAAGGCTTTTTTTCTATCTCTCTAACTAATCAATTGAGAGGAGGGTGGTATAAATAGATTACCAACCTCAACTAAAGGCTAAATTTGAGCAACCATTCATGAGTCACCCTCCCATTAAGGAGCCAACATAAAAAAATAAGTGGCTGGGAATAGTTCAAGAGGAAGAATATGTTGAGAAAAAAGTGGATCAAGAGCATGTCTTTAGGAAGTTGGGTTTGCTATCTATGTGTGAGAACACACAGTCAACAATCCCCCCCCCCCCCCAAAACCAAGTTCTTAAAACATAGGTAACAAGGAATGCGAATAGAGAATTTTTTTTTTGGGCAAGTATATACTATGCATAGATGAGATGGACTACAGCCTTGAATCTCACGTAGTGACTATTGTCTTTGTCTGAAGAAGTGCTTGATGGACTATGCCTTGAATCAGACTTCTTGAATCAGATTCAGAGAATAGCACACATAGTACGCTAGAGGTTCTTGGGTCTATCGGGGCGACGCTTTGATTGGCCATGCGCACTTTTTTCATATTCATGAGAGTTGTCTGGGGTCGCCCTGACCCATAGTCGCGGCCTTCACGACCTCTCATATAGGTAAGTCCTCAAGGGTTGGTGATAGGTATCAACCCTGCATATAATGCTTGGACTTATTAAGAGTTTAAAACTCATCCTGACCATATCACACCGGAACACTGTCACCATAGGGATAGGATATCATTGTACAACCTCGTACATCCACTTGGGCATTAGTTTATGAGAATTTAATCTCTGAGTCAGTGTTCCATAATAGTCACCGAAGTTCAGCTTGTTTCTACCCATTGAACCGGCTTCTTGGGATCTCCAGTCAGACTCGGTTGGGTTGCCACTGCTGGTGATTTACTTATGGGCTTAACCCCATCCCTCTCGATGATTCTAGGATCAATGTCCTAGACAGACCCTTTGTCAAGTGGTCTGCAAGGTTCTTTTCTGACTTTATATAGTCAAGAACCACATATTTGCCTAATAAGCACTTGATTGACTTGAAGCGCAGTTCCAGGTGCCTGTTCATCTTAGCATTCACAGAATCATGTTTTAGTAGTTCTATAACAGATTTATTATCACAATTTATAGAAACAGCAGGAACATGAATATGAGCAACAGGTATTTGCATAATCAGATTTCTAAGCCATTCAGCTTCTGTACAAGCAGTATCCAAAGCTATCATTTCAGAATCTATTGTACTCCTAGCTATGATAGTTTGTTTACATGAGCCCCAGGAGATTGCAGCTCCTCCTAGAGTAAATACATATCCAGTAGTGGATTTTACATCATGTGAGTCAGTAACCCAGTTTGCATCTGAATAATCTTCTATGATATCTGGGTGTCTAGTATAATGAAGTCTATAATCTATAGTACCCTTAAGATATCTAAATACTCTTTCTAATGATGACTAATGTGATTGGTTTGGGTTACTGGTATATCTACTCAGTCTTCCAACGGCAAATACGATGTCAGGTCGGGTTTTATTCGTTATATATATAAGAGAACCTATCATCTGAGAGTATTTATGTTGTTCTACAGGTAAACCTTCATTCTTCTTGAGAATGATACTGCTGTCAAAAGGAGTAGTAGCAGGTTTCTTATCAAAGTACTGAAATTTTTTCAACATTTTCTCAATAGAGTGTACTAAGGATAGAGTATAACCCTCTTTGGAATTAGACACTTGCATTCCTAGAATCAGGTTGGCTTTACCTAGGTCTTTCATGTCAAACTTGCTAGATAAATAATCTTTAGTATTATTTATCAACTCAAGTTTTGATCCTAAAATGAGGATGTCATCTACATACAAGCATAAAATGACACAACTTTCATCAATGTTTTTAGAGTATATACATTTGTCATACTCATTTGGTAAGAAACCAAATTCTAGAATCACTTTATCAAATTTGTTGTGCCATTGCTTGGGAGCTTGCTTTAGGCCATAAAGTGATTTTACTAATCTGCAAACTTTTTTTTCTTGACCTTTAGCAATAAAACCTTCAGGTTGCTCCATATAGATTTCTTTCTCTAGATCTCCATTTAAAAATGCTGTTTTTACATCCATTTGATGGATTAGCATGTTATGAATGGATGCTAAAGCTAGAAGTGTTCTGATAGAGGCAACCCTAGCTACAGGAGAGTAGGTATCAAAGTAATCTAATCCCTTTTTCTGAGTGAAACCCTTGGCTACTAATCTAGCTTTGTATTTCTCTATAGTATCGTCAGCTCTAAGTTTTCTTTTGAAGATCCACTTACAACCTATGGGTTTACTACCTAAGCGTAGGTCTGCTAAATGTCAAGTACTATTCTCCATGATGGAGTTGTACTCATTGTTGATGGCTTCTTTCCAGAAAGGTGCATCAGGAGAGGATATTGCTTCTTCGTAAGTTGTGGGATCACCCTCTATCAAATAAGTAAAGAAACCTTCCCCTAAGTTTCTTTCAATCTTTCCTCTTTTACTTCTTCTAGGTTCTAAGTCTTGTTCAGGTTGTGAACTATATGGCTGAAAATTGGAATTAGTAGAAGGAGCAAGAAAAGAGCTGGTGGGGTTGGAGAAAATTCTATTCTTAAAAGGAAATATATTCTCAAAGTAAACTGCATCTCTAGCTTCTATAATGGTATTGTTAGAGATTTCATTTACTTCAGAATGAGTCACTAAAAATCTATTGGCATTGCTATCTGAGGCATATCCTATAAACACAGAATCTACTGTCTTAGGTCCAATCTTTCTCTTTTTAGGTTCAGGAATTCCTACTTTTGCTAGACATCCCCACACTTTGAGATAATTTACTCTAGGAGTTCTACCTTTCCATAGTTCATAGGGAGTCTTATCCTTTGATTTACTAGGGATCCTATTTAGGATGTAACAGGCTGTTAATAAGGCTTCTCCCCATAAATTATCAGGAGCACCTGAGCTGAGAAGCATGGCATTTACCATGTCTAACAGAGTGCAATTCTCCCTTTCAGCAACTCCGTTGGATTGTGGTGAATAAGGAGCAGTCACCTCATGAATTATTCCGTGTTCTTCACAGAAGTTAGTCATATCATTTGAGGTATACTCTCCGCCACGATCAGATCTAATGATCTTGATCTTTTTCTCTAATTGGTTCTCAACTTCAGATTTATAAACCTTGAATCTATCTAGAACTTCATCTTTGGTTTTGAGAAGGTAGGTATAGCAATATTTTGAACAATCATCTATAAGACAAAGTATTTCCTACCTCCTCGGGTCAAGATTCTATTGGAATCACAAACATCACTATGAACTAGTTCTAGAAGGTCAAAATTCCTTTCTACAGATTTGAAAGGTAGTCTAGTATGTTTTGCTTGAACACAAATCTCACATTTGTGTTTATTATCTACAGGAGACTTGGGAATAAGATCTAAGTTCATCATCCTTCTAAGGGAACCTAGATTCACATGACCTAGTCTATCATGCCAAACATTTGAAGATTCTACATTGGAAACAACAAGAGAATGATCCGACACTTTGTTTATAGTACTGAGAATAAAAAGACCATCCTTTACAAATCCTTTTCCAACAAAGGACTCATTCTTGGAAAATACAACTTTATTGGCTTCCATTACAATCTTGTATCCAGATGCTACAAGAAGGGATCCACTAACTAAATTTTTTCTAACTGACGGCACGTGAAGAACATCATGAAGAGGCAGAATTTTCCCTGATGTCATCTTTAGATCTATTCTTCCTTTTCCTATAATCTGTGCCGAAGAGCCATCTCCTAGGGTTATGCCTCCTCCACATAATTTCTGATAGTTTGAAAAACAGGAGCGATCAAATGAAACATGAACATTAGCTCCAGAATCCAACCACCAGTCACCAGAATGGTAAGAAATATTAACTAAAGGTTGATAAGTCACAGACTTGAAGGAACTGGTAGGCACATTCAGAATCATGTTAGCTTCTGGTTTGGATGGACCTTTCCCCTTATAAGGAGTCTTGATAGGTTCCTTCTTTCTTTGGAAATAGTTGAAGGATAGATGATTTGTTCTCCCATACATCAAATAAAATTTCTGTTGATCCTGAGTCTGACTGAAATTTCTAGGTCTATGGTTTTGCTGGTGTTGATGGTCCTGATGATGAGGGTGAAAGTTCTTCTTCTTCTTGAAGAAGTTCTTCTTGGGTTTGTGAGGATTATTAGACTTGGATTTTCCTTGGGATATTTCTACTAGGTTTACCTTAGCCTTAGACTCAGTCTTGGGATTAGATCTTAGCATAATTTCTTCTTCTGTTCTGATTTTCTTTAAGACTTGAGCAAAGGTAAGGTCATCTTGTGTATGAATAAGCTCCTTTTTAACATCAGATCAAGAAGGGGGGAGTTTATCTATCAGGCAAGCTATCTTATATTCAGTAGAAAAGGTTGAGCCTTTGGCTTGGATATGCCTCATATATTCTTGGAATTCATGGATCTATTCATTCATTAGTTTATTATCTACCATAAAGTACCTATTAAATGAGGAAGAATTGAATCTTTCAATTTCGGCATCATCACAGCCATGTTCATCTTCCAAAGCATCCCAAAGTTCTTTAGCGCTCTTATATTCAAAGAATATATCATAAAGAGAATCAGATAAAGCGCTTAGAATTCGATGGAAGCAATGAAAGTCTATTTGCTTAGGAGTTTTTGGTTTTGAGGAGCTAAAGGGTTTAGACACTCCTACGTCAGACTCAGTGTCATCAGAATCATTTGAGATGGGTGTGGACCCATCAATTGCTGAGATCAATCCTAAAGTGGTGAGCCAAAATTTTATCTGACTCTGCTACCTCTTGAAGTGAGTGCCATCAAACTTAGCTAGCTTAGCAGTCAAAATCTCGTCTTTGCCAGTCATGGTAACTAGTAAGGCGGTCTAAAGTCTGCAAGAATAGTGTTGCTACTCAATGAGGGTGCCTGAGGCTCTAAAAATACTAGTTCAGTGATCTTGCTGATCAACCTTAATAAATCTTTATTCTATCAAGTTTTAATTAACTTGGGTTAGCTGTAAGGGCCGGTTCCCAGCTAGCGGTGGTCCGAAGACACTTAAATACCGTGTCGCTTAGGGCTGTTTACACCCGTTTGACAGAAAGACCCTTTAAGTTTGTTCCCAAGCTTATCTCTACTTTTTAGAACTTTAGATTTAAAAGAATTTGCAAGGTCAATAAACTAATTCCTTAAAATTAAAAAATATTGAATGTATCAAAAGAAAATTTAATGACACAGGAGTAAAAGTTAGGTTCTATGTTCCAACAGAATAAATAAACTATATTAAATAGAATATACTGATCAATAATTAAAGCTGACAATGATTTATATACTCTAATTCTTAAAGCAGCAAGCAACAACAACTGTATTGATCTAAATAATGAACAAGCAGTTTTGTAAATTGTAGCACTATATGTTCAACAATTTTTTTATTTTTTATTTTTCCAACAATGACCAAAGGAACTTTAGTTAACAACACTTTGTTATGTAATAGTCTTGAAATTGTTAAGTAAGCAATTAATGTTGTTCTAACAAAATCGTTAACAGTGTATTTAAAAAAAATATCCGTGTATTAGCACTTTCCAACCAATTTGCTAAGTATTAGAAGTAACAACTTTAACACAGATACGTTAACAGTGTTAAAGATATTTGCTGATAGTGCTAAACTATTTAACAGTTAGGCCACGTTAACGATTCTCTTATGCAACACTAATATGACAGTATTCAAAAGCAAGTTTATGGAAAATCAAACTTTGCTGACAAATAAAATTATTTTATAAATGCAATCTTGAGAAAGAAGATTTGGAAACCAGTATGTTCAAAATAGGTCCACTACTTGTTTTACAACAGTGTGAAGATTTGTTAATACTAACAAATGCAATATAATGATAACAGCAAGTTGTAAAGAAACTCGTTGAACAAAATTATTTTGAACGACAGTAAACTAAACGACAAGTGCTTCACTAAGGATCAACTCTTAGATTGTTAGCAATAATTAAACATTCTTTCAGTTTCTTTCAGCAAATATGCAACTAAAAAAATAAGTTCAGAGTTACCGGCCTATGGGAAAGTCGTGCTGAACGCACTGCCCTAAGAGTTGATCCGAGGTCTATGTGCAGACTGTTCTCAGATGCTCCTAGTGGTAAAACCTCCAGTACTATCGGCTTCTCGTTGTCGCACACAACTTCGAGAGATGCGACCCAAACTTAGCCTTGCCCAGAACGAAACACGGAAGAGAATGGAGGTGGAATAGATGTTTGCTTTTGATTTTTGGATCAAAGAAAGAGTGAACTTTTGAAGGCTTTTTTTCTCTCTCTCTAACTAATCAATTGAGAGGAGGGTGGTATAAATAGATTACCAACCTCAACTAAAGGCTAAATTTGAGCAACCATTCATGAGTCACCCTCCCATTAAGGAGCCAACATAAAAAAATAAGTGGCTGGGAATAGTTCAAGAGGAAGAATAGGTTGAGAAAAAAGTGGATCAAGAGCATGTCTTTAGGAAGTTGGATTTGCTATCTATGTGTGAGAACACACAGTCAACATATTCCACATCTTCAACTGATTCAAACTTTGCTGCAAACGTACCATTGTAGTATTCTGACACTCTATGTCACGTTTCAGTCCTAGAATACGGAGACGGACACGGCCATCTACTCCGTGCAAGATAATGTACGTCGTACGACGATCACGGCTGTAGCTAGACAATGGGGTGCATGCTACAATCAGGTCATTTAGGGTCATATGAGCATCTGTCTCAGTCAATCAAACAAGAAACAATAATCATAGAGCGTTATATGACAAAGCAATAAGGCATCCCAAATACTTTCATCAAAATGTTCTGGAGACCAGCTGTAGAAAATAAGAAGCTGGTAGAGTAACAAAAGTACATGACAGTGATCAGCTGCAGTCTGATTTAATACAATCATGTAAGAAAACTAAATGTCCATACGTGCCGGCCAACAGGTGCCGGTGGCTAAACGCCGAAAAGATAAAATGTACAATGACGAGTAGGGAAGAAGAAAATACACTCGTTATCCTCGGCGGCCATGTTCCTGGTACACGCCATGAGTCGTGAAAAAGTATGCTGGATCCTCGGGTGTTGGCTTGAAACCTAGCCATGCAAAACTAGTAGAGTTAGACCCCAAATAGTAAGTACCACAAATGAAGCACAAAAAGGAGAACCAAAAATCCAAGCAATAAATATATAATAATATATAATGGTTTTGCGTCGTAACTTAGATCTATGGAATATCCTAGTACAAAGGCTCAACCCTACAACCAAACGAGGACAATGGTTGAATCCATCACACTATGATAGTCTATTTTCCTAGACTACTAACATAATAATACAATCACAACCAAATCCAATTAATAAAATCGGCCAACCACTTGTACGGCTTGCTATTTTTGGAGTCTGAGGTTATCTCAGAATAATACATAATAGGTATCCTCAGATCACGCCATTGCCGAACACGATCTAACCGAACCAAATAGATGAATATACATGCACTTCACGAATTGCACCAGTTTTTTATTGGGCCACTGCGCTAGATCACGGTATTAGCGGTTACAATATTTCTATAGTGAAATAGTGGCTCGGCATTATATAATATGTCAGATACTGCATTCCACTAATGCAGATGATATTGTAAACCCCCTCACCCAAAATTAGGCCTACTTGGCATAGATAGAGAAACTAGGGCTAGTTTGTATCCAATTAGAAGTAGGACACGACATTTTATTTAATTATACAAGATTTATATCACTTAGTGCACCCTACCGTTGCTTCGATAATTGGAGCACTATACTAGTCATTGCCTTCCTATAAATTTCACATCCTTGTCCTAGACATGCCCACCTTCTATTCGGATATTTGTGTAACTTATAATTATGCTCTCTTGTGCTACATTTTAGTCGCACAATATTCGTCGCGGACGTTTATAGTTAATTCTAAATAAATACGACTTTGTACCCTTGTGCGTTCCAATCGAAATTGGAGACACAAACTTGACCCGTTTTGTGCAATCCAATCTATGATAATATTCTATTCTGAGTCTCCTATGTCCATGACACTTGTGTTCCACCTAAGTTTAGCCCCATGTACTTCTAATTAATTCAAGAACACCCTGCGCATTAATTTTAATCAATTTAGTCCAATTTTTATCTTTGTGCAATTTTTCAATTATTGGGCACTTTTATGCAAAAATGCAATAATGTGTCCACACCATTGGATAATACATGAAGAAACTAATTTTTTCCTTCACATGAATTTTTTTTATAATTTTTGGAATGTGCAACGCGCAACATCGCCCCTCATTTAAACCTAGCCCTTGTATTTTAAACAATGCAAATTATAGCCCTCCAACATCCCCATGTCATGCCAAGGCCCAATCCCAAAGGTGTTGAACAAGCCCAAATTTTTTAGGTCAACACCCAAACCCAAATTTCATATAAATACATAACTTTTTCCTTTTCTTCTTTATTTTTCCTTTTCACCAAAACCTAAATCTAACTACTCAGCCGACCTCTCCCCCATACCTTACTGTTCACCGCCGACCTTCCATGTTCATCGGTCCTCTCCCTCTCTTCTCTTCCAACTCCGGCAGCCCTGCCACCGTTCTCCACCCTCTCACGCCGGACCACTCCACAGAAGCAGCCAAGCCCCGCCTCACCGGAGTAGCCCCACCATCGATACATCATCATCTTCCTCTTCTTCCCACGGATCCCTCACCACCGACCGCCAGGACACACGGCCATCTCGACCCGCCGGATCCCGTCGACGACACCCCGGCCGCCTGCGCATCGTCACGCCGGACTGATCTCCTCGACCCGCTGGCCTTCCCGTCGGTCGCCTGAACGACCATGACGCCACCAGTACACCACCTCTTCTCCTTCCTCCTCCTTGTACACGTTCAGCCGAGCTCGACCTCCGGAGCAGCCAAGCGGACCGCTAGCACCCTGCTGCACCACCACCTGGCCGTTCCCGACTTCCACACGACCTCCTCCTCTCCCCCGGACATCTCCTCCATCACCTCCATCTCTCCACCGCCCTCTTCTTCTTCCTCCCCCGCTGCACTGCACCGTCTTCACCATTGCCATCTCCTTATTCAACCTCCCTCCATCGAGCAACCCTCCGGCCGTCTCGACCTGCACCCCCGCTCTCCGACCTTCCCTGCTTCCCTGCCTCCGTCACCCTCGCCGGAGCAGCTCCCCCTGGCCGGACTCCGATCATCATCATCCATGTTATCATCATCATCACAACCATCCCCATCATCCTACCTTCATCATCCCTATCATCCTCACCATTCATTACCATCATCATCTCATCACCATTATCATCATCATCCCATCATCATCATCTCATCGTCTTATCGTAACCTCAATCGTCATAACCATCATCGTCAACCTCACCATCGTCCTCGTGCGCGCACACCGAGGTTTGAACCTTTCCCCTCCTTTTATTCTGTGTGCTAGTGTAAATAGCGTAGGGTTTAACATATTGCTTCGAGACAGGTTCAGTTAGTTGACATCAGACCCGTGTCGGTGAACCCAATGACTTGTACGCGTACATGTACGCGTATTAGAAATTAAGTGATATATATATATATATGTAATTAAATGCTAAATAATAATTGTGACTATATATGTAACTATATTGTACGACCCTAGGACACTGTGGACTATCCCATATTTATATTGACCATGTGGACCCTAAGATCTTACAAGTTGACTGCCTTGTGTACATTAACGTACTGGATTAGACATATGTTAGTTGACTGCCTGATTGTGTACAACACTTGAAGACGTGACACCCGCGTAATTAGACGCGCAATTGACCGTGTTAGTTGACCCGTGTCACCCCTAGTGTACCCCCTGAGTCCAGTGTAAATATGGTTGTGTATGTGCTAGTGTAATGACTAATGATTGTATTATATTATATTATATTATATTATATTATATTATATTATATTATATTATATTATATTATATTATATTATATTATATTATATTATATGTACATAGGATATTGGATTGTTCTGCACGACTTCTGGAGCAGGTTATGGATACTATGCAGCCTTCTTGCCAGGCAAGTATACCTTACAATTGTAGTGTTATTCTTATTCCATATGTTGCATGCATCTTTATTTCTGTCATTAGTTCATATATTTTAACTGCTATATAAAATGCGCGTCCAAGGAAACTTGGGTGAAACGATGGTGTCGTCGTGATTTATTTTTATTTATGTATATGCATTGACCTTGTTTATGAGATTGCCCTATTATCATGAAGCATCATTATGTTTCATTGGCCGTGACACAGCTGTTACACGAGTGTGAGTCTTATATAGATCACGGACTGCGTGACGGGTCTGGCCTCCTGTACGTATGGGTCGTGCGTTAGGGATAACTGCTATTAGAAACTTTGCATGCTAGAAGACTTAGCAGTTATTAGTAGTCCATGGACATAGCCTATTGTAGTACGGTGGTCCAATCCTTGTCCTTGTCTGGTTGCAGGGTTGGGCTATTATACTAAAGATAGGCTATGAACCAAATCATGTCATGGATGTGACATGCTTAGAGCATGGGGTGGAGAAAATAACAAGTACGATATTTGGGCTCCTTTGCACTTTCCTTATTGTAACCCGGACGCTCCACCGGAGATACGGGCGGTGATAACCCCTATATATTATCAGGCGACCTCTGCCGTTCGAAAGACGACATGCTTTGTAGGCCCCTGATTCTCCGAGAGAATCATGCCAATCCCATTTATGGCCAGATAGCCCACTTGTTAGAAAGTTATTCTCAAACTGCATTACTTAGACGGTTAGGCGACCCATTGGATTATTTATTTTAGTACTTTATTGGCATGCTTCTATGTATCTTGTTATGTCCCTCTGAGGACCTGGTCCCTTTCCAGGTGTAGATGTTCATGAGTATTCATAGGAGCGCAGATCCAGACTGGTTATATTTCGAGGAGGTCTTCCCTTCAAGCCCGTGATTGTTAGTTGATATTCTTATATTGTGTTTGTGGTGTTGCACTTATATATTCTAGTTTGGTAGTGGATTTATTTCCATCCAACTATCATCTTTAGATATTTTGTATTGAGATATAGTTTCATAGATATTGGTTATTTATTTATTTATAATTTTCTGTGGATGAGATTTAGATTATGCCTGTGACTGGAGATAGTTTTTACCACTTGTGAATTATTATTCATTATACAGCGTACACATGTGTTATAATGGTTTTTTATATATTGGAGTTGCCATATAAATGCGGCTGGCATGCGTACGTGTCCTAGTCCTACGTATTTTGGGACTGGGGATGACAGATATACAGTATATGTAGTGGCCAGCCCACAACGCACTAGAATGAATCTTTGTGGGATGGTTCGTTGGCATGATCTTGGGATACCGTTTTCTTCTAATGTTACTACCACTTTTAGTTGTCTAATTAACCCTATATTATTTTGAAATCTCAAGGCGTGGCCACATGAGAATTTCTCTTAAGATGTCGTACAAAGTACGGGCATGTTAGATACGAATCCATGGAAGTTCAATCTGGATTCACCCGAGCGTGTATGCAACATTCAATAAATCAATATCCTAGCCACGCTTTGGTACTTAACTCGCATATCATGTCCATGTTTGGGGAAAAGTATATTTATAGTATCGCACATTCAGGTATTTGGAGGCATTCTCGATACACAACCCAAATATAAATTACTTAACACGTAACACGGTATGTCGTACCTCGGTGCACATTAGATCATGAACAATATCAGACAATAATGGTATCAGCACGGATACAGTTTTTGAGTCCAATTACTAAGATCATAAGCATGAGTTCTAGCACTTGGTCGGGTTATTGAGTCCATTCTCCCCTAGAGTCAATTGTAAATCCCCGTTCCGCTCAAACGGACTGCCGATTCAAATGGCAAAAGTGCGATGTCCCGACCCACTTTTCTCAGGCGAGAATACTCGTTTGAGGCAAAGGATATCCAGATTTGTCCCTTCAGGAGTTTGACTTAGGCTTTCAGAGGCTCGCTCGGAGTATCCCTCTACCGAGGCGAATCATCGCTAAGGTGGGTGGCAACGGTGAACTTGTCTTTGCTTAGCCAGCACACCTAAAATATGGAACGATACATGCTAGTCGTTAGGTGAATCACCCCCTGCATGCTAATAAGAATACAACGCACCTAGCTAAGGGAATAATCCCAACTTGTATTGCTTGTGCTAGAACATGGAAATAAAACATTGCTTATGTCAGACCCTCGCATGCTACCTTTGCCTTGTGCAACTAGACTTCGCTATGCCTCGAGTAGGACGATATATACATGCTCTTCGTAGTGCAGTGCTTTACTGCTACACTGCACGACTCTAGATCATGTCGCTCTGTAAACCCTTTACGGTTTCACTCCTCGGCTTACCTTCGGGCCCGAGCCAACGTGAATGTAAGTTTTAATGGAAATGCATATTTGCCTTCTATATGTTAAACTTGTAGTCGTTGCCTCATTTTAATGCTTGTCGCATAAACTATGCCTCAATCGTCTAACACTGTACATGTCATGCATTCATATAAGTTCTCATCGGAAGACTATATAAATAGTCGTTCTGTGCATATATGAACCTGAAAGTATCCGAAACCGTTAGGTCGCTAAGGCAGTTCCCGAACCAGAAAATTTGTACCAAGTCAATGATCCAAGAATCCCAGCTCGTGGAGCAATACATGCCCTGTACTGAATAAAATGGCTTGAAAAGTCGATACATAATATTATGAACAATCCTGCCTGAACAGGTACCATATATATATATATATATATATCATGCCTCGAACGAACTTGTTCCATATATATATATCCTGCCTCGAACGATCTTGTTCCATATATATATCCTGCCTCGAACTTGTTCCTGTATTTGACCAGAGACCTGAAAGATTAGAGACTTGCATGGTCACATGACAACTTAAAAACAAGGTTTTAGTTCCGCGGACAGTTGCTAGGGCACTGGCATCGATCCGATCCAGCCGAAACTCCTGATAGTCTCTTGCATCGAACGGAATGGCCTGTGACGCCCTGATCCATGCATTGCATGTTATTTCCTCCCAGACTAGACCGTCTATTATGGCACCATGTCAGTGACCTCATGTTCATATAGATAAGTCATCCTCGCTTAGCGGCTATCCGCGTGTGAGTCATTGCATCGCATCGAGAATAACTGAACACCTGAACGATCGTAACACACTTGTACATATAGAGCACTTGAACATCTTATACAATACACTTGATCATCTGAGTAACTCGTGCACCCGAAGCATAGTCTCGTTCACAACACAGTGTTTACATATATTATTGCCCCTAAATGTTTATACCTACTCGTGCTTGAATTAACTTGGTTTGCCTTGGACAGGGAAGGACAAATGGTAAGTTGGTAAGTCTCGCCATGTTTCCTCTTATGTCGCACGGCGCACTACCACACGAGTTAGGCTATTCAAATATTTGTCATAAAATTGATCCTAGGCAATACTAGAAAGACAACATAATAGTCGGTGTACGAAACTTATATTACGTGTTCGGATTTGTCGAGCGGGCGAGTAGCCTCCCCACCAGTGCATTCGTGTACTGATAATCCACCAGATTATTTGCAGGGTGCGGGAGAACCTCGTTCGGTGCGGATGCCTCTTTCGTGTGTGCTAAGACGTGGAGTCAAATCCGAAGCCTTGGAGCATTGCGATCCGGAACTGAAGCACATATACAAGACATAATATTGGAACATCGTCTGTATATCATTCCAAAATGTAGCCACTTGGCACGCTTTTACTGTTTGAGATAGAAAGGCTTGAGCGACTTGTAATCTCGTCCAAGCGCCGCCTGTAACACTTGTTATATCAAATAAAGAGTTTGTTTTACTTCAACTTGTGTTATTCAATACTTTCGCTATTGTCGACTCAGTGAACTTGTTACCAAATCGCCTATGTATTTATAATTTTGTTGCACTCGGATAATCTGTGCGACTCTGTGGCTTAGACCTCTTACCGCCAGCCAATGAACCACGGCCTTGCACGGGCGCGGTTTACGCTTGTGCGGCATCACGCCCGGATGGGTCAAGCGATCATCCCGCGGGAGTGCTGGCATGATAATTCTCGCCTAGCGGGGATGGTCTATTACCCGGCGAGAGATCGGGGCGTGACAGATTGGTATCAGAGCTTGGCTATACGCCTTTGAACTTCGTTTCAATTTTCTCATTTTTGAAAGCTCGTTCGTGGGTTATGTGCACACTCTCTCTCAATGTCTCAAACAAAATATTCCAAAAATGAGTCTAAATACTTTCGAAAAGTGCATTTGAATGATATGATTGCTTGTACAAAATTGTGATGCTATGGCTTTTGCGCCAACATGTGCTATACCTTTTGGGAATGACTCGTGCTAGAACTCGCGATTTATGTGCGAACCCAAATTACCTATACATGTTTGCCCAACTAGTTAGTACGAAATCAAATATTGTCCCGAACGATTTGCTTTGCATATAGCCTTTTGGCTAAGTTGTCTAGAGTATCGTGCGCCAAGACCCTTTGGTGCAAGCTAAGTTGCAAACAAGAATGGGATATCGTTCAGGAATAAGACAAGTCAGACTTAGAATGCCAACTGATAGAACATTCTCCGATTTATCGCTTAGGTGAATATAGAGAGTCATGCTTATATTTTGGGAAATAGCTCGAACGGTATTTCGTATCGGAAGATACAAATTGAATATAGTTCTTAGATGACTATCAAATATAGATTAAGTGGATGACTCAATTCTGAGTGGTGTATGGATCATTTAGAAATGTCCGAACGGATTCATAGGCCTCGTGCTATAAATCGGATTAAACAGAATTAAGAATGTCTTGAATAAATGATAAGGCTTATATCGAATAGGGATTCACGAAAGTGAAAATCAATATCTCGTTAAGGAAACTTGTTGAAAACTTGAGGATTGTGCGAGCAATTTTAGATTGAAACGAATGGACTGAACTTGAATACAATATCGCTCGAATAGAAATTAGTCCGAAATGAATACTGTGTTTCGATGAAAGAGATAGGCGATAATGGATTTAGCTTGGAGTTCGGAAGAACGGTCTTGAAATCAAATTCGAAAGGATAACTCTCAAAATCAGTCCCAACGAGAACGATTATCCTACGGTAGCGCCGGCGTGGTGATTTCACGTACGGTGGGGATGATCGAACTCACGGGAACATGTTCGGTGATTATTCCAAACGAACTCGATGGATGGAACGTATCAAAATGGAATAGACTTGGGTTTGAATAATTGAAATATAGTTACTTGTGGAATGAAAGAAGTAGACTATAGATTTACCAAACGGTAACATTGAAGTTGGATGATTTTACTATATGAATAATAATCACTGTATGAATGGACTTGATTCGATGGATTTTATAAACTTGGACGGAGCTAAAATGAAACACTAAGGAAGTCTCGATTGTGTCGAAGATAGCCATAATATTCAAACGTTCTTGTCTTGTACGAGCGTAACTCTATGTCGTACATGCGTCACGTCCGGATTAGGATGATTATCCAGCGAAAGCGTTGACGTGGTGATCTCATGTCTAACGAGGGTGATCGAACTTGCGGAAGACCGAGGCATGACAACTTATGGATTGTCTTGACTTTTGGTTCGACACGATAAGACGAATTTGGAATACAAGTGATCGAACATGTTTCAATGGATAAGTTATCCTAGAACCTGAAATAAATCACGCTTGATGGTTTCATGAACGGATAAATTAATAAGGTTAGACGACTTGAAATTATAATCTAAGGTTTAAAATTGAATCTTGGCTTGGTGGACTAGACTTGGAATGGATAGGGATTCTATCAAAAATATGTTTGAAGAGATAGACTATGCAAATCACTAGGTTTGTCCTGCAACTTGGATATATCTTGGATTTTTACTGAACGGACTCATCCCCCGTGCAAACGAACGTTTTATTGTGAGTAGGAAAATCTATGCTCGATGTTTAGAAATCTGAGTGAAACGAGCTTGGATAGAATACTCCGTACAAATGAACAATTGTTTGAACCTAGGAATTGGGGTGAGCATCGTGCGACAAAATTTGCACGATGAATTGTGTGCTTAACTTGTACCTATGATCTTGTGAGCTGACCTAGTAATTAGGCAGACGATCTTGTGCCGAGTGAATGAACATGTGTTACTGATTTTAGTACATTGCTTGAACAAGCTATATAACTGGGGCAGCAAGACTTAGGGTTAGACTTGGGAACGGTAACGAGTGCTAAGTTTGACCTGAACGGAGGAATGCTAGTCGGTAAACCAAATAGATCGTGCTTAGCGATAGTGCAAATACTTGGTTGGAATATAAAATGATATGGAAATTTTATTGACCCTGTCAGAAGTATCCTTGTGATTGATAAACGAACCCTTGAGATTTTCGCAAGTAGCTTGTCTGATTTTACTATCTCTAAGTTTTGTTGAATGCATATGTTTTGTAACGCCCCGCAACCGCTCGGAGCGTTATGCTGAGTCGGATTGAATAAATCAAATGCTGGTTACATTCGAAATGTTAGATTTTGGGAAGAAGGATTAATCGAGTTGGTTTCAATGTGCAGATGGCTAGCGGATTCGATGGAAATTAGGTGTTCGTTCAGAACATTACTGAATAGCTGGATGGAAACGATAATGCCGTCTTCCTTAGTCCGATCGGTCGGATGATTTGGAAAGCACGGCCTGCTCGTACGGTCATACCAGTTGAGTAGATCGCGCTTGCATCGGACCACGGGTTCAAGGGATTGGCCGTATCGGCAGGACAGGATGCCTAACGGGATCAAACATTGTGAGTGGGATCTTTTCCTTCTCCTCTACTCCTTCATGCCTAATAATATGGAAAACACGTAAAAGGCTTGAATACTTGGGCTGAAACATTGGAAATCACTACACTGAGGCGTGCATAGAGTGTACGTCGTTGGCTTGGTAGGATTGGGACTTGAAATGATTTACGCGTTGAATAGTTGGATGCGATAGTTGGATTATACATTTGAGGCAGTCGGTTGGATAATTGGGATTATGCTTGGACGGTTGGAATTATACAAGTTGGAATGATACATTGAGGCAAATGGGAATTATAGGAATATCGGAAATTCGGGCGAGCGAGCGTGCATCCGTGCGCAAGTATCATTTGGTCGCTTTGTCTTGCAAAGCGAGCAGTTGTGGTTCAAAACCGAACAACTGCATCGGCGAGGGTGTTGTGCCGCTTGATGGGGCATCGTGCCACGAATGGGGCATTGTGCCACTGAAATGGCATTGTGCCATGGGATTGCTTTGAGCAAGGGTATTGCACCATTGGAAACACTGTGTTGAGAAGAGGTATCGTGCCTATGAAACACTTGATATTTTGGTGCCTTGGGCTATATGTTGAGGTCGAGATTTGGATATGTTGGTTGGATATCCTTGGTTGGATATGTTGGAAGAATGGTTATAGATATTTCGGTTGGATATCGGTTGAACGAGTCTAGGATCGCTTGGTGGAGCGAGAATGTTTCGATCCTCTCGTCATACCTACGTGTCTGCATTGTCACGGACAACCTGTGTGGCACAGGATTTTATTTCCTGGAATGGATGAGGCACCGGGACACCGGGACCATTCCACCATGGAGGAAACAATGGACATCGCGCGATTTGGCGCAGTGCTGGTAGTCCGATACCACCAGGCGGGAGTAGCTGCCCAGCCCTGGATCGGGTAGGATTGCCCTATTGATCTTGGTCCGATCAATGTCCTTCGTGGCTTTTAGCCAGTGACTTCATATAGTATATAAGTTGGCTTGCTTTTCTTTTGTTGGTTTGGCTTTCGTGTAGGCGCGGCCACCTTGCCTCGGCAAGAGTGTGCACTTGAGATTGGAATATAAACTTTGGTTGAGATGAATATTGAGGCGAGACTGATGGTTCGATATGTTATCGTGCAAGCGATGGCATTGAGTAAGACGGGTCGGATTATATAAACTGCTTGTCGTTTGGTTTGAGATTGAATGCTTGCATGCGTAAACTGATTTACAGCTTTCCTTAACATGTCATTCATATGCCATGAAAAGAATCTAGGATTCAACTAGAAAGATCACCATATAACTGTTTGCATTCACTATTTTACTTAGTGTCGGCTTAGACGAGTGGGTTACCCCGCTCACCAGTACGGCTGTGTACTGACCCACGTTTATGGGCAATATTTCAGGTACGCAGGCGTAGTGGCGCTGCTTGGATATACGAGGCATGATGTATGAACTGTAAGTACCTTTGTGGGCTAGAGAAAAGAGCAAGAGTTATTTCATCTTTTTCGTGGCATGCCTTTGTGGCATTGCCTCGGGGTATTTCATTTGGACCCTATCGTGAGCTTCGCTGCGTATACTCTGATGTGTGCTTGGTACACAAACGGCTTCCGCTGTAACTTGGTTGTTTCGATGATAACTTTGGTGTTTAATAACATCGCCTTGTACGAGCGCAACTCCAGGCTCGTACGGCATCACGTCCCGAAGAGAACGATTGTCTCGCGGGAGAGCTGCAACGTGGTGATTTCACGTTCAGCGGGGGCATTTGGGCTTGCGGGAGTTTGGGGCATGACATGTTTGAGGGATGCCTTGAACGTGTGCACGATCCAAGACTAAATGATATGTGAAACTCGAGTGCTAAGACTTCGCTATCGCCAAGTTGGTTGACATGCATATGTTTGAATGACGCTTTGAATATGTGCACGATCTAGACTCGCGATATGCTGATCTCGATGCTAGTACAAGTGAATATCTGCCTGAACAAGTATAACAACTTGTATAAGTTTGCCTAAGCCTTAGATCGTTGATCAAGATCGATTGAAACGTACTCTGTGTTAAGAAATATGTCCCGCGCTAAGGCACAAATGAGCCCGACTCAACATACACGCAACACGACGTAAAGAACGAGTAGAGGATGTGTCCAATTGGATTTAGTGGTACCGATTGCTACGCTTGGGATAGATTCGATATGTGATAGTACGTCCCGCCCTCAGTAAGTCTCAAGGACGAGACTTTTTCTGAGTGGTCTATGATATAACACCCCGTTCCGCTCAAGTAGACTGTCGATTCAAATGACAAAAGTGCGATGTCTCGACCCACTTTGCTCAGGCGAGAATACTCGTTTGAGGCAAAGGATATCCAGACTTATCCCTTCAGGAGTTCGACTTAGGCTTTCAGAGGCTCGTTCGGAGTATCCCTCTGCCAAGGCGAATCATCGCTAAGGTGGGTGGCTATGGTGAACTTGTCTTTGCTTAGCCAACAAACCTAAAAGATGAACAATACATGCTAGTCGTTAGGTGAATCACCCCCTGCATGCTAATAAGAATACAACGCACCTAGCTAAGGGAATAATCCTAACTTGTATTGCTTGTGCTAGAACATGGAAATAAAACATTGCTTATGTCAGACCCTCGCATGCTACCTTTGCCTTGTGCAACTAGACTTCGCTATGCCTCGAGTAGGACGATATATACATGCTCTTCGTAGTGCAGTGCTTTACTGCTACACTGCACGACTCTAGATCATGTCGCTCGGTAAACCCTTTACGGTTTCACTCCTCGGCTTACCTTCGGGCCTGAGCCAACGTGAATGTATGTTTTAATAGAAATGCGTGTTTGCCTGCTATATATTAAACTTGTACTCGTTGTCTCGTTTTAATGCTTGTCGCATAAACTATGCCTCAATCATCTAACACTGTGCATTGTTATGCATTCATATAAGTTCTCCTCGAAAGACTATATAAATAGTCGTTTCGTGCATATATGAACCTGAAAGTATCTGGGATTGTTAGGTTGCTAAGGCAGTTCTTGAACTAGGGAATTTGTACCAAGTTAATGATCCAAGAATCCCAGCTCGTGGAGCAATACCTGCCCTGTACTGAATAAAATGGCTTGAAAAGTCGATACATAATATTGTGAATAATCATGCCTGAACAGGTACCATATATATATATATATATATATATATATATATATATATATATATATATATATATATATATATATATATATCCTGCCTCGAACTTGTTCAATATATATATATATATATATATATATATATATATATATATATATATATATATATCCTGCCTCAAACTTGTTCCTGTACCTGACCTGAGACCTGAAAGATTAGAGACTTGCATGGTCACAGGACAACTTGGAAACAAGGTTTTAGTTCCGCGGACGGTTGCTAGGGCACTGGCATCGATCCGATCCAGCCGAAACTCCTGATAGTCTCTTGCATCAGACGAAATGGTCTGTGATGCCCTGATCCATGCGTTGCATGTTATTCCCTTCCAGACTAGACCGTCCATTATGGCACCATGCTAGTGACCTCATGTTCATATAGATAAGTCATCCTCGCTTAGCGGCTATCCGCGTGCGAGTCATTGCATCGCATCGAGAATAACTGAACACCTGAACGATCGTAACACACTTGTACATATAGAGCACTTGAACATCTTATGCAATACACTTGATCATCTGAGTAACTCGTGCACCCGAAGCATAGTCTCGTTCATAACACAGTGTTTGCATATATTATTGCCCCTAAATGTTTATACCTGCTCGTGCTTGAACTAACTTGGTTTTCCTTGGATAGGGAAGGACAAATGGTAAGTTGGTAAGTCTTGTCGTATTTCCTCTTATGTCGCACGGCGCACTGCCACATGAGTTAGGCTGTTCAAATATTTGCCATGAAACTGATCCTAGGAAATACTAGAAAGACAACATAATAGTCGGTGCACGGAACCTATATTACGTGTTCGAATTTGTCGAGCGAGCGAGTAGCCTCCCCACCAGTGCATTCGTGTACTGATAATCCACCAGATTGTTTGCAGGGTACGGAAGAACCTCGTTCGGTGCGGATGCCTCCTTCGTGCGTGCTAAGGCATGGAGTCAAATCTGAAGTCTTAGAGCGTTGCGATCCGAAACTAAAGCACATATACAAGATATAATGTTGGAACATCGCCTGTATATCATTCCAAAATATAGCCACTTCACACACTTTTACCGTTTCAGAGAGAGAGGCTTGAGATGTCAAGCCCCGATCTCCCGCAGGCTAATCGGCTGTCCCCGCTAGGCAAGAATCACCGCGCCAGCGCTCCTGCGGTACGATCGCTTTGGCCCATCTGGGCGTGATGTCACACGAGCGTGAGCCGCATCCGTGCAAGGTCGTGGTTCATTGGCTGGCGGTATGAGGTCTAAGCCACAGAGTCGCACAAATTATCCGAGTGAAGCAGAATTATAAACGCGTAAGCGAATGGTAAAAAGTTCACTGAGTCGTCAATAGCAGAAGCATTGAATAACACAAGTTGAAGTAAAACAAACTCTTTATTAATATAAACAAGTGTTACAGACGGTGCATAGTCGAGATTACAAGTCTCTCAAGTCTCTCTCTGAAACAGTAAAAGCGAGCCAAGTGGCTACATTTGTGTAATGATATACAGGCGATGTTCCAACATTATGTCTTGTATATGTGCTTCAGTTCCGGATGCAGCCTCCCAAGGCTCCAGAGTGATCTCCACGCCTTAGAACGCACGAAGGAGGCATCCGCACTGAACGAGGATTCTCCCGCACCCTGCAAATAATCTAGTGGATTATCAGTACACGAATGCACTGGTGGGGAGGCTACTCGCCCGCTCGACAAATCCAAACACGTAATATAGGTTCTGTGCACCAACTATTATGTTGTCTTTCTAGTTGCTTAGGATCAGTTTTATGGCAAATATTGAATAGCCTATCTCGTGTGGCTGTGCACCGTACAATATATGAGAAAACACGGCGAGACTTACCAACTTACCATTTATCATTTCCTGTCCAAGGCAAACCACGTTAATTCAAGCACGAGCATGTATAACCATTCAAACACTATGTTGTGAACGAGACTGTGTTTCAGATGCACGAGTTACTCGGATGATCAGGTGTGTTGCATAAGATGTTCAAGTGCTCATAAGTACAAGTGTGTTTCGATCGTTCGGGTATTCAGTTATTCTTGATGCGATGCAATGACTCATATGCGGATAGCCGCTAAGCGAGGATGACTTATCTATATGAACAATTATCGCTGGCATAGCCATAAAGGAAGAGTTATAGTCTTGAATAAGGATGGAAAGCAAAAAAGATTCAGTGGTGGCTGCAGACCATCCTGTCTAGATGCAGGAGACTAAACATTAGTTCCATCCGGATCAGAGCGACCCCAGTGCCCCGGTGACCGTCCATGGAACGAGATCCGAAGATCCCCCTTGATTCCAAGTTGTCTGCGACACGTAGTGTGGATCATTCCACATCCATAACCTGACATGATAATCCATGATTCTTGTTCTGAACTGAGCATTTGCTCCACGAGCTGTGATTCTTGATTTCTTGACATGATTCTCATTCAGATGTAAACTTAATATGATTATCATTTAGATATAAACTTGATAGGATTTTGATTCAGTGATTCAAATTGCCTTGATGCGTTCCCCTGGTTCGGAGATTGCCTTGGTGACCTAACGGTCCCGGACACTTGTAGGTTCAATTGCACAGAAGAGCTATTTGATAGTCTTCTGGTTGACTCGAATGCATGCACGATACACGATAGTGTTCTTGATTGTGGCATGGTTTCGTGTGGTAAACATTGAGGCAAGGCAATATTACAAGTTAACATATAAGCAGACAAGCATTACATTCATAGGAACACTTAAGCATTCACTTTGGCTCAGGCCCGAAGGTAAGCCGAGGAATGAAACCGTAAAGGGACTTACCGAGCGACATAGTCTAGGGTCATGCAGTGTAGCAGTAAAGAAGTGCTCAATGAAGTATATAATGTTCATATCGTTCTACTCGAGGCATAGCCGGGTCCAGTTGCACAAGGCAAAGGTAGCATGCGAGGGTCTGATATAAGCAATATTTTATTTCCATGTTCTAACATAAGCAATACAAGTTGGAATTATTCTCTTAGCTATGTGCATTGTGTTCTTATTAGCATGCAGGGGGTGATTCACCTAGCGACTAGCATGTATCGTTCCATATTTTAGTGTGCTGGCTAAGCAAAGACAAGTTCACCGTAGCTACCCACCTTAGCGATGATTCGCCTCGGTTGAGCGATACTCCGAGCGACCCTCTGAAAGCCTAAGCCGAACTCCTGAAGGAACAATTCTGGATATTCTTTGTCTCAAACGAGTATTCTCGCCTGAGCAAAGCGGGTCGAGATATTGCACTTTTGCCGTTTGAATCGGCAGTCCGCTTGAGCGGAACGGGGTGTTACATGAGCGACTTGTAATCTCTGCCAAGCGCTGCCTGTAACACTTGTTATATCAAATAAAGAGTTTGTTTTACTTCAACTTGTGTTATTCAATGCTTCCGCTATTGTCGACTCAGTGAACTTGTTACCAAATCGCCTATGCGTTTATAATTTCGCTGCACTCGGACAATCTGTGTGACTATGTGGATTAGACCTCTTACCGTCAGCCAATGAGCTACGGCCTTGCACTGGCGCGGCTTACGCTCGTGAGACATCATGTCCGGATGGGTCAAGCGATCGTCCCGCGGGAGCGCTGGCGCGATGATTCTCGCCTAGCGAGGACGGCCGATTAGCCTGCGGGAGATCGGGGCATGACATCAATAACACAAGCAATAGCCATGATCAACTACATAGAGGATGATAAAGGAAAAGTAATCTAATTAGCAAGTAAAATAGCAAGTTCATATAGGGCCACATCTACATGGCTCATGTTAGGTACTTAGTCAATTTAGCATATAGTCATAACCAGGTCATTAGGTCCATAAACATTCAAGATCGAAATATAAGTCATCCATATCCTCACAATCATTCAACCAACGAAATGTTAAACCAAGCAAAGGAACCATCATGTGCAGGAAATAGTAGGCGCACAAAGCAAGTTGGCGCACAAACACACAGAAGTAAGGTCTTCGAAGGTTGCAGGAGGGGGTGGATGCACGATGCTGAAGAAGTGCCGTGGGAGACAGGTAGCAGCTTCGAAGGTTGCAGGAGGGGGTGGATGCACGATGCCGAAGTCGTCGATCCCCGCTCTTTGCCTGAGCTCCGGGTTCTCTCTCTCTCTCTTCTCTCCTTTGTTTTCTCTTCGACCTGGTTCGATCTCCAAATTGTCGATCTTGGATCTGATATTTGGTATTCTTGACCAATTTTTTCGACCTTGTTCCTCATTGATAGAGGTCTCTATTTATAGAGTTTTGGTGATAGTGACAACTCTTTCAGTGTAGCAACCGAGGAGTGGAAAGTACAGCACCCTTTTACACAACGGTTAAAGTAACCAAAGCCTACGTATAGATGATCTTTTGAATGAGCGTGTGACGCGGGTCCAACTAAGGGGACATAATGCGTACAATTGCTACTAAGATCACGGCATAAAAGCCACGTAGGTAGGTATCCATTGTGTAGAAGGGGTTGGCATAGAAGCCAAATGTCTGTCACCATGGCGTAGAAGCCGAGTAGGCATAGAAGCCGAACAGGCATGGAAGCCGAGTGGGCATGGAAGCCGAGTGGGCATGGAAGCCGAGTAGGCATGGAAGCCGAGTAGCCGTAGAGACTGAGTGGTCGTAGAGACTGAGTGGTCGTAGAGACTGAGTGGGCGTGGAAGCCGCGTGAGCACAGATCCTGAGTGGGCGTAGAAGCTGCTGCGTATCGTGCTAGAATGGACGTAGAAGCCGCATGAGCACAGATCCTGAATGGGCGTAGAAGCCGCTGCGTATCGTGCTGATATGGGCGTAGAACCCGCGTGAGCACAGATCCTGAATGGGCGTAGAAGCCGCTGCGTATCGTGCTGATGTGGACGCCTTAGCCGAAATTACGGCTTTTGAAGATATGATCAAATCTCTTGCAGAGATTTGCCACCATCCTATGCATTAAATGCGGAGGCGTGTTTTGAAGGTCTGCAGCCCTTCTGTGCACCCGTCGCAGAGACGTGCCTTGAGAGAAACTGTCACCGCTCTGTGCAATTAGACGTGGAGACGTGCCTCGAGTCCCGTACGAAGTGCAGCTTTTGACGTGGCAGGCGGTTTGTCTGCTGCGGAGCGTAAAATAGCTCATGTTTGCCTGTGTAAAACAGGACAGCGTATTCCCTTGTACGCAAAAGAGCGGTTTATGCTGAGGGGACTCCAGTAAACGACGGTTCGGTGATGCTTTAACCAAATTCTCTGCATTAAATGCAGAGATCCGCCATCATACTATGGGACGCGTCCCGAGGGGTCTGCCATCGTTTCCAGCCGTCGTCTGGGTAGCCGTGCAGCACCTTTTGTCAGGAGTCAGAGTTCAGATTCACTGTGTGACTTTGACAGTTTCATTTTGGGGAAGACGAAGCGTTCCTCGTACGCTATAACGCTGCTTCGAGAGCGGATGAGTTTTACGCCATAGAGGCGATGAAGAACTCTTTTTACGCTGGAGCGGCCTGGACGTACTGCACTTACGCGGATGGTCCTGTGGGCTTTATTCTTCACACTGTATTTTAGCATAAAAGCTCTGTTGTACGCTTGATGGCTCTGAAGGCCTTCGTTCACGCTGCTCTGCATCAAGAGGCTGCGTAGCTCTTTCCAGCATATTTTTTATGCTTCTACAAGACCCCCTTCAAAGCTTTTAAATTCCTCGGAATTTGAAACGCTTTGAATGAAGCATGAACGGCCCCTCATAACTCGAAACATTTCTGAATGGAGCGTTGAAATGGTCGGTGCAGACTTTATGGCGGATTTATTGGGGACCGCTGTGACCTCTTTCGCTTATAAAAGGCTGGGGGAGTTAGTCTGTTCTTCCCACATTTTCATCACCACGCAGAGATGATCGCCGGAGTTTGTCGGGTCGATTTGAGGAAGAAGGAGATCATGTTCTTCCAGCGTGTAAGGAGCCAAAAAAGACGGTGTCTTCGAGCAAGCGTCCACTGCAACGATGGATCATGGAAGGATATCTTAGCCTCCCTTGCTAGGGATAATCAGCAACTTCATATGACGTTGCCCCAGGAGAAGGGAAGGGTCGTATTAGACCACGCAGCTTGCAGGCTGTGTCTTCTCCGGTTACCTCTGGTGGCGAGAGGCAGACAGACCGGCTAGAGTGGCGGTGGTCTGTAGGAAAGCAGATTTACCCTACTTTCCTTCTGTTGGAGGATGGGTCATATGTCCAATTTTGTATCCTCCTGCCACTGACCATCTTCTTGGAAGAAGAGGAAGACCTGCACCCCTGCGAGAACCCGGCAGAACAGGTTCTTGGTGCTGTCTCCAGACGATGATGTGGGAGCCCTTTGTAGAAGGGATTTCCCTCATGTGTAATCATGAAAATAAAAAGAAAACCCTTGTAGACAGGATTTTTCTCATATGTAATCATGACTTTTATCTTTTAATAAAATCGTCTTGCTTCTTCATATGATCATCTTGCCATACGTTGCTGTAAAATCTGAATATGTGTAGCTTCAACACGTCTGAATCTGTACGCCGACTCTGTAGAAAGAGTGTTAGGTCCTGTCTTTTACGCATAGCGAGTAGTCCATAGAACGCTGTAGAGCGTTTTGAACATTTTTAGAACCGTCCTGTTGCTAGGACTGAGGAACCGCGTAGAGTTCTGAACTTCTGACGAACAGAATTTTGGTTCAGACTTCGTCTTCAAGAGTGACTTCTCAAAAGATCCCTTGGAACAGGGTCGAGGAATGGTTGTCAAAACTGAGTTTGCCATCTTGATAGACGAGATATTTAGACTGGAGTCTAGATGAACCTCCAATTGACCCGAGAAGAGTAATTTCTCAATATTTTGAACTCTTGTATGCTTCGGGTACTTAGGATATGTTGAGGCCAAGGAGGAGTATCCTCTGTGTGAACTCCTGGCAATTGACCGCTTTGGGGACTGTTCGAATATACGGAAAGTCGTGGAGCGTGAAATCATCAGCCTGTAGCCTCCGGGCGTAAAATACCATCGAGCGTGAAATCGTAGACTTGTGGTTCCTGAGCGTGAAGTCGTAGGTTTGTAGCCTCTCGAGCATAAAATCTACCGAGCACAAAGGCATCCGGGCATAAAACCATAGACTTATAGTTGTCGAACGTAAAGCTGTAGATTCGTAGCCGTCGAGCATAGAAAGCTCCTTTAGCGTAGAACTGTATATCTGTAGCTTGTGAGCGTAGAACACCATCGAGCGTGAAATCGTAGACTTGTGGTTCCTGAGCGTGAAGTCATAGGTTTGTAGCCTCTCGAGCATAAAAGCTACCGAGCACAGGCATCCGGGCATAAAACCATAGACTTATAGCTGTCGAATGTAAAGTTGTAGATTCGTAGCCGTCGAGCGTAGGAAGCTCCTTTAGCATAGAACTGTATATCTGTAGCTCCTGAATAGAAAATTTCTCCGAGCTTGAAGTTTTGCGGATCTGTTGCTTCTGAGCGTAAACTGAGCGCCACCGAGCGTGAGATCATCGATTTGGTATCTGCTGAGCATGAAGTCGTAGGTTTGTGGCCTCTCGAGCATAAAAGCTACTGAGCACAAAGGCATCCGGGCGTAAAACCATAGACTTATAGCTTGCGAGCGTAAAACCGTAGATCTGTTGCTGTCGAGCGTAGAAAGCTCCTTTAGCGTAGGACCTGCTGAACCGTCTTGCACGAAAAAAATTTCGAATTTGCTGACTGTCCGTCTTTCAAGGTTAGTGGGCTGACGTAGCATCCAATCATAACCCATCATTTAATTTGCGAGATTTGGTTAGGGTCTCGAGGAGTCCGTCTGAGGATTCGAGGAGTCGGCCCGAACTCTATATATATCCCAAGTTTTTCTGAGAGAAGAACTTTTTCATCCGTCTTCTGCGAAAGAGAGCTTTCGACTGTTCGAGTTTTTCTCCGTTTCTTCTTCGAGCACCTCGAGTTTTCAAAAATGGCGTCGAAACAAACCCCCTCCGCTAAGGAAAAGAGTATAGGTTCCTCTTCTCATTCTTCTGCCCTAGCGAGGGAGTCTTCGGTTGGTCTAGGCGAACTTCCTTCTGAGCGAAGTGTTCCGCCGACGAGCAGTGCACCCGGTCTTAGAGGTAGAGCCTTCGGGGTGACAAAAACGACGAAAAATCCTTCGTACACGTTGAACGTGACCGCGCTAGGTCGTCTTCTGTGCTGATAGCCTCTTTCGAGGAAGATGATGCACGGAGACGTTTTTATCTTTTACGCCCATATTTCTAATGTGCCAGCGTAAAGACTCCACATTTTCCTAGTTCTGAGCGTAAAAGCTCTGGCTACCGAAAATTGGGGTATATCGTAAAATTTGAGTTTTACGCTTGTGGGGGGGGGACCTCCGGCGTAAAATAGCCAGATTTGCACAATCCTGCGTAGAGCACAGACTGTCGTTTCTTTGGTCCGTATGTTCGTACAAGACTTGTAATGACATATTTTTCTTGCACTTTTGCAGTTGACTTGGGTGAGTCTCCACTGGCCGAGGTGATGGGCTCCGCTGCTGGGATGCTGCACTCGAACTACCTGGAGGACCTGTCTCACGTGGCATTTCCTATCTCCGGGCCCCAGTACCCTGAAGGAAGGAGGATCTTGATATCGGCTCAGGGCGAGCGAATGCTGCTGAGCATGATCTACGGGGAGCCCCTGACATACATATACGGGGAGCAGTACATAAAGCCGGCTTTCCTCTTTGGGGACATGATCGACAAACAGTCCCAGACGAAGCCCAAGAGGGAGCCCTGGGTTTTCCCTGCCGAGAATTTGGTTTTGTACCTGCCAACGATGCCGAGGGATTATCCCATCTCGGCTTTCTTCCACCCGACGCATCCCAGGCAGATGTCGTGGACGCTGACTCCTGATCTTCACGGTAAGCCGGAGAAGATTTTTCATCTGAAAGGAGCTGACCAGGGGTCATTCGTCAGTCGCCCTTCTGGCGTTGTGACGTTGTTCAGAGGACTGTGCCCGGGTAGTGTCCCGAGTGAAGACAGCTCGGTGATCTAGCCGGTCCAATTGCCGACCTTCTGCAATGACTTCATGGGACGAGGCGGGGTATATCCCAAGGAGAATCCTCGGTGCAATGGGTGGATTGCCCCATCAAACTCCCGATGGATATGCCTAGTTGACTGGGCCTTGAAGCACTTCCGGGGAGAGCTGGAGGGCATTGGACTATATGCCGCTGTGAGTGCGACGAGCGTCGGGTTGCCTCCGAACCCTAACTTGTTCCTGGCGCTGATGGAGCGGTACATTCCGCTCACTGGGACCTTTGCCTCTCCACTGGGGGAGTTGGGATTGGCGCTCCACGAGATGGCAGTTGTCTCGAGACTGCCGATGGGGGATACCCCATATGAAGAGTATGTTCCCACCAACCGGGAGTTGGGGGATTTGGACCCTCGGGTGGCGGAAGTATATCAGGAGCTGATGTGTCAATACTTCGCGTGCACCGCTTTTTATAACGAGCCTTCTGATTTGGCTCATACCACCAAGTGGATGTCCTACCTCTTCTTCCACCGAGCCAGGGCCGCCAGGTCAGAGAAAGCCTCGGGGGGCAAGAATGAGCCCGTGAACTGTTTGGGCGTGCTTAGTGCCCAGGTCGTGGAGGCTCTTATGGAGGAGGCTAGAGCTCCGGATCAGATTCTCGTCGAGGGGGTAGGGAAGTACCCTGAAGGTACTAAGGCCTGTAGTTACTTGAGGCGCTGTCGCAGGCCTCTGTCTAAGAAAGTCCAGTTGGCTGGTTTTCTCTCCATATGGCTGCGCCGAGTAGTAGTGCCTGGTACTGCATCCGCGGACTGCATTCACCGGAACATCCTGTGGCCGGCAGTGCGCCTGGTGTTTGGGGCAAGACTGGGCCTGCTTCCTGCCATGGTGTGCCGTATACAGGCTGGCTTGAGAGCCATAACTGATGGGTTGCTTGTCGACAAAGCTCGGCGTGAGAGTTTTCCCAGGGTGGAATTACCATACCTATACTTGATGGGATGGTTAATTCTCCATAATCCCCGGGTGATGTCTCCTGGCTCCGGTAGCAGCTCGGGGGTATATTCTTGCTGAATTACAAGAACTCTCCCTGGAACGTGAGCACAGTCTTAGACTGTCGGCTGGTGTTGAACCTCAGCCACGGTTGGAAGCTCCTCTGTACTCCCCCTCTTGTACATCACAATCAATCAGGGACGAGGCTTGAGGATTCAGGTGGAGAGAAGACTGATCTCTCTCCGGAAGCTTTTAATTGGTTGGTCTGTATTAGACCCTCCCATCTGCTGTACAGGAGCGAAGATCACTGTTTCTTCGAGCCCTACTTGCCTAGTCGGTTCGCCAGGCAGTTTGGGTACGATCAGTTGCACGTGGGCAACGCCGTTACCAGCTTCAGGTCCAGGGGCGGACTCATTGATGGAGCTAGAGGGTGGCGATATTTCATCAAGGGTTGTACGAGAGCAACCTTCATTGTGCCGGTCGTTACAACCTCCACGGAGCTTCGCATCCTCCATTCTTACGCCCAGTTCTACGTAGCGATTAACACCCTCCATCATGATTTTGACACGCGTGGAAGCTTCAGGGTGCCTTCTCCCAGGCCTAGGGGAAGAGTTGACGTCCCTTCGGTTTCTCCGGACGAGGGTGAGGAGTCTGGTCCTCTAGATGAGCCTCTGGTGTCGGTGCCGAGGTGTGAAGTGCCTCTACCCGCGGGGGCTTTGGTAGTCACTTCTGGGAAGCGACGGGCTTCTGCTCCGAAGGAAGTTTCTCTTTGCAAGAGGAGGAAGGAGACGGTTGCTCGTCCTCTCCGTATTCTTGGTGTTGAGGCTCCCGGGAGTGAGCCTGCTTCTCCCCATATCAGGGACGATTCTTTGGCTGGAGGCTCCTCGCCTTTTAGAAAGGGACCTTCTACAGTTCCGGCCGGCGGCGCCAGAGGATCCTCGCTAGAGGTTGCTATCGTGGCTGCTGCTCCAGGCAGCGGAGCGAGATTTCCTGCGTGGCCGAGGCAGATGGAAGAATCTTTCCCGAGGTCAGCAGCGGGTGAAACTCCCGTCGTGTCAGTGAGCACGTCTGGCGAGATTCCAGCTGATGAACTCCGACCGCATCTTGGTGAAGGCCTGACAGAACTCTCGGCGATGTCGGTCGGCCCACCTTCTTCTCCAGGCATGACGGTTTGTATCGCGTCATTAAGGCGTGGTTTAGCTATATCGGCTGCAGATGCGCCGTATATGCCGTTGACTCCGGGTAAATATCGTCTTTATGTCTCCCTTTAGAAAGATTATCATCATACTGATGTCAACTCTCTTATTCTTTTCTCAGGGGATGGCGTCCATGGAGAGCACAGCGTTGAAGCGTCTCCTGGCTCTGCTCCGGCTCCTGGCGATGATGTGGAGGCGCCCGATTTTGAGAAGGAAATGTCCTCGGGGGCTAGCTCGCCCGGAGTGGTTTCGTCGTCTCAAGAGGAAGACGAAGCCGTCATCGTGACCTCGCCCCTCGCGAGTATGTCGATGACTTCGATTGTGGATGTCGTATCCTCTTCGGTCGTGCCATGCGTCGATGCGGCGGCTGTGGCTACCTCGTCTGCAATCGTCCCTGGAGAGGGACTGGCTGAGGTTGCGGCCGCTTCCGGCGTTCAGTCGGATCTAGTTGCGTTGACTGAGCAACATACCAGCCTCTTCTACACCAGTTTGAAAATGATGACATCAATGGTGTTAGCGAAGAGTCTAGATTTTGAGCGCCTGAAGAAGACTTCTCTATTGTCGATCGGGATCATCAGGGAGCTCGGCGATCCTGGGGCAGCTGACGCCCTGGAGGTGGTGGTTAATGGTTTAGAGCAACCCATTAACGAATATTTGCAGCTGACTCGGGGCAGCTTCGATGCTGAGGTCCAGACTAGGTACGACCTCATGACCGCGCGGCTCACTTCAAAGCTGGAAGGCCTAGACCAACTCATCAAGACACATGAGCTGGAGAGGGATAGAAGAAAAGCTGTCATGGCAGAGGCTCTCGCTCTTGAGGCGAAGTGCCGATCCGAGCACGAAGGGAATGCAGCGAGGGCCTCTAAGCTGAAGGAAAAACTCGCTCGGGCAGAGGAGTGGGCTTCTCAGTCGCTGGCAGGTCTAGACGTAGCGTCCGGTCGACTGAGCGCAGCGCGACGGGAGTTGGACCGTGCAGAAGCTGCCCGTTCGGGCTACCTTCGGGCAAGGGCTGATCTGGCCTTTACGAACACCCCCGAGGCCCGGCTGGAGCAGGCTCGCGCCGATGCCTTGGTTCTTAGGAATGAGAGGATAGCTGTGCTGGAGCGGCTGATTGACAATCTGACTAACCCGCCATCTTGATGTATCCTTTCTTTTTGTGCTTCCCCCGATGTAATTCTGCTCTCTTTTGGGAATAAAAGTGGCTCTTTTCTGACTTTTGTGGACCCATCATTTCGGAATATAAATGACAGTTTTTAGGCGAGAGTGATATCTGATGATAAATTCTTGATAACCTTTCAGCGGGACGTATCTATTCAGAGGTCATACGGACATGATAGAGTGTAACCCAACTAATTGTGTTCTGGCAGTAGTTTTGTCAGAATCGAGATTCTCGCTATATTCCACTCGAGCCGGGGAGATTAAGCATAGTACCTTTTCAGGAATTTGCCGTTGATAGGAGCCATTAACAGGTCTCCATTAGGCTGGGCTATCCTGTAGGCGCCGTTCGAGAACATTATCTCGATCACATAAGGGTCTTCCCACTTGGGCTGGAATTTGCCTTTACTTCTGTGAGTAAGAATCATCGGCCTTCTTACTGCTAGAACTAGCTCGCCGACTTTGAACACTCTTTCCTTTACTTTATGATTGAAAGCTTTGGAAATGCGTGCTTGGTAGAGCGCGATGCGCTGCTGAGCTTGTAGGCATTTCTCGTCTAATCCTTCCAGCTCTTGGAGCCTTAACAGGTCATTCTTTTCTCGAGTTAGCTCACTAGTCACGGCTATCCTGAGCGACGGGATCTGGATTTCGATGGGAAGAACAGCCTCGCTCCCGTAGACCAGTGAAAAGGGGGTACAACCTGTTGGTGTCCGTACCATTGTGCGGTATGCCCAGAGACATTTGCCCAGCTTCTCGTTCCAGTCTCTTTTGTTTGAAGAAACGAACTTCTTCAGGAGTTTGATAATGGTCTTGTTGAAGGCTTCCGCCAAACCATTAGCAGCTGGATAATATGCCGTAGAGGCAATATTATGTATTCGACTTTTATCGCAAAATCGATGAAACGCTTGGTTGATGAACTGAGGCCCATTATCGTGGATTAGCCTTGGGGGAATCCCAAAGCGATAAATGACGTGGTGCTTGATGAAGCTGATTACGTCAGACGCCTTTACTTCAGCCAGAGGGATCGCCTCTGCCCATTTGGAGAAGTAATCCGTGATGGCCAGTATGAACCGGTGGCCTCTGGAGGAAGACGGGTGAATGGGCCCAACGATATCCATACCCCATGCTTCGAAGGACCAGGATGCAATCGTAGGATGTAGATATTCAGACGGTTAATGTATGAAGTCTGCATGGACCTGACAGGCTCTGCATTGTCTTGCATAGATGATCGCGTCTGTGATCATAGTGGGCCAATAATAGCCCATTCTCCTGATACGATCCTGCAGCTTAGGACCGGGCTGATGCGCTCCGCATACGCCGTCGTGAGCTTCCCGGATAATCTGCTGCGCTTCGTCGTCTGAGAGACATCTTAATAGCAGTCCATCGTAGGTCCGACGATATAGGCATTGTGAGGATGCGTCGAAGTAGAAGCGTAATGATCGTCTTTTGACGGATACTGCTTCTCTGGGGTCCTCTGGTAAGATTTCGTATGCGACAAAATCTATGAAGGGACTCCTCCAGTCCCTTCCAGGGGGATCTGTGTTCACCGCATAGTTGCGTTCTATGTAAAAGTTGTTCTTCATACAGAATAAATCTCTGCTAAGAAGGATTACCGAATCCTGTCTTCTTATAGGAGTGGCTAAATCCGCCGCTAGACTGGCTAGGGCATCAGCTTCCAGATTCTGGGATCGAGGCACATGCTCTAGGAAGAACCCTTTGAACGTCATGGCTATCTTGACCATCGCTTGATGATAGGGGATGAGGTCTGGATTTCGGACTTCATATATTCCTCTGACTTGATTGACGATAAGCAGAGAATCACCGAAAGCTTCCAGGGATTCGACCCCCAGCTCTATGACGACTTGGAGCCCGATTAACAGAGCGTTGTATTCTGCCACATTGTTGGAGCATGGTTCGTTGTACTCTGATTGGCAACGGTAGTGCGGCGGAGGGTACTTCTGGCTCCCGGTAGGATTTCTTCTTTGTCTCGCCCGACATTTCTTCCGTGTGGTCCTAAGAGTACAGCACATCGTCGGAATAGTAGGACTCTACTCCTTTAAACGGGTTTAGGTCAGCAACCTTCGTTTGTACCATTCCTTGGGGGTCTACATACTTAAGACATTGATGTAGAGTTGAAGGAACGATGTTGTGATCGTGGATCCACGGTCTTCCCAGCAAAATGTTGTAGGATACCTCTGAATCGATCACGTAACATATGGCCACCGATCTGAGTTTGCCAATCTGGATCCTCAGGCGAATCTTCCCCAACGGCTTACTTCTTCCGGCGTTGAAACCCACGATTGTAGTGGAGGAGTAAGCCAGTTCGCTGGTAGGAATCCTCAATGGTCTGAGCAGGCTATGCGGGATGATGCTGATTGACGATCCCGGATCTATGTGAATCCGATCGACCTCCATGAAACCGACGTACCCGGTGCAGTAGAGGGGCCTGTCATGCTTGTTATGTTTTAACAGCATGTCATCTTGGGTGAAGGTAATATTTGGGACCACCTCCATCACACTGTGGCATTGAGGACACGCCACTGGTTCTTCGTCGGGGGACTTGAGCTGGGTCAAGCATGCCTCCGCTTGTATCAGCGCTTCACTTAAGGCTAGACGAGTGTCTTGGGAGAGCCTGAGTAGCTCGAAGATAGAGAGCCTGGCCGGTGTATTAGCCAGTTGGGCTAGGATATCGAAGTTGTATGGCTTCTTAAAACCTTTGTTTGGAATGTTTTTCACAGGTTTATCAAAGCGTACTTCTCTTTGTTTCCCTTTGTCTGCCGGCGTCGGTTTCGAAGGGCTAGCCTCTGATACGACGGGGTCTGGCCCTGAAGGTCTGGCAGTTGAAACGTCCGCCGGTGCATCCTCCTGACTTGCTCCGTAGTCGTTGAGGTAGGTTCTCCCTGAACGGGTTGCAGCAAGTACCTCGTCCTCGTCGGATGGCGAAGAAGTTGCGACCATATGGCATGGTTTATACTTGGAGCTTCTTTTAGACGTAGCTTTAGTGGCTTTAGTCTCTTCCTCAAGCTCTGACACCAAATCCGGATGAACCCACATAATCTCGCCCTGACGGGTGGTCAGTGGTACCAGGTCATGATTTCGATCCCTAGCTGGAGGGAGATTGACGATGTCCATTGTGGCTCGGGAAATGGGTGTGATACCGTCCATGACTTCTTGGGGAGGCAGATCGCCGAACCGCAGAGAGATCATGTTGGCTGCGACCGTCTTCTCGGTGTTGTGCAGAGTGATGGCCTTAGCATCGATCAACCCCTGGATCTTCCTTTTCAGTACGTAACACGCCTTTGTTGGGTGGTGTACATATCTATGGAAGATGCAGTATTTGGGGTCATCAGTATTGCCGACTTCTTGGGGCCGTCTTAGCTCCGGAAGGGTGATTTTGCCACTTTTGACGAGACACTCAAATATGCTAGGGACATCGTCGTCGTCGAAAGAGTAGACTTCGATGGGCCTGGAAGTCCCGGGCTTTGTCTGCGTGGTCGCTGCCATCTTTTGTCTGGACGTATTGACCGTCAGAGCTTCTTTTCCCTTGGAGCTGCGAGGATGGTCGCTGCTGGGAGTTGACCTTTTGCCTCTATCGGAGGCGGAGATCATGATGCCATTATCGCGCGCCTTGCGACTGTTGTCTTCGGCGGCCACTGCCGAGACGATGAACGAGGGCCACTCATGGAACTGATATGGTCCTGTAAACACCGAGACTATAGGAAGGAGGTTCTTCCTGCAAATGTCTACTAACGCCGAGTTTGGAACTCCTGGAGGCATTTGTAAGGTGGCCTGACGAAAACGTTCGACGAAGGTGCAAACGTCCTCCTTCTCCCTTTGCTTGACTTCAATGAGAGAGGACATAGACATGTCCATTCCACCCTCATAGAATCGTGTGAAGAATAAAGCTTTGAAGTCTTCGAAGGAAGTAATGCAGTTGTCCACCAAGCTGCGGTACCACTGATAGGCTACTCCTGAGAGGCAGCCTTTGAACACCCGAGTGAGGAGGGCGTCGTTCCCTTGTAGCAACACCGTCATCATACTGAAATAGTTCATGTATTGACTTGGTGATGTTTTTCCATCGAACAGAGCCATAGTCTGCGGTTTGTACTTCGGAGGAAAAGAGACTTCTTCCCAGACAGCTGGGTAAGGTTGGTTGATTCCTAGTTTCTTGAGCTGCTCTTTGTGCTTCAAGGTGTCAAACTGGGCTTTCCACTCCCGTACTACCTGCATCGGATTTTCCGTTGGAAGCGGAGGAACTGCTGACTCTTGATCTAGAGCAGGTTTTTGGCTTCGGTTGGATGGTGGCAAGTCCACCCCCACACGTATCTGAGTTGGCGGGATCGATGCTTGGGCCATGGCAGTTGCGTGCTGAGTTAGCATCATCTGATGCATGTTCTCCATTACGGATTGCATTTGTTTCAGAGACGTCTCCAGCACAGTGATGCGTTGTTCCGCGTCTCCTGACGGCGAAGCTTCCTCGCATTCGTCTTCGATGGCATAAGCTCCCATTTCTCTGGGCGTCATCGACGGATAAGTATAGGTCGCTGCAGAAGTCGACTCTATACTCTCAGCATCTGATCTGGGAGATTGGCGACCCCCAGCGTCAGAATCAGATGAGTACGGAGCTGGTTGCTGTGACCTTGCACGGGTGTTTTGGAACACCCCGGCTTCAGTGTTCCTGAGGAGGTCTTCGAATCTTCTTTGGCTCGGAGGCCCAGAGGGATGACGTCTTGAGCTCGACCTTCTTCTAGGTATGCGTGAAGTCATGTTCACGGATGCATACGCGTGCTCCTCTTCCGGGAAAGACTGAAAGTAGCTCAATCGGTCGAAGACCGACCGTTTTGCTTTAGAACAGCAGCAGTCAATCACAATTTTATGACTATTACAACATTGCTCCCTAGGGGGCATAATAGACATGTTGGAAGGTCCCCTCTCCTTACGCTTCTGGATTAGGCATTCGCGTAGGTCAGGAGTAGCAACCTGAGCTTGCTTTACGTCGTGGGACTTCGTCTGGCGTAATTTGGAGATTCGCTCAGACTGGCGTAAAGCTGAAGATGTCCTCAGTCGGCCATCGGCTTCTCGCGTAATCCGGAGGGTAGGCAGATTGTTCTCTTGCTGGCGTAAAGGTCGTGAGGCTGAGTATTCGCCTACTTGCTTCCCCTTACGGAGATCACAACGCTCATCTGGTTTACCGTAGAGGCCAGATGTTGTTTTGCGCGTGGAGCGTGATCTGTTCTTCCGATTTGGCGTTGAGGCACCATCGGAAGTTTTGTCTGTACCGCGCGTAGCGGGAGACTGGTTCCTACGCGTAGAGCGTAGTGGATACTTCTGGGTCAGCGCTGAGGCTTTGCCCGAAGTTTTGTCTGTACCGCGCGTAGCGGGAAACTGATATCTGCGCGTAAAGTGCAGTGAATACTTCTGGGTCAGCGCTGAGGCTTTGCCCGAAGTTTTGTCTGTACCGCGCGTAGCGGGAGACTGATTTCTGCGCGTAAAGCACAGTAGATACTTCTGGGTCAGCGCTGAGGCTTGGCCCGAAGTTTTGTCTGTACCGCGCGTAGCGGGAGACTGAATTTTACGTGCAGGGCACGGAGGGAGCGACGCTACCACCTCATTGGTCGAAGAGATCGGAGAGTCCACAGGAATGGTAGAGGATGTCTTGGGCATCCACACTTTGCGCAGCTTCCTGTTGTCTTGGACGGAGAGAGAGTGAGAGCTACCCCCGGTTCGAAGCATGTCTTCGTAGGCAGACTGGTCGAAATGAACGACCAGTATCTTCTTCACGGTTCCTACAGATACCGCATCGCGTTGAGCAATTGCTTCCTCATCAGAAGAGAAAGATGTCCCCAGCAGAGTCGCCATCTTGTTTATGGTTTTTAAACGAAAGAATGAAAGTGTATTTCAATGACAGGGTTTATGCGAAACCCGTGCCCTTTGGTTTACAAACAAACTTGTACAGTGTAATCCTATACGAGGATGTGGGAGTACAATTTATTTAATCTGGGTAGATATTGCTATAGGTGTCTGATCTGCGGTCGATCACTTTAGCCCTTGGACCACGTGATGCTGAAGAAGTGCCGTGGGAGACAGGTAGCAGCTTCGAAGGTTGCAGGAGGGGGTGGATGCACGATGCTGAAGTCGTCGATCCCCGCTCTTTGCCTGAGCTCCGGGTTCTCTCTCTCTCTCTCTCTCTCTCTCTCTCTCTTCTCTCCTTTGTTTTCTCTTCGACCTGGTTCGATCTTCCAAATTGTCGATCTCGGATCTGATATTTGGTATTCTTGACCAATTTTTTCGACCTTGTTCCTCATTGATAGAGGTCTCTATTTATAGAGTTTTGGTGATAGTGACCACTCTTTCAGTGTAGCAACCGAGAAGTGGAAAGTACAACACCCTTTTACACAACGGTTAAAGTAACCAAAGCCTACGTATAGATGATCTTTTGAATGAGCGTGTGACGCGGGTCCAACTAAGGGGACACAACGCGTACAATTGCTACTAAGATCACGGCATAAAAACCACGTAGGTAGGTATCTATTGTGTAGAAGGGGTTGGCATAGAAGCCAAATGTCTGTCACCATGGCGTAGAAGCCGAGTAGGCATAGAAGCCGAACAGGCATAGAAGCCGAACAGGCATGGAAGCCGAGTGGGCATGGAAGCCGAGTAGGCATGAAAGTCGAGTAGCCGTAGAGACTGAGTGGTCGTAGAGACTGAGTGGTCGTAGAGACTGAGTGGGCGTGAAAGCCGCGTGAGCACAGATCCTGAGTGGGCGTAGAAGCCGCTGCGTATCGTACTAGAATGGGCGTAGAAGTCGCGTGAGCACAGATCCTGAATGGGCGTAGAAGCCGCTGCGTATCATGCTGATATGGGCGTAGAAGCCGCGTGAGCACAGATCCTGAATGGGCGTAGAAGCCACTGCGTATCGTGCTGATGTGGACGCCTTAGCCGGAATTACGGCTTTTGAAGATATGATCAAATCTCTTGCAGAGATTTGCCACCATCCTATGCATTAAATGCGGAGGCGTATTTTGAAGGTCTGCAGCCCTTCTGTGCACCCGTCGCAGAGACGTGCCTTGAGAGAAACTGTCACCGCTCTGTGCAATTAGACGTGGAGACGTGCCTCGAGTCCCGTACGAAGTGCAGCTTTTGACGTGGCAGGCGGTTTGTTTGCTGCGGAGCGTAAAATAGCTCATGTTTGCCTGTGTAAAACAGGACAGCGTATTCCCTTGTACGCAAAAGAGCGGTTTATGCTGAGGGGACTCCAGTAAACGATGGTTCGGTGATGCTTTAACCAAATTCTCTGCATTAAATGCAGAGATCCGCCATCATACTATGGGACGCATCCCGAGGGGTCTGCCATCGTTTCCAGCCGTCGTCTGGGTAGCCGTGCAGCACCTTTTGTCAGGAGTCAGAGGTCAGATTCACTGTGTGACTTTGACAGTTTCATTTTGGGGAAGACGAAGCGTTCCTCGTACGCTATAACGCTGCTTCGAGAGCGGATGAGTTTTACGCCATAGAGGCGATGAAGAACTCTTTTTACGCTGGAGCGGCCTGGACGTACTGCACTTACGCGGATGGTCCTGTGGGCTTTATTCTTCACGCTGTATTTTAGCGAAAAAAGCTATGTTGTACGCTTGATGGCTCTGAAGGCCTTCGTTCACGCTGCTCTGCATCAAGAGGCTGCGTAGCTCTTCCCAGCATATTTTTCATGCTTCTACAACTGTGGTGCACTTTCTCTTGGTTTTTAAGAAAAAAATTTGATTAAATACGCACCAAAGTGCGCCAACTGAGTTTTCTCTTGAAAGTGCGCCACTGACTCAAGGAGTGTGACTGGCGCACTTTTGCTAGGAGACTGAGTGCAGTATGATTAGTATGCACTAGGAGAGTGAGTGCAGTATGATTAGTACGCACGAAGAGTTGGGACAACAAACCAATGCGCCCAAAGTGAAACATACGTATTTCTACGCCAAAAGGGGTTCTCTTGCATACTCTTCACAGAGCATTGTTCTTCTTTTCCAGTCAGTCATTTTGGTACACGTATGGTATCAAGTTTCTTTACTGAACTTAGCTGGACTCAAAATCAAGTACTGCCAAAAGTAAAGTTACTTAAAATATGGTGCTATAAACTGTCACGACCCAATTCCGTATAATCACTTGAGGCGTCCCCCGAATCGTGACCGCCGTGCGGGCCTGGAGTTGCGCCCGCACAAGGCTTTAATGATTTGCATAGCAAGCACATATTCAGAGTACGCAGATAAATTGAAACACATATTTGAAACAGAGAAAAGTTCTCTTTATTGATAATGAACATCTATTACAAACTCTTGAACGAGTTAGCTAATATGCCGAACGGCTTACAAAAGAGATGACTCAAAATGAGATAGCAGTCCTGTACATTACATCCCTTTATAAACTCAAAATGATAAGGACCTCCAGGCTGGAGGACGGCTTTGCCACGGAGCTGCATTTTGTGTATGAAGAGTTGCAGGCTCCTGACTCCAAAATGCTTCAAGGGGCGCGGTGAAGGTGCGCCAACAGTTGGACTGGATCGGGTAGACGACTTCGGCTCCTCGCTCGGTTCGCCTTGGTGCGGAGAACCTGTTTCAACGAGGGTCAGCATATCGAAACATGCTGGTGAAGGCGAGCTAGCCTGACTATACCAATCAACACGTTGTTTAGTGAAGCATGCATATTTTATGGGTTTCTATCTTGCCTTAGTTCATTTACAAGTAAGCAGCATATAGAATTTACTGAAATGAACGTGCCACCGTTCGGTGGATTTTACCTGACCGTCTGAATTACCTGCACAATACTTACCATGCCTTCCCTGCCACGAAGACACAAGTTAGTATGCAACAGGTTTAAATATACATAGGATCACTGGCGTTGCCATAAAGGACACTAGTCATAGACGAGAATAGGTTGCAGCGAAAGTACAGTGGGTGCTCCAAGCCATTCCGTCTAGTACAGTTGACTATACAGTAGGGTTCCGCCCGGACCGAAACGGTGCCAGTGCCCCAGCGACCGTTCGCAGGAACCAGTTACCTTGTGCACAAGTTGTCCGTGATCGAACAGTACGTTTTGCTAAGTTAACAGTTTATGCAGTTGAGGCAAACAGTAGTACGGGACAGTCGGTATTGCATGATTCATTTAACATAGCCTCATTGAACAGTTTAGCGCATACAAGGTGTTCCATACTTAGCACGATTTATAGAACAGTTATGAACGAACTAGCATACAGTATGATAACAGTTCATTATTTGATTGACAAGCATAAGAACCAAGTCTATTCTCTTTTATCTTGGTTTCTTTTATTATTACTTGGTATTGTTTGATCGGGGCGAAGGAGTGAAGCTTGGAAGCAGGGCTAGCTAATCAGGTTGGTAGCCACTCACTTAGATTTTGGAAGGAGAAGGAAAGAGGCGCTTCACGACTCCGCTCGCAAGCCGCCTACTGCTCGTTCACCTGCACACGAACAGCTCGATTAATACTTCTTCCTCTCTTTCCAATCTTGGAATAGAAGTGCAAGTCAATGAACGAAAATAATAAAAACCATCAAAACCGTTCAATGAAAACAAGCAAATCCCAAAACCAACTCAAAGCACGAAAGCAATAAGCGACATCGAAAACCGAGGCAATAAAAGATAGCAGCGGAGAGGTCCCTCCTGACTCTGCCGCTAAGCCGATCCTTGGGGCGCAGTCCACTGAATATGGGAATCGATTCCGAAGAAACAAATCCATAACGTGGACGAGTTCTTAATTCAATTTATCCCGATCGAACGATACCGACTTGTGTTTCTTAGCCGCGATCTCCGCACCGGGAGAACGGGGCGCTACATAAACTATGAGCAATTATTTTATAAGACACAAAGTTTTGGGAGATCAAATTCCAAGAAAACAAAAGTAAACCCATAGACCGAAACTCAAGTTCATACAATTTCAACCAAGAAAATCAAGAACATCAAGTATTAAAGATGAATGGGTGCTCAGTCCCAACAATATGAGCTAGAAAATAAACAAAAAATATTAAAAACTAAAAGCATGCATAAATTTATGGTTCTTCTCTTGTTCCAGATGTACTTGCCTACATAGGGAGAGAGAACCTAAGAGAGAAAATAGAAAGAAAATAATGAGCAGAGAGAAAAAATTGAGAATATATAGGCTTAGGTTTGAGATGTGGACCGTTGGATCACTCAAACCCATCCAAGCCACGCATGCCACCAACCCAACCAAACCCACTCTCTCCACAACTCTCGGGTCCGGTCTAAATAATGGCCGGGCTTGCAAACAATATGCGCCAAGGACAATATGCACCAAAGTGCACCGGGAAAGGGGGCTGACACTCTAAACCCGACCTTGGTTTTCTAGAATTTTGGTATGACTTTCATCATCACTTGGATAATGGGCTGCCTCTGAGAGAGCGCTTTAAAAAAGATACCTTTTCCAATCGTCTTGGCTGTGGTTATGAGCAGATGTGGTAGATCATGAGGTCAAGAGAGACTCCCTTGGAATAAGAAGATCATTGAGTTTCTGACAAAGTTCCTCGACCTCGGGATTGATTTAAGACATAATTATGACTAGAGGAGAAAAGGGATAGCAGGAAGAAGGCAAGGGGATGAAGGGATTGAAGGAGAGGAAGGCAATGAGAGATTTAGAGGGAAAGAAGGGTGATTTGAAACACACGTTTGAGACCATCCATAGGGAGAGTCACCCGGGGGGTGGCTCATCGTGGGGGGCAGGTGAAAGCTCTCATTTCTAGCCCCACTCATGCTTAGAAAATTTATCCATTTTTTTTTGAAATTTTGACATAACTTACGGGGTCCGACGTTGTCATATCCGATTCCAGATTTAGTATTTCTTGAATTTCTAGAATTTCTAGAATTTAATTTTTTCTGATAATGTATTCTGCTGTATTTTTTTATGTTGGTTTCTGTCATTTTAATAATTATTTTATTTTTTCTGATGTTGAGTGAGACTACCAGAGACCAGTAGGATACCCATTGGCATTGCCATAGACCCAATTTAGGACCTGCATGTAGAATGGACCCTTGGTTCGGTTCATTTTGGGTGAACCCATGACTAAACCATCTTTCTCTCCTCTCTTGGTATATATATATGAGATTTTCTTTCTCCTCTCTTTCTTCTTATTCATTTTATTTTCCTCCTTCCCCCTCTCCCTCAAGCTCCCCCTAATCCTAACCCTAACCCTAACCCTAAGGGAAAGTTGATACGACTTGGACCGTGAGAGGTAGAGGCTAGGAGCCACCCAAGACAAGTACATCTTGCTCAATGGTGAAATCATAAACTTTTAGATTTTTATATATGTTGTTATAAAAATATATTTGATAAAAAATATTCTTCTTGAGTTGCTGATCATATTTAATTATTGGAGTTTTAGATTTTGATGTATAGATTTTTGTAGATCTGAGTTTCAAGTTTATGATTTTTTATGTGTTTCATGAGTTTTTCTTGGTTTTGATCTACTAAAACTTAGTGTTTTTGAAAACTAGTTGTTCCTTATGTTAAAGCATTTTATTTCATACAATTTGCCTTTTGTTTCACTTGATTTGGAGTTAAAATAAAAATTTTATATAGAAAATAAATTTTTGGTTCTCGGAGCTTTCGGCCATGGCTGAACTTGCTGATGGGGAAGACGAAGTCTTCATGCGGCCAGCGAGCTATGCGGCCAGCGAGCTATGCGGCGGAGAGTGCCATGCGGCCCGAGAGGGTTATGCGGCCTAAACTCTTGCCGCATGCTGACAGCATGTATCCATCTTGTTGGACGCATGACTGCTTATTTATACAGGTGTCATTGAAAACCTTGTGTTTCACTCGTTGAACGAATAAAAAATTTACTAAGTCTAAGGGTGAGTCTTGCGGCCAGTGAGTCCATGCAGCCAGTGAGTCCATGTAGCTAGTGGGTCCATGCGGCCAGTGGGTGCATGCGGCCAGTGAGTTATGCAGCCAGTGAGTGCATGCGGCCAGTGAATCCATGCGGCCAGTGGGTCCATGCGGCCAGTGAGTCCATGCGACCAATGGGCATATGCGGCCAAAAATTCTTGTGTACATTTTTGTGTTCCATGTTGTTATGTTCTTGTAGTAAATTCCTTTAGTGGTTATTGTTGTATGTTTTCTTATGTCAATACAAGTTTATGATACCAGACAAGTTTTGCATGTGAGTTCACAAGACAAGTTTATGTACAAGTTCACCATCCTCACGACACCGTAGAAATATTTGTGTATGAAAATCAATTGTATTTGGCATCGGACAATCAAGTATGAGTATTGTTCGGTGTATCGCGTGTCGCGAATACGATAACTTATGAAAAGCTCGTACTCACGACTCATCATTTTAGGGAGTTCTCAATTGTCCACGACTCGAAAACTTAAAATAATTTATTAATGATTAAACAAGATAATATTTACCTAGAACATTGGAAGAGAAGAATATTGCGCTACCAGCTACCCCTATCTCCAAGGGCCCCATGAGACATGGACAACCCTGCTAGGCAAGGGCTCTATGACTGACCAAGTTTACTCGTACTACGACACTTACAAGATAATTTTATATACAAGTTTATGTTGTAAAGCAAGTTTATGATTACAAGTTCAAGTTTATGCTTTTGAGTTAAATTTCTGTTTGTGACTAGTAACAAGTTATGTTGTTGTATGGTTAATTGTGCATTTAAATTTACTAGACAAGCGTACCCTTGGCCATCCGGGTTAACTGCAGTATCAGTGGTAGCAATATTCTTAAAACATGTATTTAGTAATTAATGTCTGTGACAACCCTAGCTAGTTAATCGTAGCAAGCCATAAAGTTGTTTGGTCGTTCGATGAATGATGTTACCTTCATTATAGCTCGCTCTTCTAATTTTATTTTCTCCCGGCGCGTGGTTAGGGTGCTAAGTTCTGCTCTGGTGAAGGTCTGCAACCCCGGTCCTTGTTTGGTTTAAGGGTTGTGGTCCCGATCCAGAGTAGTTCCTTTGCTCTCTTGCCGTTCGTCGCCTTACTTTTATTTCTGCAATTATTATCAATTCTTCCAGCATTTTTTCTTGAGACAAGTACGTTGGTACTGTACAAGTCTCGATCTTCATTTATTTTATATATGTCTCTTTCTGCTTATGTTGTGATGTGTCTGGTCTATCACCTCGAGCTCCTTTGTGGTACTTGTTGCTTGGGGTTCTGACCCCACTGGCTTTGCATGGCCAGGTTACCCCGAAGAGAACCAGGATCCACCACGCTTCCAGTAAGATGGTTCGCACTCGTAGGACTACGGCTGAAGCTCGCGAGTGGGTTTCCTTTATTTCACCCCTCGTCTTGATTACTTTATTTTGTGGTGTTTAGCAAGGGGCAGAGTTAGCTCCTTATATTTTTGAGACTTCGGTCAACATGATGTATATATTAGACCATGACTGGTATATTTGATCATGTATATTTAAACTCTACTAGTATAATATTTTGTATTCACTAGCTTCATGATCATATGTGACATATAATTTGGGATGCCTTTTTACTTTCATGTATGATATACTCTTGTACTTGTGTTGTTGGATTGAGATAATAGGATTTGTCGGCCTTAGGACTGACGTTATAGCATGCTAGAGTTCACCCATCTGTCTTCGAGACAACCTTAACACATTATGGTTTACTACGGTATTCTGCAAGGTGCAGTTGGCCATGTCAGTCCCTGTATTTACCCAGTATTCTGGGAGCGGGACGTGACAGACGTAACGTTCTGGAATTTTGAGCACACTGTATTGTATGTCGTTCTAGAGTAGTTCCTTTGCTCTCTTGTCGTTCATCGCCTTACTTTTATTTCTGCACTTATTATCAATTCTTTCAGTATTTTTTCTTGAGACAAGTACGTTGGTACTGTACAAGTCTCGATCTTCATTTATTTCATATATCTCTCTTTCTGCTTATGTTGTGATGTGTCTGGTCTATCACCTCGAGCTCCTTTGTGGTACTTGTTGTTTGGGGTTCTGACCCCACTGGCTTTGCATGGCCAGGTTACCCCGAAGAGAACCAGGATCCACCGTGCTTCCAGCAAGATGGTTCGCACTCGTGGGACTGCGGTTGAAGCTCGCGAGTGGGTTTCCTTTATTTCACCCCTCGTCTTGATTACTTTATTTTGTGGTGTTTAGTAAGGGGCAGAGTTAGCTCCTTATATTTTTGAGATTTCGGTCAACATGATGTATATATTAGACCATGGCTGGTATATTTGATCATGTATATTTAAACTCTGCTAGTGCAGCATTTTGTATTCACTAGCTTCATGATCATATGTGGCATGTAATTTGGGATACCTTTTTACTTTCAAGTATGATATACTCTTGTACTTGTGTTGCTGGATTAAGATAATAGAATTTGTCGGCCTTAGGACTGACGTCATAGCATGCTAGAGCTCACGCATCTGTCTTCTAGACAACCTTAACACATTGCGGTTTACTACCGTATTCTGCAAGGTGCGGTTGGCCATGTCAGTCCATGTATTTACCTAGTATTTTGGGAGCGGGACATGACAGACGTAACGTTTGGAAATTTTGAGCATATTGTATTATATGCTTTTTGGACCCACTATTTCCCAACTTCCACCATTTACAAATAGAAGAAATAATACGTCCCCGTGGCTCGATCCACTGATCTTCTGCCACCTAGTCGGGGTCTTATACCTCTCTTTAGTAACCACAAGAGCCATTCGAGTTCGACCCCACACAAGTACTTACATTCACAAGTTTAGTGACATAAAATTAAAATAAATTTTAGCATAATAAAGGAAGATAGATAAGTATCTACTCTCTTTTTTTTAGATGTCCGGCGATACGCACTGGATTTTAGGCACGCTACGTTCCATGCCATTTGGGCCCACTATTCTCAAACCTCTTCCGCAGTTTGATCTCGAGACCTCCGCCCAGCCAGGGAGGTTATACCTCTTCTCACTGACCACAAGAGCCAGTTGAGTTCGGTAGATAAGTATTTACTCTCGCATGCGATATAATTGTAGGTTCAGATTAGTTCTAGACTCAGTAAGGAGATTCCTTTCAAGTTAGTATGTTTATTCATAAATCTTGATTTTTTTTTCAGAAAACAAAAATAACTTATTTTTAAAAGAGTTCCAAAAAAACCTATTTTATTAAAAAAATTAGTCACATGCACTTGAAAGAAAAAATTTCATCTAATATTGTTCATAAATAGTTTAAATTAGAATTTGTTATAAATATATCAATTTTTTAATTAGAATTTGTTATAGTATGTTTATATTTTAATCAGAACTAGTAAATTCATGTTTATTACACGTAAACGTTATAGGTATCAAATTTTTTTATAATATTCTTAAAAATTAGAAAAAATTAAATTATATTATAATATTTTAAATATGATTTAAATATATTTTAATTATTATTTGATATAAGTATATTTTTTTGAATTTTGGATACATGTTTAATTAGATAATATCTTGTGGTTAGTTTAAATATAATTTAAATTTTGAATATATATATTTTAGAATTTATTATATGTTCAAGTGGTTTTTAATTTTTTTTTCTCAACTACATGAAAAGGAAACCGTAGTTAATTTTTTTATTTGATATAAGTATATTTTTTTGAATTTTGGATACATGTTTAATTAGACAATATCTTGTGGTTAGTTTAAATATAATTTAAATTTTGAATATATATGTTTAGAATTTATTATATGTTGAAGTAATTTTTAATTTTTTTCTCAACTACACGAAAAGAAAACCGTAGTTAATTTGTTTAAATTTTTTATATTAAAAATTGATGATATACATACGTCTTAAACCACTCATTTTTGAGCCGTTTATAAGCCGTATTATAATAACTAGTTACTTTACAATTTATTTTATTTTATGATATTACTGAAATAATAGAAATTTAAATTATGTTAGAATATTTTAAATGTGTTTTGAATATATTTTAATTAATATTTATTATAAATATATTTTTAGAATTTAGAATATGCGTTTAGTTAGATAATATCATTTAGTTAGTTTAAATATAATATAAATATTGAATATATTTTAGATTTATATATACATCCATGTAGTTAGAAGGATTTTAGATTTTTAATTTTTTTTCACGTGAGGAGAAAACTACTATAGTTAATTTTTTAAATTTTTTAAAATTAATTATTGATGATATACATATGGCTTAGACGGCTCACTTTTGAGCCGTTTCTAAGCCACATTATATATATATATATATATATATATATATATATATTAATTCGAATTTGTTATATATATACATTTAGGTAGTTAGATAATCTTTACTATTATAAAATGGCTTGGAAATGACTCAAAATGAGTCATTTAAAAGTACGTATATCCTCACGCAATTAAAAATTACAAAAAAGAATCCTACCTAATAGCTTCATAACTATTTGATATTATCTATCCACCTGCACATATATCTATAACAAATCATAATTAAAATATAAACATATCTATTACAAATACAAACAAAAATACGTTCAAATCATATTTATAACAAATTATAATTTAAACTTATTTTCAACAATATCATAAAAAAAATATACTTGCAATATGTATGCGAAACAAGTATCATATAATTAAGCTATGAATTAAACTAATGTATGTTAACTAGTATTATATAATTAAGCTATGAGTTAAAAGAGTTTATTTTCAACCGTTTTCAACTTTTTTTAATAATAATAAAGATACCATGCTTGTGTGGTTTGTTGTCACTATTGGATAAAATAGTAGAGAGATTATTGATGTATTTATCTCAAATGAACAAAACTTACAATATTCTAATTTGAGCCAATGATATTACATTGAAGACAGATATCCAATTTGTTATTTGATTTTGGGTTCTTGTTATAATAGTGTGAAATCATGTATTTGCCTTTCTAGTTTGTTTGTATGGATACTATCTTTGTTTGTCATGTAAAATATTTTAGATTCAGATATGGATCCAAAATCGAAAGAATTATTAGAATTTTTATATGTTCGGATGAGAGAATATCTGAAAATGGTCGAAAGGTGGGAGCAAAGACGTCGTACTCTAGCTTGTATGCAATATTGTACATTTGTTTGTAATACGTCAATCTCTTAATCAAATTAGGGATACGTATTTGGAAATGATGTGGTTGAGAGATCAAATGTTCGACGACAAATAATGTCAGATTTAATGAAAAATGAGAGATGTCGAGATATTTTGCGGATGGACCATTTTGCTTTTGTATCACTATGTGATAAATTACGCTCTGACGAGACTATTAAAAGATTTTTCTTGAGCAACTATAGAAGAGCAGGTAGCTAAGTTTCTTTATGTATTAGGACAAAATTAAAAATATCGTGCAATCGATTGCTACTTTCGCCGCTCAAGTGAGACAATAAGTTATCAATTTTATAACATATTAAGGGTATCATATCTTTGGATAGTCAATTTCTCAAATAATTTTCTGGGATTGATGTTGACCCTCAAATCCTACATTGTTCTAGATTTTATCCATATTTCAAGGTTCATTCTAATATAAATAACTAATTTAATTATTTAAAAACTTAATAACTAAATGCCATTTAAAAATACAAGATTGTATTGGAGAAATAGATAGGTTGGCTAATCCTTTCTACCACAGAACCTAAGCATAACTTGTTCGTTTGATATGAGATTCACTTATGTCTTACATGGTTGGTGTCACACCAGATTCCAGATTTAGTATTTCTTGAATTTCTAGAATTTAATTTTTCCTGATAATGTATTCCTGTTGTATTTCTCATGTTGGTTCATGTCATTTTATTTATTGTTTTTTTTTTTTTTGAGAGAGACTACCTGAGACCAGTAGAATACCCATTGTAATTGCATTAAATCCGGTTTAGGACCCGCATGTATAATGATCCGTTCTGTTCAAGCGGACAGCCGATTCAAACGGTGCAAGTGCAATAACCTGACCCGCTTTGCTCAGCGAGAATACTCGTTTGAGGCAAAGAATTTCCAGACTTGGCCCTTTAGGAGTTCAGACTTAGACTTTCTGAGGCTCGCTCGGAGTATCGCTCGACCGAGGTAAATCATCGCTAGTGGCTACGATAAACTTGTCTTTGCTTAGCCAGCACACTTAAAATATAGACGATATATGCTAGTCACTAGGTGAATTACCCATTGAATGCTAATAAAGAATACAACATATCTAGCTAAGAGAATAATCCCAACTCGTGTTGCTTGTGTTAGAACATGGAAATAAAATTTGGCTTATAACTTGGACCCTCATATGCTAACTTGCTTCGTGCAAGTAGACCCCGCTATGCCTCGAGTAGATCATTGTATACTCTCCGAAGTACACTGTTTCACTTGTTTACACTACACGTCCATAGATTATGTCGCTCGATATGTCCCTTTTACAGCTTCACTCCTCGCTTTACCCTTAGTTAGACTCGTACCAAATACAAATGCTTATGCTTTCATATAAATACATCCTTGCATGCTTACTCTGTAGTTTGTACTCGTTGTCTCATTTTAATGCCTGCCACACAAATTATGCCAAAATCAAGTAACACTACTCGTACCATGCATGCATCTAGTTAGCCAGAAGACTATCAAATAATCCTTCAGTGAAATATGAACCTACAAGTATACGGGACCGTTAGGTCGCCAAGGCAGTTCTCGAACCAGGAGAATGCATCAAGTCAAGTTTAACTCTAAATGAGAATCATGTTAAGTAAAGCAAGGAATCACAGCTCATGGAGCAATACTCGTTAAAGAAAAAGAATCAAGAATTATCATGTTATGTTGTGAATCTAGAATGACCCAAGACTTGTATGGTCACGGACAACTCGTGCACGAGGTATCTGATTCCTCGGATGATCATCGGGGCACCGAAATCGAACCGGCCTAGGAGGAATGTCTGTTGTATTGTACGCCAAATTCGATTATGGTATGCGACGCTATTTTTTGGCTGAACACTACACGGTATTTGGGCCTTGGTAAGGCATACTACCTTGGACTAGTCGTCTACCCATGATAGTCATTTGAATCGGCGGGATGGCGTGCAATGGCTCTTCTGTATCATTTGTTCGCCTTAAATTGCTTGTCATGTATCAAACGTTGCACCACATTCCGTCATGAGACTATAAATCGGTCCTTTATGGCTAAGTTAGTGACCTCATGTTCATATAGATAAGTCATCCTCGCTTAGCGGCAACCCGCGTGCGAGTCATTGTATCGTGTCTGGAATCTAAAATACCTGAACGAATATGAGTAAAAGACATATGTACATAACTGAACACTTAAACGTCTTCTGCAACACGCCCGAACAGTCCGTGTAACTCGTGCACCTGTAACAGGACCTCGCTCACGACACTTGTGTTTGCTTATGTTATTGCCCTGGATTTTATTATATATATGTCTGTGCTTAATTTTAACTTGGTTGCCTTGGACAGGGAAGGACAAATGGTAAGTTAGTAAGCATGATCCTTATATCGCACGGTGCACTGCCATATGAGTTAGGCTTTTTATCATGCCATGAAACTGATCCTAAGGCAAGACTAGAAAGATAAATTAATAGATGGTGCAAGGAACCTATATAACATATTTGGATTTGTCAAGCGGGCGAGATGCCTCCCCACCAGTGCATTCATGTACTGATAACCCACCAGATTATTTGTAGGGTACGGGAAATCCTCGTTCGGTGCGGATGCCTCCTTCGTGCGTGCTAAGACGTGGAGTTTACTCTGAAGCCTTGGAGCGTTACGTCCGAAACTGAAGCACATATACAAGACATAATGTTGGAACATCGCATATGTATCATTCCACAAATGTAGCCACTTGGCACACTTTTATTGTTTCAAAGAGAGAGAAAGGCTTGAGCGACTTGTAATCTCGGCCTAGTGCCGCTTGTAACACTTGTTCAATATCAATAAATAGCTTATTTTACTTCTATACTTATGTTATTCAATTCTTTCGCTATTGACAACTCTGTGAACTTGTTACCAATCGCATGTGCATTTTTATTCTGCTGTACTCGGACTATCTGTGCGACTCTGTGGCTTAGTTGTTTTATTACCTGTTCGGATCATGGCCTTGCACGGACGCGACTTACGCCCGTGCGACATCACGCCCATATGGGAAAAGATTATCCCGTGGGAGCGCTAGCGCGGTGATTCGTGCCCAGCGGGGACGGCTGATTACTTGCGGGAGATCGGGGCATGACATATTGGTATCAGAGCATAGCTTTACGCCTTTGGACTTCTTATCGATTTTCTCAGTTTCGAAAGATCGTTCGTGGGTTATGTGCATACACTCTCTCGTTGACCAGATGGGATGTTCCATACAATGAGTCTAAATAATTTCAAAAGTGCATGTGAATGATATGATTGCTTGTGCAAAACTATGATGTGAAGGCCTTTTTGCCGACCTTTGTTAGGCTTTGTGGAAATAGACTCGTGCTAGAATTTTACAAGTTGTGCAAACCCAAATACCTATATGTGATTATCCAACTGGTTAGTGTACGAAATAGAATATCGTTCGAACGGTTAGCTATGCACATAGCCTTTCGGCTAAGTTATGTTGAGTATCGCACGCCAAGACCCTTTTGGTGCGAGCAAGTTTGCAAGCGAGATTGGAATATCGTTCAGATAGACAAATCAGACTTAGAATGGCAACCGATAGAAACTTTATCAGTTTATCGCTAAGACGAACATAGAGAATCGTGCTTGGATTTCAGAAATAGCTCGAACGGTATTTTGTGTCGAAAGATACAAATCAGATATAATTTATTTGGATGACTACCAACATGATATATACGAGATTAAGATTTATCAGGCGATGCTAGGCATCGTGCAGGAATTTTAAGGAATGATTTGGTGAATATGCTAGCAAGTGATACGAACATTGATTGAGGGTTTGATTGGGTGACTCGATTCCTGAGTGGTGTATGATTCATTTTAGAAATGTCCAAACGGATTCATAGGTCTCGTACGATAGTTGGATAGAACGAATTTGAGAATGTCTTGAACAAGTGATAAGGCTTATATTGTCACGCCCCAGTCCCAAAATACCGAGGGACCGGATGCGTGATAATGGCCAGCAGTACGCACCGATGGACAACCCAATTTAATGGATCCATCAGGGCATACTTAAGCTGTAATAAGCAGGTCCAATATAAATAGTCACAGTCTATACTAATCTCATCCACAACAGATAATCACAGATCAAATGCCAGAATAAAACAAGTAAATATAAGCTAGCATATCTCAATAAAGAGTCTCGGAGAACAATCCGAGAACACAAGTCTAATACAAAAATGCAATAGACTGGAAGTAAAGTAAATAGGAACAGAAGTAAATGAGTATCTCAAACCAATACCCAGGAGAAGTCCTCTGGTACGATCCCGTCCTCTGGTGTCGGTACAGCTCCTGTATCTGCTCCTGTTCCTGCTTCTGCTCCTGATAATGCTCCTGTACTGTATAACTCTAGGGGGATCTCCTCTGCTAGTCCTGGGGACAAAGTCCGGATCCAGGTCCTCAGGGGACAGCAAGGTACAGAAAATACAAGCCAAAATAAATGCAGTGCAGCAAAATGCAATAAATAGGGTAAGCTATATAACCATCTATGTGGAAATGCAAGTGAGAGCATCACTAGTCTCAGGCTGAAGCCACTACAAGCTCTGTGTCTGGGAGCCGGTAGCGGTAATAAACACGTAATGTGCCTAGCTCTACGACGAGAGTCTGAGGCCTCACAATAGTAGTAGATAGATATACGAAACAGCCTGTAGCCTGTGTGTCTCTCCCCACCCCATGTAATCACACGTCTCATGTCCACGATGCACCATGTCCATGTCACGCACAATCATCTCTCAATGCAACAAGTCATCTAATATCTAAGAATACGATGTCCATGTCCTGTATCCTATACAGAATCACCACGAATATCTCGGGAAGATCCTGTCTCATGAGTAGTGTCAAGTGTCCTGGGTCAAGGTGTACTTGGTAAGACAAGTACGAGAGTATATAGTGTCACGAATGTCCATCTCTAGGTGACCGTACCCAACACCGCGTACGGTGTCGGCACCCGACTGATAATCGGACGCTAAGTACGTCACACGGTCCTAGGTTAAGCATGCACAGCAATATAATGAAGCAAGAAAAATATGTAACAATACTGCAAAGTTTGGCAAGGTACACTTGCCTGGGGTCCTGGATCCAACTGTAGCTCTGGTCTCAGTGTGATCTGCAGATACTACTCCGGTTGCTGAAATAAACATCACCATTAGATTCAGAAAATATCAAATAGCTAGAAACGCCTGTCCTTGAGTCCAATTTGGACACAAGGGCAAAAACGACACTTTCGGGTCAAAACGGGGTCCACATGCGGGCCCGCTTTGCACCGAAAAGCGTGTCAGGGTCAAAGGTCTCCAATTTCCGCAAACTCAGTGTCTACAAGTCAGGAACGATGATACGAACCCAACGGAACTTCCAGAATTGGATTCCGATGAGCCGATCACAAAATCGCCCGTCAAGTGGAGCCTGTGGGGCCCACGACACGCGATTTCGTCAACGTTCTCAGAATCGAACCAAACTTGACCCACAGGACCAGCGTATTGCTACGAGTCCGATGGTACAAGTTTCGTCTCGATCCGACGTGTGTACACGAAGTTACAGCAAGTTCCAGAAAGGTCGGATACGGGGTGTCGTCGGCGGATACGCGTTGATTCCGGGGTGCACGCACCTCCGAATCGACTTCTGCGAAATCCTACACGACCGTATCAATGTCGCGCACAGTTTGGTAAAGACCGCGTGCGACCAAGTCGTCCCGATTGGCGGGGCGGACTCCGTTCCGGGGTGAAACAGGGTGTTGATTTTCCTGTTTTTGGATCGCGGTATGCGATCACCACAGGACGCGATGCACCGAGCGGGTTGCACGGGCACCGAGAGGGTTATACAGTCTACGCATAGCAATTGACGGAATCGAAATCGGAGTTGCGAGTCGAGAGAAACGGGTACCTGAACAGGGCTCCGTGAAGTCCGATTTTCCGTGTCCGAGGGGATCCTTCGTGTCCTGCGTCCCTGTGTCCGTGTGTCTCCTTGACACGGTGCTGTGTCCTGCTGTACTGTTTTGTGTCCGCTGCGTTCTAGGGTTTAGGGTTTGGGCACGTTGCCGGAGCTCGTCGGAGGGTGGCACGGCTGGGCGGAGCTCAGGGAGAGGCGAGCAGAGGAGGCGATCGGGAGGAGTCGAACTGCTGGGCGGAGGAGTCTCGTCGAGCGGCGGGGGAGTCGTCCAGGGTTCCGGCGAAGAAGTCGGGTCTGCGACGGCGCGGTGAGGTCGGGTGCGGGGTGCACCGCCGGACGGGGAAGTGCCAGCGCGGGTCGGCGGTGGAGGAGACGCGGGGCGAGGGCGCTGCTCGGGGTGCCGGGGGCGGTTGTCGACGAGGCGGAGGTAAGTCGACTCGGGTACAGTCGCTGTCGGGGAGGAAGGCGTCGGGGTCAAGGGTGCAAGGCTGGGCGGACTTGGGAGGAGCGGTGGCGTTGATCGGCGGCGGTGACAGGGGAGCGGTGGTGGATGCTGTGGGAAGAAGAAGTCGGGGACGAGGGAAGAGTCGACAAGGTCGGCCTCGGGGACGATCGGAGTCGGGTCGGCGTCGGTGGGGGCAGCGGGGAGTACGTGCGGCAGGGGATCGGCTGCTCCGGCGGGGGGGTAGCCGACGGCTAGATTAGGGTTAGGGTTAGGTTATGATTTGGGGGAATTTGGGATTAGGGTTTTCCTTGTTTTCTTTTTTTAATTGGAGAAAAACTAGGGGAACCTGTATTTATACATTACAGGAATTGGAATAGGATTAGACCTAGGATTCGGGCTGGGTCAACGGGTCAACGCTCCTCGGGCTGGGCTTCGGCTCTCATGGGGATGTCGGGCGTTGGCACGGATTAAATTCGGTTTAAAATCTGCATGGGTCTTCTGGGCTTTAAACGGGTTTCCGGAGTCCAATAAATTCACGGAAAATTATCCTGTGTCCGGTTTCCCATTTTACACCATAAAATATTATTTCCATAATATTTTAATATGAATTAACCGAAATTAAAAATCATTGAATTACCAACGCCTAGGTTTTAATTCCCGAAAAATACCAGAAAATTGGGAAAAATCCGAAGTTAAAATTCTGAAAATCAGGGGGCTTACAATCTACCCAACTTATAAAAATTTCGTCCTCGAAATTAAAATTAGGGTAGGGCTTTCTCTCTGTCAAGTCTCACTTGATTACAGTCTAAGAATTACTCTCAAGTGAGCATTACGGTCTCTACCCAACTTAGAATTTACCCATCTATTATCTAAGACTATTCATCTAATAATCTATACCCTGTTATTGAATCCTCCAGTCTTGAACACCAAACATATCCCTATGGTATTCCCTTAATCATATATAAAAGGGTCATCAACATTGCGGCCGGCCGGTGGGGTATATCTAGTACTGTCTATATATCAAGCTTATACCCAGCACGAGGTGTCGTCTTTCCGAAATAAGGGAAGACGGAGATCAATAATAAAGAGTTCAAGGGTGAGGTAATAGATTAGAAGTATCAGGATTAAGGCGTTTTAACGAATTCCAAATGGGAATTGTCAAGACAGTTGTGGATTGAAATCCTATTCTGGTAATCCTTTGTTCGCATGTTCGTATTAGTACAGTTATGTAACTGATACGATATGCTCAGACCTATCTAGAGGGCAAGTACATTTATCTACTAATCACTATATATCTCAATCCACGTGAAGTAGTATTACGAAGAGCGAACCAAAATGCACTAAGGTTGATCAGACCGTAGTACACTGATTCTGAATAGACAATTGTATTAGTGTGTCGACCCACTAATACAGATGTCATGAACAAGCTTGATAAAGAATGAGCTTGCAAAACTAGGCTATATTAGCAGCATAAGTCAAGGTAGTACAACAAATATGAGTACGCTAGATGATGAGGGAAGGAGGTACAACTTAATGAAGTTCACAAAACAACACAAAATAAGCACAAACACAAAAGACTCTATAATCTCTACTGTTATCAATTATAAGCAAGTTCAAAATTACATATGTTAAGTCTGAGTTCACGAACCAATAGGCACGAGATAAAATAAATCTAGAAACAGAAAATTACGAAGAATTACGCGCATTAGCTACTCCATGAGTCTGCGCGTCCTCTGAAGTCATCGCTGGAGCTTGTTCACGTCCTCGTAGTTGATTCCTCTGCTGCTGTTGAGCCTGCTGGAAGAGTGTTGCTTGTGGTGCCAAGGGTGGCCTCGGCTGATTCCCTCCTGGGGCTGGTGGTCTGGTTCCTTCAACTTCCGTTGGCGGTGCTTCCAATGCTGGATAGGCTGGCCCCGGTGCTGGTAGTGCTTGTTGGTTATTCATTGGTGCTCTGTCTCGACGTTCGGGGCATTCCTTCTTTAAATGCTGACTGGATCCGCAAGCTAAGCATAATTTCTTCTTTCGTCTGCACTCGTCCTCAGTATGGCCTCGCTTGCGACAATATGGACAGACAGGTATTGTCTGTGGAGTTGCTTCTGGTGGCTGGGGTACTTGAGGTCTTTGTGTAGCTTCTTCTTGTGGTGCTCCGGTTGGTGCTGATGTGGCTGGTCGATGAATCCTCACTGCTTTCTCTCGATGCTGAAGACAATCCTTGGCTAAGTGTTGGTTGGACGCGCATATCAAGCATAATCCTAACTTGCGTCTGCATTCTCTTTCAGTATGGCCTATCTTGCGGCAATGTTGACAAGTAGGAAGGAATGAGGCTCTTGGTGCTGCCCTTGGTGGTGGATTTATCTGTGGTCGCTTTGCGACTCTTTCCTGTTGTGCTTGGTCTGGTGCTGATGCATACGGCCGCTTCTGGCTGGACTCTATTCTGGTGATGCTCTCCATGGCCCGTGCTGCAGTAACCACGTCCGTTGCAACGGAGCTGATTAACTTCCGTAGCTCTGAGCTAAGTCTGCAAACGAACTCCTCTGTTTGGCTTTGCTGAGCCTTCTGATAAGCTTGCATCATCGGGTAGTATATTTGAAACAGCTGTTGCACGTTCATAGCTTGCCCTTGTGGGACGGTAGGCATCGGTGGAGCAAACTGCATCGATGGTGGAACGTCATCTTCCGGGATTCTCGAGGCATGCTGACTTGCTTGTTGTGAGGATGGACCTTCACTAACTGGTGTTACTTCATCTTCGTTGGTTACCACAGCATCTTGTGGTGACCTTATAGGAGTCTCATTATTTGATCGTGAATCCATAACTCTGCAACCAAAAATAAACAATAAGAGGCGCACAGAAATCAAGGCAGGATGCGAGTCAAGAATTTAAATTCGAATCTGATATAGATAGCAAGAACGTTTCAAGCAAGTGGATGAGATCCTAGAAACTTATCATATTCTTATTGCAGGCTTGCTCGGTCCCTAAGTTGAAATCGAACAATTTAGTCGTTGACCTGCATGGGCCACCACAAAAACCATGTCACGCCCCAGTCCCAAAATACCGAGGGACCGGATGCGTGATAATGGCCAGCAGTACGCACCGATGGACAACCCAATTTAATGGATCCATCAGGGCATACTTAAGCTGTAATAAGCAGGTCCAATATAAATAGTCACAGTCTATACTAATCTCATCCACAACAGATAATCACAGATCAAATGCCAGAATAAAACAAGTAAATATAAGCTAGCATATCTCAATAAAGAGTCTCGGAGAACAATCCGAGAACACAAGTCTAATACAAAAATGCAATAGACTGGAAGTAAAGTAAATAGGAACAGAAGTAAATGAGTATCTCAAACCAATACCCAGGAGAAGTCCTCTGGTACGATCCCGTCCTCTGGTGTCGGTACAGCTCCTGTATCTGCTCCTGTTCCTGCTTCTGCTCCTGATAATGCTCCTGTACTGTATAACTCTAGGGGGATCTCCTCTGCTAGTCCTGGGGACAAAGTCCGGATCCAGGTCCTCAGGGGACAGCAAGGTACAGAAAATACAAGCCAAAATAAATGCAGTGCAGCAAAATGCAATAAATAGGGTAAGCTATATAACCATCTATGTGGAAATGCAAGTGAGAGCATCACTAGTCTCAGGCTGAAGCCACTACAAGCTCTGTGTCTGGGAGCCGGTAGCGGTAATAAACACGTAATGTGCCTAGCTCTACGACGAGAGTCTGAGGCCTCACAATAGTAGTAGATAGATATACGAAACAGCCTGTAGCCTGTGTGTCTCTCCCCACCCCATGTAATCACACGTCTCATGTCCACGATGCACCATGTCCATGTCACGCACAATCATCTCTCAATGCAACAAGTCATCTAATATCTAAGAATACGATGTCCATGTCCTGTATCCTATACAGAATCACCACGAATATCTCGGGAAGATCCTGTCTCATGAGTAGTGTCAAGTGTCCTGGGTCAAGGTGTACTTGGTAAGACAAGTACGAGAGTATATAGTGTCACGAATGTCCATCTCTAGGTGACCGTACCCAACACCGCGTACGGTGTCGGCACCCGACTGATAATCGGACGCTAAGTACGTCACACGGTCCTAGGTTAAGCATGCACAGCAATATAATGAAGCAAGAAAAATATGTAACAATACTGCAAAGTTTGGCAAGGTACACTTGCCTGGGGTCCTGGATCCAACTGTAGCTCTGGTCTCAGTGTGATCTGCAGATACTACTCCGGTTGCTGAAATAAACATCACCATTAGATTCAGAAAATATCAAATAGCTAGAAACGCCTGTCCTTGAGTCCAATTTGGACACAAGGGCAAAAACGACACTTTCGGGTCAAAACGGGGTCCACATGCGGGCCCGCTTTGCACCGAAAAGCGTGTCAGGGTCAAAGGTCTCCAATTTCCGCAAACTCAGTGTCTACAAGTCAGGAACGATGATACGAACCCAACGGAACTTCCAGAATTGGATTCCGATGAGCCGATCACAAAATCGCCCGTCAAGTGGAGCCTGTGGGGCCCACGACGCGCGATTTCGTCAACGTTCTCAGAATCGAACCAAACTTGACCCACAGGACCAGCGTATTGCTACGAGTCCGATGGTACAAGTTTCGTCTCGATCCGACGTGTGTACACGAAGTTACAGCAAGTTCCAGAAAGGTCGGATACGGGGTGTCGTCGGCGGATACGCGTTGATTCCGGGGTGCACGCACCTCCGAATCGACTTCTGCGAAATCCTACACGACCGTATCAATGTCGCGCACAGTTTGGTAAAGACCGCGTGCGACCAAGTCGTCCCGATTGGCGGGGCGGACTCCGTTCCGGGGTGAAACAGGGTGTTGATTTTCCTGTTTTTGGATCGCGGTATGCGATCACCACAGGACGCGATGCACCGAGCGGGTTGCACGGGCACCGAGAGGGTTATACAGTCTACGCATAGCAATTGACGGAATCGAAATCGGAGTTGCGAGTCGAGAGAAACGGGTACCTGAACAGGGCTCCGTGAAGTCCGATTTTTCGTGTCCGAGGGGATCCTTCGTGTCCTGCGTCCCTGTGTCCGTGTGTCTCCTTGACACGGTGCTGTGTCCTGCTGTACTGTTTTGTGTCCGCTGCGTTCTAGGGTTTAGGGTTTGGGCACGTTGTCGGAGCTCGTCGGAGGGTGGCACGGCTGGGCGGAGCTCAGGGAGAGGCGAGCAGAGGAGGCGATCGGGAGGAGTCGAACTGCTGGGCGGAGGAGTCTCGTCGAGCGGCGGGGGAGTCGTCCAGGGTTCCGGCGAAGAAGTCGGGTCTGCGACGGCGCGGTGAGGTCGGGTGCGGGGTGCACCGCCGGACGGGGAAGTGCCAGCGCGGGTCGGCGGTGGAGGAGACGCGGGGCGAGGGCGCTGCTCGGGGTGCCGGGGGCGGTTGTCGACGAGGCGGAGGTAAGTCGACTCGGGTACAGTCGCTGTCGGGGAGGAAGGCGTCGGGGTCAAGGGTGCAAGGCTGGGCGGACTTGGGAGGAGCGGTGGCGTTGATCGGCGGCGGTGACAGGGGAGCGGTGGTGGATGCTGTGGGAAGAAGAAGTCGGGGACGAGGGAAGAGTCGACAAGGTCGGCCTCGGGGACGATCGGAGTCGGGTCGGCGTCGGTGGGGGCAGCGGGGAGTACGTGCGGCAGGGGATCGGCTGCTCCGGCGGGGGGGTAGCCGACGGCTAGATTAGGGTTAGGGTTAGGTTATGATTTGGGGGAATTTGGGATTAGGGTTTTCCTTGTTTTCTTTTTTTAATTGGAGAAAAACTAGGGGAACCTGTATTTATACATTACAGGAATTGGAATAGGATTAGACCTAGGATTCGGGCTGGGTCAACGGGTCAACGCTCCTCGGGCTGGGCTTCGGCTCTCATGGGGATGTCGGGCGTTGGCACGGATTAAATTCGGTTTAAAATCTGCATGGGTCTTCTGGGCTTTAAACGGGTTTCCGGAGTCCAATAAATTCACGGAAAATTACCCTGTGTCCGGTTTCCCATTTTACACCATAAAATATTATTTCCATAATATTTTAATATGAATTAACCGAAATTAAAAATCATTGAATTACCAACGCCTAGGTTTTAATTCCCGAAAAATACCAGAAAATTGGGAAAAATCCGAAGTTAAAATTCTGAAAATCAGGGGGCTTACATATATCAAATAGGGATTCGTGGAAATGGAAATCAATATCTTGGTCAAAGGAAACTTGTTGGAAACTTGGAGGATCGTACGAGCGATTTCAGATTGAAACAAACGGATTGAAGCTTGAGTAAAATATCGCTCGAATAGAAGTTAGCCCGAGAATGAATATTGTGGTTCAATGAAAGAGATAAGCGATAACGGATTCGACTTGGAGTTTAGAAGAACGATCTTGAATCTAGTTTGAATGATAACTCTCGATAATCAGTCCTAGCGAGAACGATTATCCTGCGGGAGCGCCGACGTGATAATTTCACGTACGTCGGGGATGATCGAACTCACGGGAATATGTTCGGTGATTATTTCAAACGAACTCGATGAATGGAACGTATCAAAAGTGGATAGACTTTGGCTTGGATATTTGAACTTAGTTGCTTGAGGGATGCTAGAAGTAGACTATGGATTTATCAAACGGTAATATTGATGTTGGATGATTTTACTAGACGGATTATAATTACTGCATGAACGGACATGACTTGATGGATTTTATATATAACTTGGATGGAGCAAAAATGAAATAATAAGGTATCTCGGTCGTTTCGAAGATAACCATAACGTTCGACGTTCTTGTCTTGTGCGAGCATAACTCTATGCTCGTACATGCGTCACGCCCGGATTAGGACAATTATTCAGCGGGAGCATTGACATGGTGATCTTACGTCCAACGAGGGTGATCAAACTTGCGGGGGACTGGAGCGTGACAACTGATGGATCATCTTGACTTGTGGTTCGACATGATAAGACAAATTAGGAAATGTAAGTGAATCGGAAGTATTTTAGGGATAAGTTAGCCTAAAACCTGGAGTAAGTCACGCTTGATGGTTTCATGGACGGATACATAAATCTTGTTGGACGACTTGGAGTTATAATCAAAGGTTTAGAGATGAATAATGGCTTGATGGTCTAGACTTAGAAATGGATATATAGATTCTATCAAAACTTGTTTGAAGGAGATAGACTATGCGAATTGCTAGGCTTGTCCTGCATCTTCGGTATATCATAGATTTTACTGAACAGACTCGAACCTTGTGCAAATGATGTGTTAATGAGAGTAGGATGATCTGTGCTCGATGTTTAGAAATCTGAGTAAAATGAGCTTGGATAGAATATCCCGTACAAATGAACAATGGTTTGACCTTAGGAATTGGGGCAATCATCGTGCGACGAATTTGCACGATGAATCGTGTTCTTGAACTTGTACCTATGACCTTGTGAGCTGACCTAGTAATTAGGCAGACAACCCTGTGCTGAGTGAAAGAACCTGTGTAACCGACTTTAGAGTATTGTCTGAACAAGCCATAAGAACTAGGGCAGCGAGACTTAGAGTTAGACTTGGAACGATAAGTGTGTGCTATGTTTGACACAAATAGAATGTATGATGGGACATGGACGCTAGTTAGTAGATCGAATAGATTGTTCTCAACGGTAGTGCAAATCCTTGGTTTGAGTTGGAATGGAAATGACTTGGAATTTGATTGACCCTATTGGAAGTACCATCGTGATTCATAAGACGAGAACCCTTGAGATTTTTGCAAGTAGCTTGTCCGATTTTACTATCTCTAAGTTTGGTTGAATGCATATGTTTGAGGAACGCCTTGAACGTGTGCACGATCCAAGACTCAATGATATGTGGAACTCGAGTGCAAAGACTTCACTATCGCTAAGTTGGTGACATACATATGTTTGAATGACGCTTTGAATATGTGCACGATCCAGACTCGCGATATGCTGATCTCGAATGCAAGTGCAAATAAATATGTTATATCCGCATGGACAAGTTTAACGACTTGGATAAGTTTGTCTCAGCCTTAGATTGTCATTCAAGATGAATTATAATGGACCCCGCGTTAAGCAATATGTTCTGCACTAAGGCGTAGTAGAGACCGAGTCATATCTTGGATTGAATGATAGAGTCATTCAATGAGACCGACCCAGCATACACGCGACACGATAATAAGAAACGAGTAGAAAATTGTGTTCGAATGGATCTAGTGGTACCGATTGCTACGCTTGGGATAAATTCGATAGTGCGATAGAACGACTTGCACTCATGAAGTCTCGAGGACGAGACTTTTTCTGAGTGGTGTATAAACGACCCATTTCGTTCAAGCGGATAGCCGATTCAAACGACGCAAGTGCAATGACCAGACCGGCTTTGCTCAGCGAGAATATTCGTTTGAGGCAAAGGATTTCCAGACTTGGCCCTTCAGGAGTTCAAACTTAGACTTTCTGAGGCTCGCTCGGAGTATCGCTCGACCGAGGTGAATCATCGCTAAGTTAGGTGGCTATGATGAACTTGTCTTTTCTTAGCCAGCACACTTAAAATATGGAAGATATATGCTAGTCGCTATGTGAATCACCCCCTGCATGCTAATAAAGAATACAACGCACCTAGCTAAGGGAATAATTCCAACTTGTGTTGCTTGTGTTAGAACATAGAAATAAAATTTGGCTTATAACTTGGACCCTCGCATGCTAACTTGATTCAGTAGACCCTGCTATGCCTCGAGTAGATCGTTGTATACTCTCCGAAGTGCACTGTTTCACTTGTTTACACTGCATGCCCATAGATTATGTCGCTCGATATGTTCCTTTACGGTTTCACTCCTCGCTTTACCCTTAGTTAGACCCGTGCCAAACACAAATGCTTATATTTTTATATAAATGCATGCTTGCCTGCTTACTCTGTAGTTTGTACTCGTTGCCTCGTTTCAATGCTTGCCACACAAATTATGCCAAAATTAAGTAATACTACTCGTACCGTGCATGCATCTAGTTAGCCAGAAGACTATCAAATAGTTCTTTAGTACAATATGAACCTGCAAGTATACGGGACCATTAGGTCGCCAAGGCAGTTCCCGAACCAGGGGAATGCATCAAGTCAAGTTTAACTCTGAACGAGAATTATGTTAAGTAAAGCAAGGAATCACAGCTCGTGGAGCAATACTCGTTAAAGAAAAAGAATCAAGAATTATCATGTCATGTTGTGAATCTAGAATGCCCAAGAGTTGAACAGGTCATGGACAACTCGTGCACGAGATATCTGATTCCTCGGACGATCACCGAGGCACCGGAATCGTACCGACCTAGGAGGAATGTCTGGTGTATTGCACGCCAAATTCGGTTATGGTATGCGACGTCGTCTTTGGGCCGGATAATACACTGTATTCGGGCCTTAGTAGGACATACTACCTTGGACTAGTCGTCTACCCATGATAGTCGTTTGAATCGGTGGGATGGCGTACAATGGCTTTTCTGTATCATATGTTCGCCTTGAATTGCTCGTCATGTATCAAGCATTGTACCCCATTCCGTCATGAGACTATAAATCGGTCCTTTATGGCTAATCTAGTGACCTCGTGTTCATATAGATAAGTCATCATCGCTTAGTGGTAACCCGCGTGCGAGTCATTGCATCGTGTCTGGAATCTGAAACACCTGAACGAATATGAGTAAAAGACATATGTACATAACTGGACACTTGAACGTCTTCTACAACACGCCCGAATAATCTATGTAACTCGTGCACCTGTAACAGGACCTCGCTCACGACACTTATGTTTGCTTATGTTATTGTCCTAGATTTCATTATATATATGCCCGTGCTTGATTTTAACTTGGTTGCCTTGGACAGGGAAGGACGAATGGTAAGTTGGTAAGTCTCGCCGTGTTCCTTATATCGCACGATGCACTGTCACACGAGTTAGGCTTTTCATCATGCCATAAAATTGATCCTATGGCAAGACTAGAAAGATAACTTAATAGATGGTGCACGAAACCTATATAACGTGTTTGGATTTGTTGAGCGGGCGAGAACCCTCTCCACCAGTGCATTCATGTACTGATAACCCACCAGATTATTTGTAGGGTGTGGAGAAACCTCGTTCGGTGCGGATGCTAGGCGTGGAGTTCACTCTGAAGCCTTGGAGTGTTACGTCCGAAACTGAAGCACATATACAAGACATAATGTTGGAACATCGCATATGTATCATTCCACAAATGTAGCCACTTGGCACACTTTTACTATTTCAGAGAGAGGCTTGAGCGACTTATAATCTCGGCCTAGCGCCGCTTGTAATACTTGTTCAACATCAATAAAGAGATTATTTTATTTCTATACTTATGTTATTCAATGCTTCCGCTATTGACGACTCTGTGAACTTGTTACCAATCGCATATGCATTTCTTATTCTGCTGCACTCGGACTATCTGTGTGACTTTGTGGCTTAGTCGTCCTACCGCCTGTTCGGATCATGGCCTTGCATGAGCGCGACTTACGCTCGTACGTTATCACGTCCAGATGAAAAAAGATCGTCCCACGGGAGCGCTGGCGCGGTGATTCGCGCCCAGCTGGGACGGTCGATTACCTGCGGGAGATCGGGGCATGACAACATGTAGAATGGACACCCGGTTCGGTTCATTTGACTGAACCTACGACTAAACTATTTTTTCTTTCCTCTTAATATATATATATATATATATATATATATATATATATATATATATATATGAGCTTTTCTCTCTTTCCTCTCTTTCTTCTTCTTCATTTTTATTTTCTTCTTCCTTGCTCCCTTCTCCCTCACCCCCGTGCACCTCCCCTCCACTACCAAAAAAAGTCAAATTAGCGACGCCAAAAAACGTCGCCAAATGACAATAAAACGTCGCTAACCTCGTTTAGCGACGTAATTAGCGACGTTTTAACGCAGTCGGAAAAAACCAAGTCGCTGAACGGAAAAATGTCGCTAAACGTCGCTATGCCGACGTTTTTTAGCGACTTTATTGAGTCGCTAAATGTAGCGACGTTTAGCGACGCGACGTCACGAAATAGCGACGTTTATTAAAGTCGCTAAACGTCGCTCATTAGCGACTTTTATAGCGACGTAACAGCGACGTCTTTAATGACCTGGCAGTACTGCCATGTCAGGAATTTGCGACGTACAGCGACATATTTAGCGACGTTTAGCGACGTCGTTAGCGACGGCTATTGACACGTCGCTAATTAGCGACTTGTTTAGCGACTTATAAAAACGTCGCTAGACGTCGCTAAACGTCGCTAAATACGTTGCTAAATTTACAAAAAAATTAAAAAAAAAACTGAATTGTTCTAAACTATTATTCCTCTAATTTATAAATTTGTAATTAAAAATAGACCCGGAGCAACCCTCCGTTGAATTCTATGGGTTCGCCGACCCCTTCGATGAAACATAAACATTATAGACAGACAATAAAAGTATCACAGTTATAAAAGTATCACAGTATCACAGTCACACAAAATGGGCATAAACAGCATCACAAAATACATAATATATAAGTATCAGAGTATCACAGTAACACAAATGCATAATATATAAGTATATGAAACATTATAGTATCAATCTTGAGGATTTCCAAAACGGGGCTGATACCAGTCCCTCAAATACTGCGCATAAACAACGTTTATGTTATCAAGCTCCGCTATGGGTACTGGGTGACTGGAACTCCCCGTTTGAGATACAGCCACGATAGGTGCTGGGTGACTGGAACTCCCCGCAGGTGGTATCTCTTCCTCCTTAACAGTAGGAGGCATCACTTCCTCCTTAACAGTAGGAGGCATCACTTCCTTCTTAACAGTAGGAGGTGTCGCTCTCTTGGGTGCCATCTGGTAAGATAGATAAAAACAAAGAATTAGCAGTATAATAATGATACCATAATATCTTATAATAATGATAATTCTTTGCAATTGAAATTGAAATTGAATTATGAGATTTGGATGATAAAGATTAAAGTAAATAGTAGTATCTAAGACAATGATATTGCAGTAACGACACCCGAGCAGTCTCACAAGAGCAAAACCTCAAAGCTAGCTATCGCGCTAAGCCTTGTATTGGGAATTCTTTTACTTGCTCTGCTTGGTTGCTTTCTATGGAGAAGAAAGAAAATGAGAAGAGGTAAGATGTCACATTTTAAGGCTCTTATATAACTTGAACTAACGTTATGTAATGCTACGGGGCACTGCTTCCTTAAATGATCTGTCGAATGTTGGAGCCACAGATAATCACCTGGATCTTCATGTCTTTGATTTTGGCGCCATAGCGGCCTCAACTAATCATTTCTCACAAGAAAATAAACTTGGCGAAGGTGGATTTGGACCCGTCTACAAGGTGAACCAAGCTCAAAACTCTAAATATGTATAACTTACGATACAATCAGATAGAGCAAATATTCATACTGAAGCATCAACATATATATATACAGGGAAAGATTGAAGACACTAATCAGGATATAGCTGTAAAGAGACTGGCTAGAACATCATATCAAGGCCTTGAAGAATTCAAGAATGAGGTGGTGCTCATTGCCAAACTCCAGCACAGAAACCTTGTCCGACTTCTCGGTTGCTGCATACAAGGGGATGAAATGATGTTGATATATGAGTACATGCCAAACAAAAGCTTGGATGCATTCTTATTTGGTATGCTCATTCTCATATATTTAGTTCTTCCTGTAGTTGTTCTACTTTATTTTAGCCCAAGAAATGGGCCACAGATCTTAATCTAAGTAGACTTCAAGATATACAACAATGTCATATAATCTACCTGCATGAAAGTGGAAGAACCTTCTTCTTCATGGGTATTTGCTTCAAAATGTATCCATCTACAAGATGTCTACTTTTGTAAGGTTTATCTTCAAACTTACTATCGAGTTAACCAACTTGATTTACTACTTTATGTATCACCCGAGTTGTATTGGTTTCAGTACTTCAAGGAAGTCAATCCTAATGTTAAAATTGTCTTTACTTAAATACTTATGATTTTGTTATGTTAATTAAAATTTTCATATGATAGAAAGTTTTACCTATTTTGGCAGAACTTGAAAACTTATGACACATTACAATTGCTTCTAGATAAAGAGAAAGGAGCATTAGTGGATTGGCAGACACGGTACCAGATTATCCTAGGAATTGCTCGTGGACTTCTCTATCTCCATCAAGATTCACGATTAAGAGTTATACATAGAGATCTCAAAGCAAGCAACATTCTCCTTGACAAGGACATGGACCCCAAAATTTCAGATTTTGGTATGGCTAGAATATTCGGTGGAGATGAAACAGATTTTAAAACGAGAAAAGTTGTTGGTACATAGTAAGTTTTGACTCATAATCATAAGATATATAGTTTTTTTTAGTCAAGAAAACAATCATCAAGTTTTTATATATATAGAATGCATAATAGAGAGAGAAAGAGAGAGAGAGAGAGTGCCAAAACGTAAACATGATCTAAGATAGGATAAATCATGTAATTTTTAATTAAAATTTATTTCATATCTAATTATTCTACCATAATAATCAACTTGAGTATAATAAAATAAAATAAAAGTCTGTAAAACAGAAACTAGCATTCACATATACATAAGATTTTCAATAATTAGTTTATTACTTGTCCCTTAAATATACTTAATATTTAAATCTCAGAGTTCGTAAAAAGAAAACACACTACAATAATACTATTATGCATGCTATAATATGGTAGATAAATTCAAACCCTAACCCTAAACCTAACCCTAACCCTAACCGTAACCCTAACCCTAAACCTAACCCTAACCCTAACCGTAACCCTAAACCTAACCCTAACCCTAATCTGCGTCTGTGTGTGTGTATGCGTCTGTGTGTCGTGTGTGTGTGTCGTGTGTGTATCTGCGTCTGTGTGTGTGTCGTGTATGTGTGTCGTGTGTGTGTGTCTGCGTGTGTGTGTGTGTGTCGTGTGTGTCGTGTGTGTCTGTGTGCGTGTGTCGTGTCTGTCAAGTGTGTCTTGTGTCAGTATCACATGAGAGAGAGAGAGAGAGAGATTACCTAGAGCTCGAGGAGGAGGAGGGGGATGCCGGAGTAGCCGCAGCCGTGGAGACCCGGTCGCCGGAGAGGGGGGGCGGGGGAAATCGAAACGTTTTCGAAATTTTCGATAGATCGAGAAAAGAAACCTGAGCCCTAATTAAACAAAATTTAGCGACGTTTAGCGACGTCAAATAAAAACGTCGCTAAAATAAAAATTAGCGACGCCAACGATAGATACGACGTCGCTAAATACGTTGCTAAATGTTTTTGATAGATACGTCGCTAATTACGACGCTAAACATCGCTAAATCAGATATATTAGCGACGTTTAGCGACCTTAATTGAACTTATAGCGACTATTCGTTTAAAATCTTAATAAAAGTCGCTAAACGTCGCTAAATGTCGCCATTTAGCGACGACTAGCGACGATTTTTACCGAGTCGCTAATTTAGCGACATTTTTACTTGGAGTCGCTAAAATACGTCGCTAATCCCGCTTATTCTTGTAGTGCTCGCCGAACCCTAGCACCGGACCTAGCTAGGAAGAGCTCGTTGGACTCTTAGGCAAGTACATATTGCTCAATGGTAATGTCATAAATTTTTAGATTTTTATGTATATGTTGTTTTTTAAAAATATATTTGATGAAAAATGTTCTCCTTGAGTTGCTGATCATATTTAGTTCTTGGAGTTTTGGATTTTGATGTATAATTTTTTGTAGATCGGAGTTTTCAGTTTAGGGTTTTTATGTGTTCCATGAGTTTTCTTTGGTTTTGATCTATTAAAACTTAGTGTTTTCAAAAACTAGTTGTTCCTTATGTTAGAGCATTTCATTTCGTGCAAATTAGCTTTTGTTTCACTTGAGTTAAAATAAAGTTTTTATGAAGAAAATAAATTTTCGGTTTTTGGAGCTTTCGGTCATGGCTGAACCTACTGTTGGAGAAAATGAAGTCTTCATGTAAACCCCCTCGACCAGATTCTAGTATTTTAGGATTATTTTTAGCAATTTAGGATTTATGGCAATATTTTAATTAATTATCCTATTGACTTGTGCACCTGTCCATCACCGAATTGTTAGAAGCTTTACCCTGACTGTTATCCCCGAACGAAGTTCACGTACCTCTCCTAGACATGCTAGTCTATTTTCCTGCACTTTGTGTAACTCCCAGATACTCTGCTTTGAGCCTCGTTTTAGACGCACAAATATCGTTACAAACATACGTATTTAAATTCCCAGACCTGTACCCATCTCTGTTCCAACAGACATTAGAAGCCCAACAGACACCTGTTTTGCCCAAACAAAAATACGTTAATATTCTACATTGAGTATACTACATTTAGTGTATTGACACCGTACTAAAATTATGGCCCTACCTGCCTCTAAATAATTAGAGAACACCGCGCGCAGTATTTATTAATTAATTAAATACGATGGTCCGTATCACCCCAAAATCAGGCCCAGTCCCTGCCCAGACTCACCCCCACCCCCTCAGGACCCTCACACAGCAATTTCCCTCAGTTTTGTGCTTTTTAGCAATTTCAGGAATCAGGTATTTTTTCCAGACAATTTCGTAATTGCGCAATTTTCCAAAATAGGACCTCTGCACAATTTTTGAAATTACAGGGACTTTTCTGCAAATTACAGTGCGAGGTGTCACCCCCTCATTGGCGGTGAACATGCACCGTCCATTCCAAAAGGAGTCCAGATTCGATGTATTTACATAAGTAAATATCATAATTAGGAAATTACTATTTTACCCCCATATTTATTTTTCTATAAAAGAAAAATCCTAATTAAAATTCAAAACCCAAACCCTAACCCTAACTCAGCCGCAGCTGCTCCCCCCCTAGCCGCAGGCTACCCCCCCCCCCCCCCCCGCCGGAGTAGTTCCTCCCCCCCCCCCGCGGCGAGCCTTCCCCCCCACCCCCCGCCGGAGTAGTTCCCCCCCCCCCCCCCGCGGCGAGCCTTCCACCCCCCCTCGCGGCGAGTCTCCTCTCCCCCCCCCCCGCTGGCCCGACCCCCCTTTGCACAGCACTTCCCCCCCCCCGCCGCTTCTCCTCCTCCTCCCCTCTTCCCCTCTCGTCGGACCGCCATCTCCCTTCCCCTACCTCCTCCCTGAGCTCGGCCTCGACCTCCTCCTCTCTCCTCAGCCTCCTTCTCCCCGAGCTCCCTCTCCCGTGCGGTTCTCCCCCTTTCCCGTGGCGACCCGACCGGCCTGTGCGTCCCCCGACCGCCTGTGCGTCCCCCGCCGGAGATCTCTCCTCCGCCACCACCACCACCACCACCACCATCACCATCTTTCCTCTTCTCCTCCTCCTCACCTTGATCCCCCACAGCCGTAACTTTTCCCCCATCCTCCTCGACGAGGTTAATACAGCGGCCACGACCCCGCCACCCGGCCCCGGCCAGCCCGACCTCGACCTTCTTCTCCTCCTCCCTGTCCAGCGTTTCCCCTCCCGGCCTACACCCTGTCCACCACCCAGCACCACCACTTGTCCTCCTCCGGCGACGCCCTGAGCCGCCACGGCGAAGCCCCGACGATCCTCAGCCTGTACAGTGACCAGGACACAGCACAGCAGCTGGACACAGCCCGGACACAGCCGGACACAGTGTCGTGTTGTGTCAAGACAACTCGCGGACACAGGAAATTCAGTTTCCACGGAGCCCTGTTCAGGTAACCCGTTCTATCTCCTCGTAATTTTGTTTTTAATTCCGTCAGTTGTGACAGGTAGGCTATGTGACCCTCTCGATGCCCGTGCAACCCCCTCGGTGCATCGCGTCCTGTGGCGATCGCGAACCGCGATCCAAAAACAGGAAAAACAACGATCTGATTCACACCGGAATTGAGTACGCCCCGCCAAACGGGACGACTTGGTCGCACGCGGTCTTTACCGAAATGTGCGTGCCGTTGATACGGACATGCAAGATTTTACAGAAGTTGATTTGGATGGGCATGCACACCGGAATCAACGCGTATCCGCCGACAACGTCCCGTATCCGCCTGTTTTGGAACACGCTGTAACTTTATGTACACACGTCGGATCAAAACGAAACTTGCGCCATCGGACTCGTAGCAATACGTTGGTCCTGTGATCCAAGTTTGGTTCGATTCTGAGAACGTTGACAAAATCCCGTATCGTGGGCCCCATAGGCTCCACTTGACGGGCAATTTTGTGATCGGCTCATCGGAATCCAGTTCTGGACATTCCGTTGGGTTCGTAACGACGTTCTGGACTTGTTGACACTAAGTTTGGCAAATTTGGAGACCTTCGACCCTGACACGTTTTTCGGTGCAAAGTGGCCCACATGTGGACCCCGTTGTAACCAGAAACTGTCATTTTCGCCCCTGTGTCCAAATTGGACTTAAGGACAGACGTTTCTAGCTATTTGATATTTTCTGAGACTGTTAGTGATGTTTATTTCAGTATCCGGAGACGTTCATTCTGAGGCCATAGTTTCTGACACTTGGTATTTGACATCTGGATATTACATTTACAACTCTCTTGCCAGGCAAGTATACCTTGCCTTGTTGTATTGTTTAGTTCAGTATTTGTTAGTTACATGTTTCTATCTTGATATTATATAAATATGCGCGTCCGAGAAAACTCGGGTGCAGTCAACGAAGGCGTTGACGTTAGGATTTGTATCTGACCTAGTGTCTAGTAGACCTACCTAAAGTTGTGGAGTTATTGGTATGACTCTCTAGGCCTTGACACGTATCATTACACGTCACAGAGTGAGTTCATATAGGGACGCATGACGCATACTCGACTGGCCATCAGTATGAGCAACACGTGTAACGGTATTTAGTTTAGTGGATTATTTCTATAGAGACTTGCATCGTAGTTCGAGATGTCCACGTCGTTTTCACGACTTGTATATCTACATTGGGCGGCGAAGACATCTAGTAGGCATATGGGACGCCCCCCCCCCCTTATATATACTCAAGTTACCATGCTCTTCGGAGATGGGGATTACGGTATATATAGCGAGTTACCATGCTCTTATGAGATGGGGAGTTGCAATATATTTCAATTTACCATGCTCTTCGGAGATGGGGAGTTGCAATATATTTCAATTTACCATGCTCTTAGGAGATGGAGAATAGCATCAAAGCCCTTGAACGGGGGCATATGTGGCATATACTAGCCAGTCCGGATGATTGGTGAATTACGTCAGCATATGTCAAGCCTACACATTCCCATGCGTACTACCAGGTCTTTAAATTGTATTCACTTAGATGGTTAGCACACCCCAGTTATTTATTCAGTATTTACATACATGGCATGTTGTTTTTCTGTATCTTGTTATGTCCCTCTGAGGACCTGGTCCCTTCCAGGTGTAGATGTTCCTGAGTATTCTTGGGAGCGCAGATCCGGACAGGCTACTTATATTCTGAGGAGATCTTCTCTTCGAGCCTCGTGATTGTCAGATGTTGTTCTTATATGGTGTGTATCTAGTTTCTTTTATATTCTATTTCGGCAGTGGATTTGTTTCCATCCGACTGTCATTCTTTAGATATTTGTTATTGAGATCTAGTTACATGGTTATTGGTTATTCATGTATATTTGATTCCTGTGGATGAGATTTAGATACTACCCTGTGACTTGTGATTAGTTTTACCACTTATGAATTATTGTTCATTATACAGCGTACGCACGTATATATGGTTTCCATATATTGGAGTTGCCATATATACGGGCGGCTGGCATGGTTACGTATCCTAGTCCTACGTATTTTGGGACTGGGGCGTGACATGTTTTTAGTGGTGGCCCATGCAGGTCTGAGCATATTGTCTCGGTTATGTTACTGTACCGAGCAAGCCTGCACCTAGGACTAGAGTATATGATCTCATCCATAATTGACTATGACTCATCTTCCTTCCAGTCTGTCCTACTTACAAAATTGCATCCTGCTTGATTCATGTGCTTCCCTGATAATTCCTCGAGTATAGCCCCTGCTAGAATATAGGAATCCCTATTGATAGGATAATAATTGGAGTAGTATTCCTATTAAGAACACAACTAGGTCATTGACATATCATTAAGTTCAGACTACTTAATGAACCCTAGCCTTCCATATTACCTAATGAACCCTAGCATCACTACCTATAGATTAACTTACCATTGTCCCTTGGCGTATTTATGTATGACTTGAGTGTAGTAAAAAAATACTACTAGGATTAGTTAGAGAATTGACCATAGTGTTGACCCTAGTCTTGAGAAACCAATAGAAATCCAAGGTGGAATACTAGGACTGAAACCTCATCCTATGTTTGGATAAACCCAGTTTTACGCCATAGACCATTTACCCTTGTTGGCTTAAAACCCATTTGACCATTGTTGGCATAAGAACCAAACAACTGCCTAGTTGGCGTAAAAGCCAAATGACTTTCTTGTTGGCGTAAAAACCAATTTATGCAGGAGATTATCTCCTTTACGCCGCAGTTATGACAACCACTACCCACGTTCCCTTAGTCTTCCTTATCCTGCGTCATGCAAGCCACGTAGGTAACTGCCCTACGTAAAACCTGATGATTCATGAATAATAGATAACCAGCGTAGAGTAACCTGATTAGGCGTAATATAAGGATAGGACGTTAGCGTAATTGTTACAGCCTTAGCTTTCTCCAGTTGAACCAAATCTTGTGCATTAAAGGCAGAGATACGCCTCGAGCCCTGTGCAAAAAGAAACAACTTTTGACAGGACATCTGATTTTGTCTCACCTCAAGCGTGTATGACTTGTATCCAATAAAGTCACTAAATGACAACTTGGGGCTCCGTGCAAATTCATCATCATAACCGCCCACTCGATCGTTGTGCAAGTACTTTCGTCAGATGTCAGGATTCACTAATTTTGACTGACAAACTCATGAGTTTCTCGTACAACTTTACGCTGCAACGAATGCTAGACTTTACGCAAGAGATATTTATGCGCAGATTTCTACGCACAGACTTTCTACGCGGACAGCTCTGAAGCTCTACCTTACGCTTCTCTGTTTTACGCGGATAGCTCTGAAGCCATGCGTTACGCCAAATTATTTTATCTCTGCTTTACGCAAACAACCTCGAACCCCTACTTTACGCAGACTTTCTTGAAATCTCTGTTTTAGGCAGACAGCCTATAGTATTTATTAAGATTGTAGAACTTAGAAGGCCATACCTCTTTTGGGTCAACTAGCAACTTAGACAAGAAATTAGAATAATAACTGTAGAGATTGTAGAGTCTTGTCTTTTTGTGAATTGGAAATTGTTTTTGTAATTTCTCGTATCATAATCTAGCGTACTTATATTTACTATACTACCTTGACTTATACTGCTATTATAGCCTAGTTTTGCAAGCTTATTCTTTATCAAGCTTGTTCATAATATATGTATTATTGGAGTACTACACTAATACATTTCAGAATAAGTGTATTACGGTCTGATCAACCATAGTGCACTTGGTTCGTCCTTCGCATAACTACTTTACGTGGATTGAGATATATAGTGATTAGTAGACGGATGTACTTGCCCTCTAGATATGTCTGAGCATATCGTATCAGCTACCTAACGGTACTGATACGAATATGTGAATAGGGATTACCAAAATAGCATTTCAATCCACAACTGCTTTGACAATTCCCATTAGAATTCTTTAAACGCCTTGATCCCCACACTTCTAATCTATTACCTCCCCCTTGAACTCTTGATTACTGTTTTTCGTCTTCCCTTATTTCGGAAAGACGAAACCTCGTGCTTAGTATAAATACGAAAGTGTATTGTTTCTGTAGCCCTTTCTGTTTGTTTCTTGGGTAATTACCAAACCCTATTATTAGATTAGATTGCAGTATATAAATTGTGCTACCTTTAGGATGACCCTTCCCTACCTACCTACCTTACTGATACATGCATCACTATGGCAGCATGAATTTTTTTTATTTTTGCCTCGTAACTTGGGTCAAGTTCAGAACCCAAGTATTGTGATAAAGAATGTATCATTTTGCTGACAGGAGTCTAAAAGGATTTCACCTGAATGAACAATTGATTGACTCCTGGATGGATAGCAGCCCCTATGACTAGGTTGACTTGTAAGAATTAAGAATTCCTATGGACCGACTCACCAAGGCAGCATAATTCTTACCTATAGAGTTGGCCAGTCTGCAGAAGCTTTAGCTAACTTATATATGAGACAAATCGTAAGATTTCACGGTATACCAGTCAGCATTGTACCAGACAAGGATTCGCGTGACCAGAGTTGGTGGTCAACATCGTAGAGACAGTTAAGTAAATGCAAAGACACTGGCAAGCAGCGCAAGACAGACAGAAGAAGTGGGCAGACCGTCATCATCGCCCCGTGGAATTCAAAGAGGACGATCATGTCATCTTGAGGGAGTACTTGAAGTATTTCACGTATCGCAACTCAGGCGATATGTGACAGACAACAGTCATGTTCTCAACCATTCGGAGATCACAATTAGGCCGAGCTTGTCATATCAAGAGCAACCCGTAGAAATCCTCGATCATCGAGAAAAGGTACTGAGGAATCAGTCTATTCCCTTAATCCGTATGGCATGGAAGCATGGCGCGCCAGGAGAATCTACTTGGAAGTGTGTGGACGACATACGTAAACGTTTTTCGAACCTATTCGTAAACCAAGATATAAATTACTTTGTTAAATTATATCTTATGCCGTCTTTGACTTCTACCATGGCTTAGTTTTAATTTCGAGGACAAAATTCTTATAAGTTGGGTAGATTGTAAACTCCCTCGACCAGATTCCAGTATTTTAGGATTATTTTTAGCAATTTAGGATTTATGGCAATATTTTAATTAATTATCCTATTGACTTGTGCACCTGTCCATCACCGAATTGTTAGGAGCTTTACCCTGACTGTTATCCCCGAACGAAGTTTACGTACCTCTCCTAGACATGCTAGTCTATTTTTTTGCACTTTGTGTAACTCCCAGATACTCTGCTTTGAGCCTCGTTTTAGACGCACAAATATCGTTAGAAACATACGTATTTAAATTCCCAGACCTGTACCCATCTCTGTTCCAACAGACATTAGAAGCCCAACAGGCACCTATTTTGCCCAAACAAAAATATGTTAATATTCTACATTGAGTATACTACATTTAGTGTATTGACACCATACTAAAATTATGGCCCTACCTGCCTCTAAATAATTAGAGAATACCGCGTGCAGAATTTATTAATTAATTAAATACGATGGCCCGTATCACCCCAAAATCAGGCCCAGTCCCTGCCCAGACTCACCCCCACCCCCTCAGGACCCTCACACAGCAATTTCCCTCAGTTCTGTGCTTTTTAGCAATTTCAGGAATCAGGTGTTTTTCCCAGACAATTTCGTAATTTTGCAATTTCTCAAAATAGGACCTCTGCGCAATTTATAAAATTACAGGAACTTTTCTGTAAATTACAGTGCGAGGTGTCATCCCCTCATTGGCCGGTGAACATGAACCGTCCATTCCAAAAGGAGTCCAGATTCGATGTATTTACATAAGTAAATATCTTAATTAGGATATTACTATTTTACCCCTATATTTATTTTTCTATAAAAGAAAAATCCTAATTAAAATTCAAAACCCTAACCCTAACCCTAACTCAGCCGCAGCTGCTCCCCCCCTAGCCGCCGGCTACCCCCCCCCCCCGGTCGGAGTAGTCCTCCCCCCCCCCCCGCGGTGAGTCTCCTCCCCCTCCCCCCCCCGCTGGCCCGACCCCCTTGTGCACAGCACTCCCCCCCCCACCCGCGGCGAGTCTCCTCCCCCCCCCCCCGGCTGGCCCGACCCCCCTGTGCACAGCACTTCCCCCCCCCGCCGCTTCTCCTCCTCCTCCCCTCTTCCCCTCTCGCCGGACCGCCATCTCCCTTCCCCGACCTCCTCCCTGAGCTCGGCCTCGACCTCCTCCTCTCTCCTCAGCCTCCTTCTTCCCGAGCTCCCTCTCCCGTGCGGTGCTCCCCCTTCCCCGTGGCGACCCGACCGGCCTGTGCGTCCCCCGACCGCCTGTGCGTCCCCCGCCGGAGATCTCTCCTCCGCCACCACCACCATCACCATCTTCCCTCTTCTCCTCCTCCTCACCTTGATCCCCCACAGCCGCAACTTTTCCCCCATCCTCCTCGACGAGGTCAACACAGCGGCCACGACCCTGCCACCCGGCCCCGGCCAGCCCGACCTCGACCTCCTTCTCCTCCTTCCTGTCCAGCGTTTCCCCTCCCGGCCTACACCCTGTCCACCACCCAGCACCACCACTTGTCCTCCTCCGGCGACGCCCTGAGCCGCCACGGTGAAGCCCCGACGATCCTCAGCCTGTACAGTGACCAGGACATAGCACAACAGCTGGACACAACCCGGACACAGCCGGACACGGTGTCGTATTGTGTCAAGACAACTCGCGGACACGAGAAATTCAGTTTCCACGGAGCCCTGTTCAGGTAACCCGTTCTATCTCCTCGTAATTTCATTTTTAATTCCGTCAGTTGTGACACGTAGGCTATGTGACCCTCTCGGTGCATCGCGTCCTGTGGCGATCGCGAACCGCGATCCAAAAACAGGAAAAACAACGACCCGATTCACACCGAAACTGAGTACGCCCCGCCAAACGGGACGACTTGGTCGCACGCGGTCTTTACCGAAACGTGCGTGCCGTTGATACGGACGTGCTGGATTTCGCAGAAGTTGATTTGGATGGGCATGCACACCGGAATCAACGAGTATCCGCCGACAACGTCCCGTATCTGCCTGTTCTGGAATACGCTGTATCTTTATGTACACACGTCGGATCGAAACAAAACTTGCGTCATCGGACTCGTAGCAATACGTTGGTCCTGTGATCCAAGTTTGGTTCGATTCTGAGAACGTTGACAAAATCCCGTATCGTGGGCCCCACAGGCTCCACTTGACGGGCAATTTTGTGATCGACTCATCGGAATCCAGTTCTGGACATTCCGTTGGGTTCGTATCGACGTTCTGGAGTTGTTGACACTAAGTTTGGCAAATTTGGAGACCTTCGACCCTGACACGTTTTTCGGTGCAAAGCGGCCCACATGTAGACCCCGTTGTGACCAGAAACTGTCATTTTCGCCCCTGTGTCCAAATTGGACTTAAGGACAGGCGTTTCTAGCTATTTGATATTTTCTGAGACTGTTAGTGATGTTTATTTCAGTATCCGGAGACGTTCATTCTGAGGCCATAGTTTCTGACACTTGGTATTTGACATCTGGATATTACATTTACAGCTCTCTTGCCAGGCAAGTATACCTTGCCTTGTTGTATTGTTTAAATTCAGTATTTGTTAGTTACATGTTTATTTATCTTGATATTATATAAATGTGTGCGTTCGAGAAAACTCGAGTGCAGTCAACGAAGGCGTTGACGTTAGGATTTGTATCTGACCTAGTGTCTAGTAGACCCACCTAAAGTTGTGGAGTTATTGGTATGACTCCCCAAGCCTTGACACGTATCATTACACGTCACAGAGTGAGTTCATGTAGGGACGCGTGCCTCATACTCGACTGGCCATCAGTATGAGCAACACGTGTAACGGTATTTAGTTTAGTGGATTATTTCTATAGAGACTTGCATCGTAGTTTGAGATGTCCACGTCGTTTTCACGACTTGTATATCTACATTGGGCGGGGAAGACATCTAGTAGGCGTATGGGATACCCCCCCTTGTATATACTCAAGTTACCATGCTCTTCGGAGATGGGGATTACGGTATATATAGCGAGTTACCATGCTCTTATGAGATGGGGAGTTGCAATATATTTCAAGTTACCATACTCTTCGGAGATGGGGAGTTGCAATATATTTCAATTTACCATGCTCTTAGGAGATGGGGAATAGCATCAAAACCCTTGAACGGGGGCATATGTAGCATATACTAGCCAGTCCGGATGATTGGTGAATTACGTCAGCATATGTCAAGCCTACACATTCCCATGCGTACTACTAGATCTTTAAATTGCATTCACTTAGATGGTTAGCACACTCCAGTTATTTATTCAGTATTTACATACATGGCATGTTGTTTTTCTGTATCTTGTTATGTCCCTCTGAGGACCTGGTCCCTTCCAGGTGTAGATGTTCCTGAGTATTCGTGGGAGCGCAGATCCGGACAGGCTACTTATATTCCGAGGAGATCTTCTCTTCGAGCCTCGTGATTGTCAGATGTTGTTCTTATATGGTGTGTATCTGGTTCCTTTTATATTCTATTTCGGCAGTGGATTTGTTTCCATCCGACTGTCATTCTTTAGATATTTGTTATTGAGATCTAGTTACATGGTTATTGGTTATTCATGTATATTTGATTCCTGTGGATGAGATTTAGATACTACCCTGTGACTTGTGATTAGTTTTACCACTTATGAATTATTGTTCATTATACAGCGTACGCACGTATATATGGTTTCCATATATTGGAGTTGCCATATATACGGGCGGTTGGCATGGTTACGTGTCCTAGTCCTACGTATTTTGGGACTGGGGCGTGACACTTCATGCGGCTAGCGACCTATGCGACAGAGAGTGTTATGCGTCCCGAGAGGGTTATGCGGCCTGAACTCCTTGCCGCATAATGACAACATGCGTCTACCTTATTGGATGCATGACTGTACATTACACAAAGTGTTCTGGAGCTAATCCTTGAACTGCTTGTGTTTTCACTCGCTAAACGAATAAAAAATTTGCTAAGTCCAAGGGGGACGTTTATGCAACAAGCAATGTATGCGGCAGACAGTTCATGCGGCCATGAGCTGTTTCCCTTGAAAGCATGACTCTGAACAATTTGGCATCTTTTTATGATTTTTGTCTTTTTTTCCTGACACACTTTTTGGCCTGTCACATCAATCACTTTTTGTCACTTCACTAACACTTTATTTATTAACCCATCACTTAGCACTTGCCCCTAGGAGTAGACTTTAACCCTGAGCATGCGGCAAGTGAGTCTATGCGGCAATTGGGTGCATGCGGCCAGTGAGCGCATGCGGCAAGTGAGTGCATGCGGCCAGTGGATGCATGCGGCAAGTGAGTCCATGCGACCAATGGGCACATGCGGCCAGAAATTCTTGTATGCATTTTGTGTTCCCTTTAATTATGTTCATTTATGAATTTTTTTTAGTGATTATTGTTGTGTGCTTCCTTATGCTAATACAAGTTTATGTTACCAGACAAGTTTTGCATGTAAGTTCACAAGACAAGTTTATGTACAAGTTCACAATCCTTACGACACCGTAAAAATAGTTGTGTATAAAAATCTATTGCATTTGGCATCATGCAATCGAGTGTGAGTATTGTCCAATGTATCGCGTGTCACGAATACAATAACTCGTGAAAAGCTCGTACTCGTGACTCGTCATTCTAGAGAGTTCTCAAGTGTCCACGACTCGAGAATTTGAAATAACTTAGTAATGATTAAACAAGATAATATTTACCTAGATCATTGGGATGGAAGAATATTGCACTACCGGCTACCCCGATCTCTAAGGGCCCCATGCAGCATGGAACAACCCTGCTAGGCAAGGGCTCCATGACTGACCAAGTTTACGCATGTTGCGGCACTTACAAGACAAGTTTATATACAAGTTTATGTTACAAGACAATTTTATAAAGCAAGTTTATGATTACAAGTTTAATTTTATGCTTATAAACTCAATTTTTGTTTGTGACAAGTAATAGTTATGTTATTGTATGGTTGAATGTGCATTTAAGTTTACTAGACAAGCGTACCCTTGGCCATCCGGGTTAACTGTAGTGTCAGTGGTAGCAATATTCTTAAAACAAGCATTTAGTAATTAATGTATGTGACAACCCTAGCTAGTTAATCATAGCAATCCATAAAGTTGTTTGGTCGTACGATGAATGATGTTACTTCCATTATAACTCGCTTTTCTAGTTTTATTTTCTTCCGGCGCGTGGTTAGGCTGCTAAGTTCTGCTCGGGTGAAGGTCTGCAACCCCGGTACTTATTTGGTTTAAGGGTTGTGGTTCCGATCCAGAGTAGTTCCTATACTCTCTTGCCGCTCGTCGTCTTACTTTCATTTTTTGCACTTGTTATCAGTAATTCCCGTATTATTCTTGAGACAAGTACATTGGTACCGTAAAAGTCTCGATCAACATTTATTTTTTTATTGTCTCTTTCTGCTTATGTTGTGATGTGTTTGGTCTATCACCTCGAGCTCCTTTGTGGTACTTGTTGCTTGGAATTCTGACCCCACTGGCTTTACATGGCCAGGTTACTCCGAAGAAAATCAGGATCCACCGCACTTCCAGCAAGATAGCTCGCACTCGTAGGACTGCGGCCGAACCTCGCGAGTGGGTTTTCTTCTTCCACCCCTCATCTTGATTACTTCATTTTGTGGTGTTTAGCAAGGGACAGAGTTAGCTCCTTATATTTTTGAGACATATTTTTGAGACTACGGTCAACATGATGTATATATTAGACCATGGCTGGTATATTTGATCATGTATATTTATGCTCTGCTAATGCAGCATTTTGTATTCACTAGCTTCATGATCATATGTGACATGTAATTTGGGAAGCCTCTTTACTTTCATGTATGATATACTTTGTACTTGTGTTGTTGGATTGAGATAATAGGATTTATCGGCCTTAGGACTGACGTCATAGCATGCTAGAGTTCACTCATCTATCTTCTAGACAACCTTAACACACTGCGGCTTACTTCGGTATTCTGCAAGGTGCGGTTGACCATGTCAGTCCCCGTATTTATCCAGTATTCTGGGAGCGGGGCGTGACAGTTGGGAAGAGACTGCATTAGATTGTAGAATATTGAAAAAATGCTCTTGTTAGACAGGATAAACTTATAATACATCCAAGTTAGTGTCAATAAATTGAGCCACAAATGTAGGAATATTGTGGTGTTAGCTTAATAAACTTAAATTATTTGTTAGGAAAATTCTTCTTGGTTGATGCGAGGTTTATGCTGAAAAGTGGATTGATCACGCCATATAGAGGTGTTTGATACAATTTGAAAGAATATTCTTCTTGTGGTCCTGAAAATGGTAAATAGTTATTCAATTTAAGGCATTTATCACTTGTGATGTCATTGAAAGGGCATTTTGCATTTTGAAGATGAGATTCTTTTCATCATTTCTAGTGAGAACGGATCATACTATTAAGTACATATCACTTCAAAAATTATATTAGCATGTTGCATATTACACAACTTTCTGATGGGTGTAGATCCAGATGAACATTTGATAAATGAAGTTGATAGTGAGATGCAAAATGATCAGAAAGTTAGCTCAAGAAAAATTTCAACCGTAATAGATGAAGATTTAAGACTAGATGCAGCACTGGGAGACAACATTGTAGTCCACATGTGGAATGAGTACGATAAATAGTAACCTTCAATTTAATTGCTTATTTGCTAGCTTGAGATTTGTTATTAGAAAGTATTGAAAAAAAAAAAATCCTTCATGATTTTAATGAAGGGTTGGATACTAGTTTTAAGATTTCAATTCCAATTTGTTAACTTTATTTATGTATCTGATGTTTATATGATCTGTTGGGTACCTTGATTGCTTCAGTTCATGTAAAGTTGGTACATGGTTATGCTAACCCATTTTGTGTATTTGCGCCTTTTGTATTACGCACTATTTTGTCATGATTTTAGTGAAAGGTTGGATACTGGTTTTAAGATTTCATTTCCAATTTGTTAACTTTATTTTACCAACTTTATGTCTATATGATCTGTGTTGGGTTCCTTTGTTGCTTCAGTTCATGTAAAGTTGGTATCATGATTATGCTAACCCATTTTATATATTTGCGCCTTTGTATTATGCATGAGTGCTTATTTTATTGAATAATTTACATTAACTATCCATATAATTTATAGTTATACACTAACTATTCTTATTTTGAAACTAACTACACAGATCATCCATATGTTTTATATTTTCTATAAAGAGTTATAACACTAAACATTCTTATTTCAAAAATAAAACAGATGGGTGGTCCGTGTAATTATTTTTAAAATAGATGGTCCATGTAATAATCATGAAAGAAATTTTTTGTTGAATGTATAGATTTATTTCATGGATTGAGTGGTTTTGCTTGGAATGTTTAAAATTGCATGTTTGAAACAACACATGAGATACGGATGACTCTAATTAAGATTATATCACTTTACTACCAACACGACTCTAATTACGGTTATATCACTTTACTACCAATTTTGTGTTTTACATAATTTTGTTTAAACATGCATTACTGTCTATTAATTGAATTATAATTTACTCATAAAGTTTAATTTTCGTATTATATGTGAAACCATCAGAAAGTAAGTGGATAAGCAGAAATATAGGAAACCTTTTGATATTTATTGTGAAGATTGAGCCAATGGTGACAAAGATGAGAGTGCAAAGGAGAGGGAGAGGGAGAGTTGTTTTTGATATTTGTAGATTTTTTTTTTTTTAAATTTTAAAGTTAATTTTTGATTTAAATAAAAAATTAAATATATTTTATGGAAATTAGAAAACTGATTCTAATTAATTAAAACTTAAATCCTATTTTAAATGGATAGCAGGTCAGGTTGAACCTCTGAGACCCAAGTTGCACCCGTTTTACTTAAACCCGCAAGTCTATTTTTATCTTAGTCATTCATTCCATGAGACTGCACCATGTGGAAGCGCCTGGTTGACCAATTCATTAAATTAAAATATTAGTCTTCTAATTAAATTAATTAGAGAAATTGATTTTTTTTGTATATGTTTTCACTTGTTTAATTCCTTAAAAAAAATCCAAAAAATCGAAAATTCTACAAATTACTGTAGGTTATTAGGAACCTAAAAATAAAATTCGGGATTATTTTATGGCAAGGGTTGTCTATAGTAATTCCTACTGTCTCACTAGTAATTCCTTTCTATTATCTTTAGTTAGTAATTAGTTTCTAAAAATTGTCAATTTTTTTTTTTTTTTATAATTGTCAAAATTAAGTTATATGACATATTGGGGGTCTTTGGTACAATTTATAGACCATGGGTCACTTGTCCGTCCTTTACAGGTCTATGGATACCCAAACTACTTAGGTCAAATAATTTTGAATGAATCCTAGAAAAATCCAAAAATTATAAAATGACAAGTAATTGATAACTAAGCTATTTTATGTTTCTAAGCATCATTCTTGACCTACCTTTCACTTACTACAATTATAGTCTTAGGGAAATACCCCTTTTAACCCTTCATACAAGTAATTAATGACCTAATTATTTCCATTTGAAATAAAATAAAATAAATTCCTCAGTTCCTAATTAGGGTTTCAAGGGAACCAAATGCTACAAGAAACACTAGGTTTAGCTATAGTTTCTTTGGTATCCCTACTATCCTTGGGTCCTACAAAGGCTCTAGATAATGTCACGAGTCTCTACAAGTCTCGGGTAATCTCCAATTAGCTTGTTACTCTAGAGAATCCATAAAATCATTATTGGTAACATAAGTCATTAATAACTTCAAAAAAATTAGTATCTCACGAGATAGCTCTTGCGATAATCAGTGTACGCAAATTAAGAAAAATACGAAAAATAATAACTCGATCAATACTACAAGTCCAATGCTGCCATCAAGGCATAATATCCACGGAGTCGGCTCTACCATATTATTAACTTAGACTTGTGTCTAGGGTCCATTAATTAAGGAGCCCATATATATATATATATATATATATGGTGGCTTGGAAACAGTTCAAAATTGAGCCGTCTAAACCATTTGTAAATACTCCATTACTTATTTAAAAAAATAGTTATTTAACTATCTAATATGATTTACTTAAAACAAATCATTCTAACTCAAGTGGTTAAGGTGAGAAGCATTTTTCTTGATTGCCTGAGTTTAATTTCTAGGAACAATAATATTTATAAATAAATTCATATTAAAAAAATACTCAACAATTTTTTATTCATGTGCACGTTACTAATATATATGTCCCATAATTTAAGGGGCTAATATATTATTAATATTTTTATTTTATATATATATATATATATATATATATATATATATATATATATATATATATATATTGAAACAAGAACTAGCAGACAGGTCGGACTTTATATGAGGTCCATGAGGCTGCTTCAGATCTAAAATTTTAGTAGACATCAATTTTTGTATACTATTTAATGTATGTAAGTCCAATTTTGAACAAAAGTCTAGCAGACTTATTCTAATACTTTTAGTCGGCGTAAGAAAGTTTTTTTTTTTATATAGGATATTTGAACGTCAAATATTAGAGTACCAAGAGACGAGTCAATTAGTACAACATGAAAAAAAAATTTCATATAGTTGCATCAAATTTCTCTATTTTCATCGCTCTAAGAGCCTGGCGCTTTCTATCTCCTCTACTTTTCTATCGTTGTCAATCTCTCTCTCTCTCTCTCTCTCTCTCTCTCTCTCTGTGTGTGTGTGTGTATGTTTCTCGGAGGTAATTAAACAACGTAACTTTTTGTACTTTTATTTTATTTTTTTTGGAACATCTTCATTCTATTAGTATTTTATTATGGCATATATTATTTTCGATATTAATTTTTTTATTGTTTTATTTTTTGAAATTTGTGTTGATAATATTATTGTATCATTGTTGATGGAAGAAAAAAATAATTATATGAACATTAAGCTTTGAGGGCATTACTTTAAAGTTCGTCTCACGTCTCAAAATATAAAATTCGGCATTGCATGAGTCTTTAGACAAACTCCATTGTGAAACTTTAAAAGTACAACCATAACTCTAATAACCTCATGTATGCTTGGCAAATGTTTGATAGCGATCATGATGCATTTTTAAAGTATCAGTTATGGACGGTTATTAAGGCTCCGATTTTTTATGGTTTTAAGTAGTGGCTTTTAAATCAATCCAACCCATACTTGTTAATTCATTAACAAACGGTTGCCAAAAAAAAAACTAAAAGAATAAAATTATCTATATGTCCATATATATACAAAAGTCCTACCAAAGTACGATTATATCATTGTCCATTGTCATATCACAGCAAGAAAATACTCTCCCTCAATTTGATGTCACATGACTAATCTAAGTTGTTCTTATATTTGTTATTTATAGATATTAATTTTATGTGATTATTAATTGTTCAAGCACATCTGACATCTGCAGATGAACAAAGCAAAGACGAGAAAAACAAAGAAGATAGAGGAAGAAAAAAAAATTAGACTATTTTAGGTAGTATTTGTAATTATTTTTTCGACGAGAATATAAATGGAAGAAAATAATATAACCCATCAAAATCCATCAATTTGCAGTGTTTATAAAGACAGTAAAAATTATAATACACTAATTTTGGAGGATTTTTCAAAAAATTATTGTATCAAAAAATTACTAAGCATAATTGTTTTTTAAACACTATAAAATACCGATAAAAAAAATACTACTGCCAAACAGACCATATGTGTATGTTGAAAAGAACGGAGTTCTACCAAAGGTATTATCCTAGTGGTAGTGTGGCGGGCCACACCAAAGTTCGAATCCTCCTGTCGGTTGGTGGCGTAGGCTAGATTTATTAAAAAATAACGTAAAGAAAAGAACAGAGTTCTATGAGAAAACGTTGGTTTATAATAATCATGAACAACCCAAATGACCCTAGAATGAGGGGGGCACAGCTTATATTAAGTTCCATTGTAAGCTTATAGCTAATCCAGATCCTTGTGTTTAATGTGATGATACTATAGGTACTGGCTCCAACTTTTCCTCCCCAAAAGCTTCGAGTGCTTCCTTCATGGACACAGCTTCGTGAACTGATTAGAGCTACTACAAGCGATAAGCAACATGGCCATCAATGGCACTCCTTAGACCAAGTGTCCCTTTCTTCCACCCCTAAAGAAAATGACATCAACCTCTCCCCTATTCTTTTGTTATCTTCCTCAGAACTCGATCGTTAAGCTCAACGGGTCCCGACAGCATGGAATAAGGACACGAGACTAAATTAGCCTAAAGATACCTCCAACTATAGTGTTCGGATATTTTTGATACCCTAAAAAATACTGTTCGATTTTGGCACACCAATTTCATAAATTGTTCTTTTGAAACACATTTCGTGAATTTTTTAAAGTACATCGAAACCACTTCAAAAGTATATATTATAATATAAAATCGCAATTTAAATACTTGTATTGTCATATTTTCTTTTAAAGTGATTCCGATGTGCTTCCAAATTGACGAGAGATGCTTAAAAAAAAAATTATAAAATTAGGAGGTCAGAGGTGCCAAAAATATCCGAACGGGCCGTTAGGATAATTTAGCTTATATAACAAATCACAACACTTTGTTATGGGCACTCCAAGTATCTTCCTTTTCCAACCGGTCTTTATATTTTACTAGTAAAGAACAAAGGCTCGATATGCACAAGGCTATTGCCATAACAATACAGCAAAAAATTCCCACAGGAGTATCTTGAGTTGAGAATTCTGCAGTAGAGAGTAACACAGAGAACATTGGCCAGCAGGAACCCACCAAAATTTATTGCTGCAAAAATAAAGATTGTCCCTGTCTTTAGCTGAGAAGACTGCAGATGAAACTACATATTCCAGCAAACCTGGTGCAGAGATTAAGATTTATTTACGTTCATGGGGAACAAATATATGGCGTCTCAGTGCTACGAGTCTCCCGCTTATGTACATGGCGACTCAAACCTTGCCATCGAAGCCAAGACAGCTTACAAATCTAAAGAAACAGTTTCTACAATGTTGTACTGTATCTAGAGAGAGAGAGGGAGAGAGAGAATCATTCTAACATGACATGAATGCGAAGCCTCAGCTCTTCCAAGTGCAGAAGAAGGATTGTGAGACAATCCACCTGCAGTTTTGTAAAGGGGGGGGATGGGCCCTTCAGAGATTTTTCAAAGATCAGGAAAGAAAATGGGCAGTGACCCTTGTTCCCAAAGCTTGAACCTCTGTCTGGATCAGAAGCACCTAACACTTTGGGTATTCTACTTGACTTCCAAGCAAAACCCCACATCCGAAGCCTAACCCCACCATCCCTCCACATCCCTGCCACCTTCCTCCTTTTTCCTGGAACTGTTCTTCTTAAGATATCTATATCCCACTCTCAGTCAGATATTAAGATCACTCTACCCTTACTCTCTGTAATATCAAACACATTGTTTAGAAATATGGAATCCTTCCAGGCACCTGCAGATTCCCCGAGCCTCTCTCTGCCGGAGTCTTCGTGCGGCTATCTACTCCAAGAACTGAAGGCAAGAAGGACTTAAGTGATTGATCGATTTTTTTTTTCCCCGTTCATTTCTGAGCTTTACTGACTCGCTTCTTCTAATATTTGATGAAAACAGCTGATATGGGATGAAGTAGGACAAGATCAGCCCGAAAGAGAGAGGATTCTGCTTGAATTAGAACAGGAGTGTGTGGGGGTCTATAGGAGGAAAGTTGACAGTGCAAATATTTCAAGAATCCGGCTGCACCAAGCCTTGGCAGAAACTGAATCCGAGTTCACTAACATTCTTCTCTCACTTGGAGAGAGATCATTCCCAGGCCGAGTGAGTCGTACTAACGAGACCTAATATTATCTTCAATCTACGTGTAGAGCTTGGATATTTGACAAGTAGGTTTTTGTGTTTACTTGGAACAGCCGGAGAAAGTCACGGGGACACTGAAGGAGCAGCTTAACTTGATCTCTCCGGCCCTTCAGGAAATGCAGCTGAGGAAAGAAGTAAGAGTGAACCAGTTTCGGGATATCCAAACACAAATCCACAAGATCACGTCGGAGATACAGGGTCACTCTGGGCATGAAGATGTCGTGGTGAACGAAAACGACCTCTCTTTGAAGAAATTAGAAGAGTTTCAAAATGAGCTCCAACAACTTCACAAGGAAAAGGTAGTACCTAGTGCACAACTGATCAAATTTTCATGTTAACAACACATCATGACTTCGTGTCTTTTCCTCATTCCTCCTATTTTCTCTTCTGACATGAAAGACTGGTAGACTAAGAAGAGTGGAAGAGTACATCAAAGCTGTTCATGAACTTTCCGCAACAATGGGGATGAATTCGACCAAGATCATTACTGATGTGCACCCAAGCTTGGACAATTCAAGCAGTGAAAAAACAAACATGAGCGATGCCATTTTGGAGAAACTAAACACCACGGTGGAACAACTCAAAGAGGAGAAACAAAAGAGGACAGAAAAGGTGATCCATGCATCCTAAATTACTAATTATCAGCCTTTCAATTGCTCCTAATAACAGAAAAAAGGATGGAATAGTTAGACTAACTGACCAGGATCATCAAAATGGTCTATGCAATCACTTTGTGAAAACTTTTCAATATACAATTAAGTACCTGGTAAAACATAAAACTTTTCAAGTCTCCAACTAGATCATAAAGCACAAGGTCAAAGCTAATAAATCCAATTTCTGTGCGATAAGCATATATGCAAATAAGCTACATCAACATCTAGTCATATTATAACAATATACATTACAGTTTAGTATTTACTTTTCTTTACTTCTCTTTTTTTTCTTTTTTAGAGTAATTTTTTGTTGGTGTTGGGTGGAGTTCCCAACCTATGTGGAGAACATCCCGAAGTGCGACGAGCGTCATCCGTGTATCGGAGAAGTTCGGAAAATCGAAGGCACAAAGGTGGCTCGATTTGAACGTGTATCGGAAACTGTTGAAAAAATACACTATCAGAGCCAGTGGTATACCGTTGGCATACCGTTGCCGGTATACTGGTCTAATAGTATTTTGTTTCAGAACGGTTTTAAATAGGTTTTTCCTAACCCTAATTCATTATCATCTATTCCAAGAGATCAAATATGAGAGCTTTCTCAAGTCTGTAATTTTCTAAGAGAGGAACAAGGAGATTCAGAGTTTCGGGAATTGTTTGAAAAAAAGATAGTGTTCAAAGAGTTCTTCATTGGTTCTTTCTCATCTTCCCGTCTTCGATAATCTTTTCATACTCTTGTAATATATTTTCATCTGTGAAGTATTGCGGTAATCTGTATGGATCGGTGGAGGAGTTTGTAAAAGAGTCGGGTGTATTTCCTTTATTCCAATAGTAGAGGTTTTTTCGGGTTGGACTAGCCCATCTTGATTGCTGTATTTATAATCCTACCATTTAGTTTTATGCGAATAGTTCAAAGAGAAATCTACTAGGCATCTAGCTATTGGTTCAAGGGAGGATCATTGACTGGGATAATATCAGGAACAGTGGGTAGTCCTTTGAGACATTGAGGGGGTACGGACCCATAACCACTGTTGTCTACTAATTGTTCTTTTGTGTAGAACAAGTCCTGTGGGAGGATGGCTTAGATGCCTTAATGAGTTCTCAGGCATTTTGAATGTCTGGTGTGCTTAACAGGAAGCACGGTAGCGCCGCACTACAAAGGAGCGTAAGGTCTCCATGCTACAGTGGGTGACACCACCAAGAGGTTCCTCGGTAAGGGTAATGCCTCGGCTTCACGAGCCATGTCACAGCGGCGTAGTACCGCACATCGGCAGATAGCCTAATGTTATAGAATGAAGAGTGTAGACAGCACTACAAAGAGGCCGGTGTCCTCATGTTACAGTGGTATGACACCACAGAGACAAAAGATATAAATCCTCGGCTATGCGAGCCATGTCACAACGGCATAACACCGCAAGGAAGCGCAAGGCTTCATGCTGGGTAGTTTGGCACTACAAAGAGGTTGGGACCTCATGCTACAGTGGCATGACACCACGATGAGGTGTAGCTTCGGCTCTGGGCCATGTCATAGCGGAGTAGCACCGCAAGGAAGCTCGAGGCTTCTTGCCAAGGACTCTTTAAAAGAACTCATCTAGAATGTATGGAAAGAGATATATGCCGTCTCTTGAGAAAAAACTTGTAAACGCCCAAAATACATACACTGAAACCAGACGTGTGCCATAACTCAAGAGAGTAACCAGAAGAAGTCGCATGCGCTGCGGCTTGCGCCTTCGCATGCGCTACGGCTTACGCTGCCGCATGCGCTGCTGCTGCTGCGGATATATTTGAACGGTTATGAAAAGATATGGTCTGTTATTCAGATCCGTTTTTTGTGGGATTTGAAATTAATTTGTGCCTATCTTTTAGGGATTCGTAATTAATTTGTTCCTATCTTTCTGTAACTGTTGAACGGCTAGGGTTTTCACCCTCTCTATAAATACTCTCTTGGTGCCTCTTTAAGAACTTACTTCGAAAATTAGAAGACAAAGAGAGTTGCTGCCGCCGCCACCATTGGAGTCCAGGGTGTTCGTGCGAGTTCGGACAGAGGTTACAACGAGCGTTCCAGAAGTTCTTCGTGAACTTGTTGGTTCCTGGAAGCAGATTGTGTGGGGGCGAATCTTGCTTTGAGCAACGGTGATCTTTATCACCCCAGCAAGCAAGTCTCTTCTTCTTCATCATCCTCTCTTCTGTGAGTTGTAACTCTGTTCTGTCTGTCTGAAACTGCGATTGCAAGAAAGAAAGAGATGTTCATTTTCTCATAATTGTTGTAACTGCAGGTTGTAACAGGATCCTTATATATAGTTCTTCGTGGAGATCGAGGATAGTCAGAGTGGAAACTTTTGTGTGAACCTCTGATCTCGGCCACGCGGTTTTCCATCCTTGATTTAGCCTCAGCAATAACAATCTCAAAGCAAGATCCGTGAAAGATGGAGAGCAACCGTGCGAAACTTCTCGATACAAGTTTTAACAAACTTGAGAAATTTGACGGGGATCATTACAACGCTTGGAAGAGGAAGGTCTGTCTTAATCTTCAACTCGCAGAGGTGGACTACGTTCTGACAGAACTAGAGCCGGTTGTTCCAGACGGTGATGATGCTACTATTCGGACAGTTGCTACTGCAACTGCTAAGCAGAATAAGTGGAGAAGAGACAACAACCTTTGCAAGTTGTTGATTCTGAACTCCATGGAGGATACTCTGGCGGAGTCATACAGCAAGACGGACGATGCTAAGGTCGTATGGGAGTCTTTAAACAAACATTACAAGACGGATGAGAACCACAATAAGATTCATGTGACTGAAAAGGTCTGGAACATGCAATTTGAAGACGACAAGACTATGTTGCCTTTAGTCAAGGAGTTTCTTAAGTTACGTCAAAAACTTGAGGATGATGACATGCCCTTAAACGACGCCTTTGTCGTGGGGGGGTATTGTGGCCAAGTTTCCGCCGCCTGGATGGAACAATTTTATCTCGGACATGCACATGAAGAAGATGCAAATAAACCTTGATCAACTACTGCACAAAATACATGTTAAAGATGAGTTGATGGCTCAAATCAAAGTGGACACGTTGTCCAAGCAGTTGGCAAAAGCCAACTTGGTGCATGCGGGCGACTCCAAAAGGAAGCAGAAGGCTTCTCAATACAAGAAGAAGGACTTCAACCATCTCAAGGTGAATTCTGCTTCGTTCAAGTCAAAGTCAAAGCCAAAGCCCAAGTCAGAAGTGACTTGCTTCAACTGTGGCAAGAAGGACCACTACCGGAGAGACTGCAGATCTAAACCCAAACAAACAGAGCAAGGTGAGCCTAACAAGGTTGCTATGATTGCGCAGGTTGTGACGGCTGGTGTTGACACTGACTGGTGGATGGACACTAGCGCATGCTGCCATGTTTGCTCGAAGGAGCTGTTTACCACCTACAAGCCTACAACTGAGAAGGTCATGGTGGCAAACCAGGTACAAGCTGAAGTACTTGGGACCGGAGAAGTGATACTGAATCTGACTTCGGAAAAGTCACTGACGCTTCAGGATGTGAAGCATGTACCGGTAATAGCCAAGAATATGGTCTCAGGAAGTCTTCTCTGCATCGCAGGCTTGAGGATGGACATCAATGCTGGACAGATGGTGATGTCGCATAAAGGAACATACTTCGGAAAAGCATTTTGTACCGAAGGGATGTTCAAACTTCAGCTTATAACTCCTGCAAACAACATTAATGCAGTCTCTTCTTCTTGTTATTCTCTTGAGTTATGGCATAATAGACTAGGACATGTTCATTATAAAAGGATAAACAAGATGTCTAATCTAGGACTTATCTCCAAATGTGAGGGTAAGGAGGTGGAGAAGTGTGAAGTCTGTGCGCAGACAAAGATCACAAGAAAACCATTCAAACGGGTTAACCGAAGCACAGATCTTCTGGAGTTGGTGTACTCAGATATCTGTGACTTCAAACATCCTCCACAAAGGCTAGGATAAAGTATTTCATTACATTCATCGACGACTACTAGAAATATGTGTTCGTCTATCTGCTCAAGTCAAAAGATGAAGCGTTCGAGAAGTTCAAGGAGTTCAGGACTGAGGCTGAACGTCAAACAGGACAACAACTCAAGAGACTTAGAAGTGATCGTGGCGGAGAGTATAGGTCTATTGAATTTGCATCGTTCTACAAAGAACATGGAATTGTCAATGAGACAACTGCTCCGTATTCTCCTCAGTCCAATGGAGTAGCTGAAAGGAAGAACAAGACGTTGGCGGAGATGATGAACTCAATGATGTTAACTGCGGGTCTTCCAAATTCCTACTGGGAGAAGCTGCACTTACGGCTACGTTCATTCTGAACAGAGTACAGTACGCAACTTCCGATGTCACTCATGAACTCTGGTTCAAAGTCAGACCCAACTTAAATTTCATTCGAGTGTGGGGGTGCCTGGCGTATGTGAAGCTTCCGGACTTGAAGATTCAAAAGTTGGGTACGAGGACCACAAAGACCATCTTCTTGGGATATGCTGAAAAGAGTTATGCTCGAAGGTATCTTGATATTGAGTCAAATCATATCATCGAATCTCACGACATATAATCTTTGAAGATAAGTTTGCAAGGCACAAGAATATTGTTATCGCAGACATTTCGGAGAATAGTGTGAGTGCACATGAGAGCAAAACTTCCAATAAAGATGTAGTCCAAGAAGAAGTCATTACAGAGACAACATTCAAACCGGAACTCGCAAAGCCGGTGTCTAAGCGAGTAAGGAGACACAAGGACTTCGGAGATGATTTCGTCACCTATCATATGGAAGCAGATCCGCTTACCTATGATGAGACGGTGAAGACCAGAGATGTCTTCTGGAAGGAGGCTATCAATGATGAGTATGACTCAATAACCTCCAACAACACTTGGGTGTTGGTCGATCTACCTGAAGGAGCAAAACCGATCGGATACAAGTGGATCTTCAAGAAGAAGTTGAAGGCTGATGGAACTATTGACAAGTTCAAGGCAAGGCTGGTTGCTAAGGGATTTTCTCAGAAGCAAGGAATCGACTACTTTAACACATATACTCCAGTAGAACGGATGACGACCATCAGGATGTTGATTGCTCTATGTACAATTCACAAGCTAGTCATTCATCATATAAATGTTAAGACAGCATTCATGAATGGAGAATTGACCGAAGATATTTACATGCAACAGCCAGAAGGATTTGTCATCAAAGGGTTTGAAGACAAAGTCTGCAAGTTAGTGAAATCATTATACGGTCTGAAGCAAGCTTCCAAGATGTGGCACGAGAAGTTTGATAAAGTAATAAGATCAAACGGCTACAGGGTCAGTGAAACGGACAAGTGCGTTTACACTAAGTTCGCTGACAGGAGAGGAGTCATCGTTTGTCTATACGTGGACAACATGCTAATCCTGGGTACGAATCTAGCACGTGTCACTGAGACAAAGAAGTTCCTTTCATCTAAGTTCAGTATGAAGGACTTAAGGGAAGCTGATGTTATCCTGGGGATAAAGATCATCCGAACAGACACTGGAGTAACGTTGTCACAGTCTCATTATATCGAGAAGATGCTCACACGCTATGGATATCAGGATCTTCCAGGGATCGATACTCCATACAGGTGTGGCAAAAAGCTGAAGCCAAATCCAAGAAAAAGTGTCAGACAGCTGAGGAGTACTCAGGCGTCATCGGGAGTCTGATGTATCCAATAACTGCGACTAGGCCTGACATAACTTTCGCCGTGGGAATGCTGAGTCGGTTCACGAGCAATCCAAAAATGGAATACTGGAAAGCTGTGAAGAGAATGATGAGATATCTCAAGAGGACTCTGAAGTATGCACTGCACTACAGCGGTTATCAGACAGTAGTGGAAGGCTTCAGTGATGCAAGCTGGTATTCAGAAGTAGAGAGCGAAAGGTCCACATGAGGATACGTCTTCTCTATCGGTGGAGTTGTTATATCGTGGAAGTCGAAGAAGCAGACTATGCTCTCTCATTCCTCGATGGAATCTGAGTTTTATGCACTGGCTGTTGCAGCGGAGGAAGCAGAGTGGCTTCGGGAGCTCATGTATGATCTTCCATTGGTTGGTGCGCAGATTCCGGCAGTACCGATATACTGCGATAACCAGGCAACTGCAACGGTGGCATCAAATGACCTCTTAAATGGTAAGAAGAGGACTGTGTGGTTGAGGCACAGGACAGTAAATGATCTGATAAAGACTGGAGTCATTGCCGTAATTGATGTTCGAAGTCAGGAGAACCTGGCGGACCCGTTCACCAAGGGTCTCAAGCGCCAACTGGTCGAGAACACAGCAATCAAAATGGGCTTGAAGACGTTCTGATATTGTGTCTCTGTAATTCTATCATAAAGTTTTATGCTATTAGTTCAAAGAGAAATCTACTAGGCATCTAGATTTTGGTTCAAAGAATGACCATTGACTGAGAGAATATCAGGAACAGTGGGTAGTCCTTTGAGACATTAAGGGGTTACGGACCCATAACCACTGTTGTCTACTAATTTTTTTATCTAGAACAAGACCTGTGGGAGGATGACTTAGACGCCTTAATGAGTTCTCAGGCATTTTGAATGTCTGGTGTACTTACCAGGAAGCACGGTAGTGCAGCACTACAAAGGAGCATAAGGTCTCCATGCTACAGTGGGTGACACCACCAATAGGTTCCTCGGTAAGGGTAATGCCTCGGCTTTGTGAGCCATGTCACAGCAGCGTAGCACCGCACATAAGCAGATAGCCTAATGTTGTAGAATGAAGAGAGTAGGCAGCACTACAAAGAGGCCGGCATCCTCATGCTACAGTAGTGTGACACTACAGAGGTAAAAGATGTAAATCCTCGGCTATGCGAGCAATGTCACAGCGACATAACACCGCAAGGAAGCGCAAGGCTTCATGCTGGGTAGTTTGGCACTACAAAGAGGCTGGGACCTCATGCTACAGTGGCATGACACCACGATGAGGTTTAGCCTCCGCTCTGGGCCATGTCATAGCGGAGTAGCACCGCAAGGAAGCTCGAGGCTTCATGCCAAGGACTCTTTAAAAGAACTCACCTAGAGTGTATGGAAAGAGATATAGGCCGTCTCTTGAGGAAAAACTAATATACGCCAAAAATACATACACCGAAATCAGGCGTGCACATGGCCTTTAAAATGCAACCGGAAGCACAGCTGATGTCATTGTGTGAGTGAAAAGAATTGCAGCTATGGTGCAGAATTCAAGGCTTAGTCCATTCTTGTATCATACTGTTGTTTGACCAATGTGGGAAGATTCAAGTCGAAGCGACATCTATCCTAATGCATGATGGGAAGTCACTGTGGGGAACGCTCAACCCATATATATATAGATGTGGGGGGTTGCTGGTGTTGTTTCCTTTAGACTAGTAAAAATAGTCCCACATTGGCTACACCACTAAGTGGGTATCTCAATATAATACTTTGTATGAATTGAGGTGTGCACATGGGGTGTGGTAGGGCACATGGGTACCATGTGAAGGTGTTTTCCTAGGAGAAAAAATGATTAACTTCTCAATGAAAGCATTTATGCTTTTTGTCATTCTCATGGAATTATTTTCATAGGAGCTAAGACTCGAACTCGGACTCGGACTCGGGCTCAAGGGCGCAAAGTGGCGCTTTCTTGGCGCAATTTGCACTTAGCATGCCAGCATCGGTGCAGGCGCTTGTGCGCATTTAATGCGCTCTCATGCGCGAGCTTCATGCGTGGTCGCATGGGCGGGTCGCATGCGTTGTCGCATGTGCTGCGGCTTGCGCTGCTACTGCTGCGGATATATTTGAACGGTTATGGAAAGATATGGTCTGTTATTCAGATCCGTTTTTTGTGAAATTTGAAATTAATTCGTGCCTATCTTTTAGGGATTCGTAATTAATTTGTTCCTATCTTTCGGTAACTGTTGGGCGACTAGGGTTTTCACCCTCTATAAATACTCTCTTGGTGTCTCTTTGAGAACTTACTTCGAAAATTAGGAGAAGAAGAGAGTTGCTACTGCCGCCACCATCGGAGTCCAGGGTGTTCGTGCGAGTTCAGACAGATGTGACAACGAATGTTCCAGTAATTCTTCGTGAACTTGCTGGTTCCTGGAAGCGGATCGTGTGGAGGCGAATCTTGCTTTGAGCAACGGTGATATTTATCACCCCAGCAAGCAAGTCTCTTCTTCTTCCTCCTCTCTTCTGTGAGTTGTAACTCTGTTATGTCTGTCTACAACTGCGATCGCAAGGAAGAACAAGAGGTTCCTTTTCTGGTTATTGTTGTAACTGCAGGTTGTAACAGGATCCTTATATATAGTTCTTCGTGGAGATCGAGGATAGTCAGAGTGAAAACGATCAGAGTGTTATTGCCGAGGCTAAATCAACGATGGAAAATCAGAAAAAAATTTCGTCGCAAAAGTCTTTGTATTTACGTTTGATTTTTACTATGATTTTGGCATATTGGTTCGTGCGCTTTTTTCGGTCATCACAAAGTCTATCGGGTTGGAAGAACAATTTTCGTATTTTGTTTCCAACATAGTGGCATCAGAGCTTTTGGTTAGAGCAGTATCAGGACAGTGGCTGCCAGGTTTCAGGAGTTGACAGTTAAACCGAGTAGAAGAGATGGATGCGAAACAAGTACGCATGACGGTTCCAATTATCACTATTGACGGAGCAAAATAAAAGATTTGTTGTTTGTCAAAAAGTTGCATATTTAGGTATTTGCTTCCGAAAAATCCAATAAGGACTGAAATTTCGAACATATACAAGTATGTGGGTGTATCAGGCAGTTCGTGGACGAGAATGTATATAATAATATCGTCAATATTTAGTACGCGAAGACATTGTAGGAGAAGTCGGAATCCTTGTATGCGAAGAAGACCAAGGTAAACAAATTATTCTTGATCTGACAGATGATGGGTCTTAGGTACAATAATGGTTCGTCTATTACGAATCACTTGAGTGAGTTTCAGGGCATAGTTGAGCAGTTATCCTCCATGGAAGTAAAGTTCAACGATGAGGTACAGTAACTTTGATTGCTATGTATATTGCCTGACTTGTGGGGGACCGAACAAGTGTCCATGATCGCTTCTGCTCCAGAAGACGTGGTTAGTCTGGAATTTGTCAGAAGTGGGTATTGAATAATCTCAAGACACTTCATCCACATCTCATTCAGATGCACTTGTTTCAGAAAGCCGAGACAGAAGTAAAAGCAAGGATCAGTTGTTGCCTATTTTCAAGGAGTTTCAGGCCTCCATTGAAAGGGAGACAGACAAGAAGTTGAAATATGTTCGGTCCAATAATGGCGGCGAATACATTAGTTCCTTTGATATCATATCGTAAAGAGCAAGGAATTCAACACCAGAAGTCTCCGTCAAAGATACCTCAGCTCAATAGTGTAGAAAAGCGTATGAACAAGACACTGATGGAGAGGGTACAATGTTTGTTCTCAGAGGCAAACTTACCGAATAATTATTGGGATGGTACAACAAGGAGCCGCCATACAGTCATCTTCGAATGTTTGGGTATAAGGCCTTCATGCATGTACCAAAGGACGAGAGGTCCAAACTTGAGTCGAAGATGGGGCAGTACGTCTTTATCGACTATGGTCGGGATGAATTTGGGTACAAACTCTATAACCCAATTAAAGGAAAGTCCTACTGAAGCAGAGACATGATATTCGTCGAGGATTAGACCATGAAAAATACTCAGGATTCCAAGATATGCCTTATATGCCTGAGGATTTGTCTGAGTTAGAGTCATCGCGCTTCAAGTTGTTTCCAGAGGGCACTGTAGAGAATCCAGTTATGGGAGACCAGTACATAGAGTTGCTCCCAACCTTGGTCATCAGCCTATGATGATCAGGACGACCCTCAAGAGGATGAGCATGCCGAGAAGGTAGTTGATGAAGGGAACGAGACTGTCATTACACAGCCAGCACCAGAGGTTTCGTTAAGGAGAAGCACGGAAAAGCGTCGACCATCCACGAGGAACTTGCTAGATGAGTATGTGTTATTGACTGACAGGGGAGACTCTGAAAGTCAGTGCTCTAAAAATCAACTTAGGCGGCTGCGCACCAAAAATTCCCTATTCGGACATGTTCAGCGCCTAGGCGGGCCTGTGCAATTGTACGATTTTAAAAAAAAAATTATGCTTACTTGTATTTTTGGGTTTTAAGATTTGATTTGGATTTTAGAACATTAAAATTTCATATTTAAATTTTAAATTTCAAAAAAAAATTCACGTTCGGCCGTCTAGGCCCTAGACGGCCCTTCGTCACACCAAGTTCGTCTAGCAAAACTTAGAACACTGATGAAAGCTTCGGAAAGACGATGGAAGACGAACACATGCATGAGTGGATGCATGCCATATAAGAGATGGGTTCCTTACAGGCAAAAATATTTTGAAGAATTGATGGAAGTTCAGAATGAAGCAGACATAAGATGCTACAAGCCCTTGATACAAAACGAGGATGGTAGTCAAAGGCTGCAGTCAGTAGAAGGACAGATTTTAATATGAAAAATTCGTTCGTTATCAAATTATCATCTATCAGGGTGGGTGCTTATAACTGTTATAGGTATTATTGTCGGTGTACCAGTGTTGGGGCTGAAGCCCGAATAAGTGTTTTATTAACACATTTGAATCGTGACCAATGGTCCAAATGCTTTCAGATTTATGGAACTTTAAATAGGTTTTGCTACCCTAATTCATTATCATCTATTCCAAGAGATCAAAGGTGAGAGCTTCTCGAGTTTGCAATTTTCTAAGAGGAATGAAATTCGGAGTTTCAGGGATTGTTTGGAAGAGTGGTCGTGTTCGAGGAGTTTTTTATTGATTTTTTTCTCGTCTTCGGTAATCTTTTTATACTATTGTAATCTTTTTCGAGTATTGTGGTGATCCCTGTGGATCGGTGAAGAAGTTTGTAAAGGAGCCAGGTGTATTTCCTTTATTCCAGTAGTGGAGGCTTTCTCGAATTGGACTCCGATTATCCCATAGTTTTTTCTATCATAATTTTCTACGTAAAAGTCTTGTTGTTTGTATTTGGCTTGTTGTTTGTATTTGGCTTTTAGTGTGATTTTGACATATTGCTTTATGCGTTTTTTTCGTTCCTCACAAAATTCGTTTCGTTCCCAACACATTGGATGGAATCCTCAGAAAAAATGCTTATAACTGTCAATCACGAATGACGTCAGGTTTCAAAGATTTCATGCCATCATTGGATTACAGTATAGAAAAGTGCACTATTTCCGCTTCAGAAACTTTGTACTTCGCCAATATGGAGGTAATCATTTGAGATATAAATTCAAGATGTAGGATATAATCTGAAGATTGTATATATCTGGTAAAGTGTGAGCAGATTTAGTATTTTCAAATTAAGTTTATCATTTAAGCTATCTCAATTGTCAAGTATTGAAATCTTAAATGTGTTTTAATTCGACATATATCCACGGCAGCATGTCAGAACTTTGAAGATCAAACCTGAGATGATTTTCCTAGGTTCATATAGTAATGGAGAAATTGCACCAATAATATTTCTACAATCAGACTGTTTTTGATGTAAAAGCACACTATATTGAACAAGTAACACAACCACACCACACATCACGAATTCCGATTTATGGTGTGTCCACATGTATCTGGGTGTATCCTACGGGTGTCTGACAGACACAGGGCACCAATTCCTGGTGTGCCTATGCTTCCTATAAATGCATGATGAGTATACAATATACACTCCGTGCCAATGCAATTTATGTCTTGCAGATGCAAAGGCTTGGAAAAACATTGACAAACTTATGGAATCTCATGGGTACATCTGATGAGGAGCGACAACCATTCATTCAGATGACAATATTCATATCATCAGCTAGAAATGAAATATCTAACCCTGGAAGCCTTACCCTCGATATAATCCACCAGGTAAAACGACTTGCATTTTCATGCCTGAGACTACAGCTATTTGACTAATTCGGAGCAATCCCTAAAATTCTAAAGATGCACTGCAAAAACAATCCAGGTCGAGTGCGAAGTTGAGAGACTGGACCAACTGAAAGCAAGCAAAATGAAAGACCTCTTTCTCAGGAAAAGGATAGAACTAGAAGACATTTGCACAAACTCACACATGGAAATACCTTCACAATCCAACATGGAAAATATTGTGAACTTCATCTTGTCAGGTGAGATTTGTTCTTGACTTTTCAGCATCGAGTTATAATTATAGGAACTTACCAATCTGATCTGGACATATGATGTATTGCTCCCTGAAGGAGAGATGGAACATGTGGACCTTCTCACCAGAATGGAAGAGCATATAGCAAAGGCAAAGGAAGAAGCTCGCAGTCGAAAGGACATAATGGAGAAGGTTGAGAAATGGATGGCATCATGCGATGAAGAACGGTGGTTGGAAGAGTACAGTAAGGTGACTCTTTATACAAGTCACACAATCACAGTTGCATGTTCATATGCAAGTAGACTTCTAGATCATCTCACTGTTTGATCGTCCACAGGACGAGAATCGTTACTCCGTCAGCAGAGGTGCTCACAAGAACTTGAAACGCGCTGAACGTGCTAGAATAATAGTAAATAAAATTCCAGGTAAAAAAGTTCATGTTGACAAACACAGTTTATAATTGAAAACCTAACTAATAAGATTAATGCAGGTTTAATCGAACTACTGATAGCAAAGACTAAGATCTGGGAAGACGAAATGAAGAAAGTGTTCTTGTACGATGAGGTCAGATATCTTTCTCAAGCAACTCTTCTATCCTCCTACGGAACTTGCTCATATCATTTAACTGGTAACTTGTACTGCGCAAGGACATTTACAAGCACTACAAATGCAATGTCACAGAAGTGCACATACACCTTTACACTGCCACACAAAATTTGGCTCAAGCGAAGTTTATAATAATATAGAGTATTGCAATAATCGTATACTATTATCATGAAATATTCCTCAAATAATTGCTTTTTAGGCTACAGATATCATTGAGGATAATATTGTGAAAATCATGAAAAACACTTAAAGACTCCTCACAAAAGCCCACAACAACAGAATGGGATAAAGCATGCTTTAGGTGTTGAATTCATTTGTAAGAAACTATAGTTAACAAATAGAATTAACCAGTTCTAGAATTTGAAATATTAATGTAGGTCAGTTTCTTGGCATGTACGAATGGATGAAAAGGATCAGTATTTGAGATGTCACAAAATACACATTTCTCAAGAAATTTAATCCAATTGACTGCTGATTTTATAGGTTCCTCTTCTAGCAATGCTCGAGGAGTATACTTTGTTAAGGAAGGAAAAGAAGATTGAGCAGTACAAGCAAAGGGTGAGTTCTAACTCTAATCACAGAAGACAGAAATAAAATAAGAAAGAAGATTGTGCTGCGTGCATAATGAAATATTGGATGAAGAACGTTTCCATAGACAGATTAAAAGCAGTTACAATTTTCTCAGCATCTTAATTGCCAATATGACTGTTACGTACAGGAAAGAAAGCGAGTACAAGGTCAGGCAGTAGTGGAACAGGAGAACATTTTTGGGTCAAGGCCAAACACAAGTAGCTGTCGTCCTTCAAATAGAAACATAACCAGCAGCTTTTGTGAAGCTTCTCCATTTGATAAGAGGTTGCCTAATATGACTCGGCAGCTACGACCAAACAACTCCACAACCCAAGGAACAAATGTCAAGAAAAGTAAGAAGACCCAGATACAAAAGATTGCCGGGATTCACAGGCAAGCTTCTCTTATTAGAGCAGATACTGCATCAGTGATTTCAGCAACACTTTCTGGCTCATCATCTCCTTGACTTTTCATCAGTGAAAAACATTTGGCTTGATTTTGTGTAATATTATGAAATGCTTGTAAAGAAAAGACAGTATCATATCATATCATATCATATGGCTAAACAGATTGTGTAACTACCTCTTAAAATGCTTGGTGAATAAACATTAACTAGAGGATATTTAAGCTGTGCATATGGTAGATATTGATTCAAATACCTTTATGAAACCAAATTACCCAAAGATACTGTTCCATTCCAGGCAGCGGGTGAGATCGGCACCATTTTTGGTGTCCCATTTCCTCTTTTGTTATGATACAGTACCTGTCAACCAGTAACCATGTCAGAAATGTCTCCGCCAATAAAATTAAAAAAGCTTATCAATTAGCACATTAATAACAACAAGCCAAATAGCCAAAGAACTAGGTTGTTTGATAGGTCCTTTCAAGCACCCATGAAATTGTGTGATTATAGAATCTACAATTACTTTCACACTCACACGGGTGTTTTTGATGCTCATATGAAAATTGCTAGAGTTTGTGTCTGTAAGTAGTAAGTACTACTCATTAAAACTACAAGCAGCTAGAGGCAGTCGGACAGGAATTACATGATTTCTTTTTGAGAAAAACAGTTGGAAGCTATGTTTTACGGACACGGAAAAATGGTGTCTGTATCCATATCGTGTCGGTACCTGTATACGTATTCATGTAACATAGGTGATTAAATGGTATCTAACTGAAAATGTCTGTATTCCGTATCCATGTCGTGTCCTTATCTTTATATGTGCCCCTACTTGTGCAACATAGGTGGGAAGACACCCTCATTTCATTATAAACATTATCATTGTCATCGTCATCATAACCTAAGCCTTCTCCCTTCAAATGGGGTCGGCTATGGAGCATAAGAAATATTCATATAAGATTTGATAAAAATATATGATCGACTGTCGAGCTGACGTCAACCCACCATATTAGTAAAAAATTCCTAGCCAAGGTAACTATGAGCATGAGAGGATCAAAGTCGTAGTGCACTAGCGCGCCCGAGGACGGACAAGCCACGGATTAAGCTAAGCACATGATCGGATCAAGAAAGCCAATATTTCCGGATTTTTTGGCTACATCTCCAGTACAGACCGAACGTCCACTAAGGAAGGCCTTAAGGAGATGGTTAAACTCACTATTCTAGATACCTCAACCTTCAAAACAGTCAAAACTGACATTGTGCCTCTCCCGATACGGAAGCCAAGATGTCATTTAGAGGTGTCGGTAGAGTCATATATTTTCTTCCTTAAATTGTTATTCCATTCCATTAATTTCTTAAAACGATGTTCATAAAAATGAAAAATCTAATAACTAATAAATAAAAATTAAACCATTGCACATGAGCTCTTTTACCAATAGCAGAAGATCGCACAGAGAAGTAAGGCTTAGAAGCCGCTAACCTAAGATGGATGCGGCTTACCACACTGCATTTATTCTTTTCATGGACGAATTCCTAAAAGAAGGGACCATAAAATCTAGCTAGCCAGTTGGCATGTAGGTAGACGTACCTTCTGGATCGCAGTTTAAGCTCATGCAACCGAGAGGCACCACCAAGTTCTCTGAGACTATACAAAGTCTAGATAAAGATGTAAGATAATACATTCTTGCTATAAGAAATTGATTTCATTAGTGTAATGGACGCAAACCCGGAAAAATAATCATTCGAAGAGGTTCGTGTCAAATTACCCCATTTTCTATAATTCCCTATATTTTAAAATTAATCTTAAATTGATTTATTCATTTATTTCTAATGTTTCCTTAATTAGATAAACTAATAATATCATAATTCTAAATATTTTATCTCTACTCTTATAATGAAGCTTGGAAACGACTCAAAATTGAGCCGTCTAGGTCGTTTATAAATCCTCCATTATTCATAAAAAAAATTCGAAAAACAAACAAACTTCCTCTCTTTTTCCGCACATATATATATTTAAAAATTAAATTTAAAATGGATTAAAAACTAATTTTAAAAATTAATTCAAAGGAAAAAAATGTCAAAAAAATTTAAATTGTTTAACAAATATTAATTCAAATATATTTAAATATTTAAACTATTTTTCAACAATATCATAAAAATATTTATTTTACGTGCACACGGAAATTTACTAATACCTAATAATCCCCCAACCATCCCCACCAAACTTCCCACCCAATCCTCCTATCTAATTACTTCTTAATAATTTATTAACATTTTTTGTAATTAAAACCTGACAATCTTTTAAAAACCCTCTCTCCCACCACCACCCCGCCCCCTCCCACAGCCACCACTGCCCCCCACCCCCCCCCCCCCCAACCCACCCACCCTAGTGCCCACCTCCAACAAGGGGAGCATTCTTTGGGTTCTTGAAATCAAGGCAAGCTCCACTCAAATTCTTCTCCAATTTTGAATCCCTAAGTCAAATTTCATACCTTTAATCACAAACTTTTGAATTCATGCATGCATAAATCTCAAGCAGGCGGAGTGGGCATTCAGAAGGGAAGACGAGGGAGACTGGCGGGAGGGCGGGATTGGAGATGCACCCATGTACTCGCCATCAGATTTCTCTTTATTCAAAGCTGGGGTCGTCTAGCGACTTTAAGTCCCTAGGGGGGGAGGGGGAGGGAGAGGGAGAGGGAGAGAAGGGAAAAAGCATAGTAATTAAAAAATTGTATATGTTATAAAGTAGAAAGAATAGAAAAAATTGTTTCTTCATTCACTATATGAATTAATTAGAGATCAGTCTTTTATATAGACTTACAATTGAGATTGACATCTAATAATGATAAGTAAGAGAATAAATGTCAATATATGATATCAAACAATTAGGGTAATGCCAAAAGATATCAACCAAATATAGTAAATTATTTATATTTATAACGCTCCCCTTTGGATATTCACCATTAATTAGTCGGTGGTGTATGCGCATTTGTTTCCTCATTAAAACCTTACTAAAAAAATATCTAATAAAAAAAATTTAGTTAAGAAAAAAGAGTACTACGTGCAGAATTTAAAAATATTCTTTACAAGTCATACTCCCCCTCAATACAATGGATCTGTAAACAACTAGTTGATCCGATGATTAAGTCGTCGCATGCATATTCCGTGTAACAACTTCTGAAATGTGGTCTTTGGTAATGCCTTAGTGAACAAATCGGCTAAATTTTTATTTGATCTTATTTTCTTGACTTGGATCACTTTCGTCCTTTGGAGCTTATGTGTGTTCGCCATTAAATTTTAAAGTTTTTTAGAAAAAACTTGATTTAATAAACAAACGAAAAGAGAGTACAGAAAGGAGTCATAGATAGACAGTCTAAGTACAAATTTGTGTGCTGGAGGGTAACGACGGAGGGTTAGGAGTGTAGCAACTATCTTTACTCCGTGGACGATCCGATGCGGAAGCTCTTCTCTCTTGTTCGAGTGTAGATTCGCAGATAGCCCGTCCGTCTTTTGTTTGGGTGTGGTACCCTACTATTTATAGTCATCCTGGGCGCGCATATGTTGGGCCGCATGGATGTTAGAGGGTGCCACGTGTCCCTTTGTAACATGGTGCAGCTGTAACCGTGAGCAGGTTGAGCTACCACGCAGGCGTTTGTTGGGATTTTTCGTTTCTGAAGACCTAGGTGGTTCTCGTCCTTTGCGGGCATGAATTGGTCAGCTTGACACATAGTCCGCACTTGGTTGAAGAGAATCACTCTTGCCGTATTCAGCAAGATTTGGTCTTCATGGAGTCTGAAACCCTTGTAGGCAGAGATGTATGGGACATATGAAGTCTGGGACGCCTAGAGCCAGGGACGCATGGGACCGCATGGAGTCTAGGACGCGTAGAGATAGAGACGCATGGACCGCATGGAATCTGGGACGCTTGGGAACAGAGATGCATGGGACCGCCTGGAGTCTGGGACGCATGGAGCCAGAGACGCATGGACCGCCTGGAGTCTGGGACGCATGGAGCCAGAGACGCATGGGACCGCATGGAGTCTGGGATGCATGAAGCTAGAGACGCATGGACAGCATGGAGTCTGGGATGCCTGGGGCCAGAGATGCATGGGACGATCGCATGGAGTCGCATGAGGCCGGTTGTGCTGTACACGCGGTACTACACATCCTTCGAGAGTGAAGTTTTGTGTTGACGTGAGACTTTTGTCGTTTAGTGTGTTCACGTCTTTTGAGGAAGTCAGAAAATCTTTTTTGTCAGAAGTCTTTGTCAGAGACGATCCTGCTGATGGGATGTCACGTTAGGTCTTTCTGCGGCCAAGCTGCTTCGGCTGATTGGGGCCGCATGGATATCGCCTTAGTTTGGGTCGCAGGATGACTCTGCAGCTTGATTTGAGCCTCCTTTTGGGGGTGCATGGATGTTGGCTTGTTGGGGCCGCATGGAGACTCTGCGGCCTGATCTCTTCCGAGTTTTCGTTTTTGGGGCGCATGGTTGCATAGCTGTTGGATATTTTCCATGCTTCTACAAGACCCCCTTCAAAGTTTTCAAACTGATAAGTTTGGAATACTTTGAATAAGAAGCATGGAGGAATAAGCACTTTTGGCCGCATATGAGCGACATGCCGCATAGTCGATCCTGTCAGACCGTCGAATCATTAAATGAGTGGATTTGCTCAATCTTTTGACCAGATCTCTCCGGATTCTGAGCTATCCCTTAGCATGGGGCTCGGGCGTCGATTTTCAAGGATATTAGGGTGGATCGCGAGAATCGAGACGCCGAGTTCATCCTCATTAACCGTTGGGTTCATTTCCTCGATCTTCCTACACATTTGTTGAAGCCTATAAATAGGCGGCCAGGAGAGAGAAAATTGTATCCCCTCGCTTCCTTTCCCCTTTTCTCTTGTGGAGGATGCTGAAGGCTGCGACTCTCCTTACCAAAGAGTTTATCAGGGGCAGTCTCAATCCGTGACCTCCTGACCTAGATATTTTGCTTGGAGGTAGGTTAGTACCACCCTTCTTATACTGGTCTGTGAAGGACACAGAGGCACCAGTACACCGTCTTGCTGCAGAATACTTGTCTTGTACATGCACAAACCTCTTTACAGAGTTATGTCATGTGGACGAGTACTCCTCTGTAACATACACGTCGAGCATTGGCGTGGCCATTTGCTTCCATTGAGGAAATCCCGCTAGGGGACTTTGGTGGGCTTATTACTTTTTGCGCACTAAGGTGCAAGTAATAAGTTCGAAAATAGTCCCTATCAGAGGTAATATGGGCGTGATAGGTTTTGTGGACTCATTACTTTTTGCGTACGTTAGTGCAAGTAATAGACTTGGAACAAGCCCTACCAGAGATAATATGGACGTGGCAGTTTTTGTGGACTTAACACCACTTATGTACTTTGGTGAGTACGGATGATAAGTGGGGATGACAACTGATATCAGAGGTAATATGGACGTGATGATTGATAGCCAAGACCCGAGAAGTTTTCTCAAAGTTAATATGGACATGGCAAACTCAGTCGGGGAGGGATGCTAGGACGATAGTTCAGGGGTGACGTAGACGTGAGCTGATCGATAGTTATACAGAGAGATTAGGTATTATCCCGAAATTTTCGTGGAAGGAGAAGGAAGCGCGCTAGAGGTAGTATGGACGTGGTTGTTTGCTTCCATTGAGAAAATTCTGCTGAGAGACTTTGGTGGACTTATTACTTTTTGCGCACTAAGGTGCAAGTAATAAGTTTGAAAATAGTCCCTATCAGAGGTAATATGGACGTGATAGATTTTGTGGACCCATTACTTTTTGCGCATGTTAGTACAAGTAATAGATTTGTAACAAGCCCCACCAGAGGTAATATAGACGTGGAAGTTTTTGTGGAATTAACACCACTGGTGTACTTTGGTGAGTACGGGTAATAAGTGAGAATGACAACCGATATCAGAGGTAATATGGACGGGCTGATCGATAGCCAAGACCCGAGAAGTTTGCTCAGAGGTAATATGGACATGACAAACTCAGCCGGGGAGGGATATTAAGACGATAGTTCAGAGGTAATATGGACGTGAACCGATGTCCGAAAAACTCACTGAGGAGTAATTTGTTGATTGTGGCCTATCCAAACAGAAGATAGACCTAAGGATTGCTCCGCTGGGGAGATTGGTGGGAAGATAGCTCAGAGGCAATATGAACATGGCTAGTGTCTAACGAGATTAGTTTTTGAGTGGTCATTGTGGGTGTAACAATCCGTTCCGCTCAAGCGGATAGCCAATTCAAACGCGCAAGTGCAACGACCCGACCCATTTTGCTCAGCGAGAAGACTCGTTTAAGGCAAAGGATTTCCAGACTTGGCCCTTTAGGAGTTCAGACTTAGACTTTCAAAGGCTTGCTCGGAGTATCGCTCGACCGAGGCAAATCATCGCTAAGGTGGGTGGCTACGATGAACTTGTCTTTGCTTAGCCAACACAATTAAAAATATGGACGATACATGCTAGTCAATAGGTGAATCACCCCTTGCATGCTAATAAAGAATACAACGCACCTAGATAAGAGAATAATCTCATCTTGTTTTGCTTGTGTTAGAACATGAAAATAAAACTTGGCTTATAATTGGACCATCGCATGCTACCTTTGCTTCGTGCAAGTAGACCCCGTTATGCCTCGAGTATATTATTTTATACTCTTCGTAGTGCAATGTTTCACTTGTTTACACTGCACTCCTTATGAATTATGTCACTCGATATGTCCCTGTACGGTTTCACTCATTGCATTACCCCCTTGGACCCATACAAACGTAAAGGCTAGACTTACGTTCTAAGGTAGACTATACATTATGTTTCCTTATGCTTATGTTTCCAACAAATGCGTGCTTGCCTGCTTACATTGTAACTTGTACTCGCTTGCCTCGTTCTAATGCTTGTCACTTATATGCATGCCATAATTCATCGCACTTCACTATCTGTGATTCGTTCAGTTGAGGCAGGAAGGCTATCAAGATAGTCGTTCTGAGCCAAGTATAGAACATTAAAAGTATTCGAGACCGTAAGGTCGCCAAGGCATTTCCCGAGCTAGGGGACTGCATCAATGGACAATTAAGCAAGATAAAATTACAACATCTCTGAAAATCAATACTCGTCATGTACTGAATCTGACGGCTCGGGGAGTCGATACTGTACTGAATGAATCTGAATTTGTAATTGTATCTGTACCTGCGAGAATATGGAAAACTTGAGGATACGCATGGTCACGGACAACTTGTGCACAAGGTGGGTTTTCGAATCCAGTTTCGCGGACGGTCGTCGGGGCATTGAGGTCGATCCGATCTAGACGGAACCAACTGGTAGTCGTCTGTTATCGACGGGATGGGTACAATGTTGTCCGTATTATATTTTTCTTGCACTCCATCTTCGTCTCGAAACTATACTGTCCGCTATGGAAGTCATGCTAGTGACCTTCTGTCATATAGATTAAGTTGACTCGATTGCGGCAACCCGCGTTTGAGTCATTGCATTGTAGGCGACTGCTCTATGTAACACACTTGTACCTATAACTGTATTTGAATACCTGAGAATCCAATGCAATACACCCGAGTAATCTGTATAACTCGTGCTCCTGAAATAGAACCTCGCTCACGACACTTGTGTTTGCTTATGCTATTGCCCCTGGATTTTATTATATATGCTCATGCTTGGTTTAACTTGGTTTGCCTTAGACAGAAAAGGACAAATGGTAAGTTGGTAAGTCTCATCGTGTTACTCGTATATCGCACGGTGCACTGCCACACGAGTTAGGATTTTCATTATGCCATAAAACTGATCATAAGGCAAGATTAGAAAGATAATTTAATAGATGTTGCACGGAACCTTTATAACGTGTTTGAATTTATCGAGCGGGCGAGAAGCCTCCCCACCAGTGCATTCATTTACTGATAACCCACCAGATTGCTTGCAGTTGCGAAAGAACCTCGTTCGTTGTGGAACCCCCTTCGTGTGTGCTAAGACGTGGAGTTCGCTCTAGAGCCTTGGAATGTTGCGTCTGAAACTGAAGCACATATACAAGACATAATGTTGGAACATCGCCTATGTAACATTCCACAAATGTAGCCACTTGGCACACTTTTACTGTTTCAAGAGAGAGGACTTGAGCTACTTATAATCTCGGTCTAGCGCCACTTGTAACACTTGTTCAATATCAATAAAGAGCTTGTTTTAATTCTATACTTGTGTTATTCAATGCTTCCGCTATTGACGACACTGTGAACTTGTTACCAATCGCCTATTCGTTTCTTATTCTATTGCACTCGGATTATCTGTGCGACTTTATGGCTTAGATATTTTATCGCCTGTTCGGATCATGGCCTTGCATAGGCACAGCTTGTGCTCGTGCAGTATCACATCCAGATGGAAAAGATCGTTCCGCGGGAGCGCTGGCACGGTGATTCGCGCCTAGCGGGGACGGTCGATTACCTGCGGGAGATCGGGACGTGACAGTGGGAGTATGCGAGTGGACCTGAGAACTGCTCCGCTGGGGAGAGTTTTGAGGATCCATCATCTGTTGTGTATCCAGGGATCCTGGATACAGATGATGGATTTTACAAGAGTTTTATAAAGAAGGGAAAAATATTGCACATAGGCATTTGCTGGGGATGAGGAACCAAGAGTGTAGAGATGTACATCTGGGCTATCCCGCTAGGGATGAAGGGAGTACAAGTCTAATTTAGACGTAGTACTTTTTCAGGAACTTGCTGTTGATAGGCATCATGAGCAAGTCGCCGTTGGGTTTCACTAGCCGGTAGGCGCCTTGGAGAATACGGACTCCACGATGAACAGGACCTCCCATTTAGGCTAGAATTTGCTGGCCGTCTTGTGGGTCATAACCACCAGCATCCTTACGGTTAGGACGAGATCACCTACTTAGTAGGTCATCTTCTTCACTAGTTTGTTGAAGGCTCCAAAGAGACGTGCTTAATATAGCTCAATGCACTATTAAGCTAAGAGATATTTCTCGTGGAGTACTTCTAACTCTTGTAGTCGTCGACGGTGGTTGATGTCAACGTCTAATTGGTTGGCGAGAGCTACTCAGAGTGAAGGGATTTAGATCTCGAGCGGAAGGACCGCTTCGCTTCTGTATACCAGAGAGAAAGACGTATTGCCAATAGTGGTCCGGATAGTTGTACGGTAGGCCTAGAGACATTCACCGAGCTTCTCATTCCAGCCGTGTTTGTTGGAGGACACAAATTTCTTGAGGAGCTTTATGATGGTATTGTTGAAGGCTTCTGCCAGACCATTTGCTGCTGGGTTGAAGGTAGTTGACACTACATTCTGAATCCAGTTTTTATCACAGAACCGGTAGAACGCATAGCTTACAAACTGTAGACCATTCTCGTGAATGATCCTTCATGAAAAGTTGAAACGGTATATGACGTGATGCTTGACGAAGCTGATCACGTTGGAAGTCTTAACTTTCACGAGTGGTACGACTTTCGCCCACTTGGAGAAGTAGGCGGTGATGGCGAGGATGAATCGGTGTCCCTTGGATAAAGGTGGACTAATCAATCCAATGATGTCCATACCCCGGGCTTCGAATGGCCAGGAAGCAATAGTCGGGTGTAGGAACTCTGAGGGCTGGTGGATGAAGTCTGCATGGATTTGGCATGCTTGGAACTTCCTTGTATAGTCGACGGTATTCGCTACCATTGTGGGCCAATAGTAACCTAAACGTCGGAGACGGTCCTGCAGCTTCGGATCGGGTTGATGGGCACCGCGGACGCCATCATGGGCTTCCCGAAGCGCATGTTTGGCTTCTGTGTTCGATAGGCATCGTAACAAAAAATCGTCGTATAAGCGGTGATACAGCATTCTAGTAGCCGTATCATAGTAGAATAGAAGGAAACGTATCCTGATGGACGTGGCTTCCTTTGGGTTCTCGGGGAGAATTTTATAGACTGCGTAGTCAATGAATGGAAGTCTCCAATCTTGGACATTAGTGTGTACTTCCGCCACGTAGCTCAAACATAGGCATCGATTATTTTTGGGGCAGACCAGCTCTTGACCGATCACCGTGATTAGCTAATGAGTATCGCTTGGGACTGCCAAGGAGGCAGCGAGGCCGGCTAAGGCGTCAACCTCAATTTTTTGCAACCGAGGGACATGCTTTATGAAGAACATCTCTAAAGTTATGATAATGCTAAGCGTCGCTTGGTGGTAGGGGATCAAGTCTTTGTTTTGGACTTCATACTCGCCCTGGATCTGTTTGACTATTAGCTGAGAATTACCGTAAGCCCCCAAGTATTATACGCCAACTTGTTTAGCAAGTTGGATCCCGATGATTAAGGCGTTGTACTCTGCCACACTGTTGGAGCATGGCTCCGTGAGAGAGTAGGCACGATTGATGACGAGGCCGTATGGGAAGATCAACACTATCTTGACCCCAGCGATGATGCCGCCTTTGGACCCTGCTCTTGAAGAGCCGTCAAAGAACATTTACCACATAGCTTCGTGTAAATTGACGTTGGAGTCCGTCGCCTCTTCTGGAATCTCTTCATAGAGCTTCAAGGTTTCTGACCCTGGGTGGGCTGCCAGAAAGTCGATCAGTGCTTGACCCTTGACGGCTTTCTGTGGGAGAAACACCATATCATATGGAGATAATAGTATCGTCCAGGTATCCAAGCGGGAACTGAGTGCCCCTAGTTTGTTCATGAGGACCCTGAGTGTCACGCCCCGGTCCCGTCCGGGCCGCCGCTCCGCCCTGTCCCGCCCCGTGAGGCCGGGATTAACGAACCGGATACGCATCACCGTGCCTCGGCGCGCCGGACGCGAATCACCGCGCCCGTCCCGCGGGTGCGAGGGAGGAAAGGGAGCTATGCGAATGGCCCGTTCGAGCTTTCGGGGGACGTGATGCCGCACGGGCCTGGGGTTGCGCCCGTGCAAGGCCAATCGTTTAAGTTGATAGTTGGCTATCATCGCATCAATCGAGTTAGCAGCGGAAAGGGACTTGTTGCAATGCAATGCATTAGCCAACTGAGTGTTCGGGACAATCGAGGCAACTTGGGTTTCCTTTAGCAAAGGCACACGTTCGTTCCATACATTATGCCCCCTTATACGATAGCATTCTCGGGGCAACAATCGAAACCAGGATTCCGGGTCTTCGGGACTGTGGCACGCCTATCGCTTCCTCGGACGATCCAGTACCTGCGAACAAGTAAACTGTTGGTGGGTCAGCACTTTATACAAGTACTGGTGAGATAAATCAACTGAACAGAAGCAAGCATTCACTCAAACAGGCACTAAGTAATCATGTTATAAAATATTACATTACTAGTGATCTTTCTAGTTTTACCTAGGTTCGTTTCATGCAGTTCGCTAGCAGAGTCATATTACTTGTTTGGAAACATGTTTGGAAACAGAGTTTCATATTGAATATGCAAGCAAGCAAACCGTTCATGTTTCAGGGTGTGCGCAGCGTGTCTCGTGCGACTCGAGGGTCTGATGCAAAGCTAGACACACAATGCACATTCTTAGGGACAGTCACTATCCAAGCCAACACAATGACTTAGCTATATGCAGGGCGGTCCCCGAGTATCTCAGGATCGGCAGCTGGTGGAACAGCATACCAATGACTCTTTATCTGATGCTAGAGGCAGCTGTGACTCATGGTTGCTTTGCACTATCATGGTAGCAGCCGTGACACATGCAGTTCAGCTCTCCACCAATAGCCATTGTCCGACCGCGTGCGAATGCATGGAACACTATCAAATAAACTCTAGTATGCAGACGAGACGAACCATCAGAATACACTCATTGTTGCGGGGCAATCCGACTTATCACTTGAACACGTTCAGGCACAGTATGGTTCTCTCGAAGCATAGACGATAGTGAACATGTTCATGCACTCTAAGCAGGCGATTCAGGATTCTCGTTTAGCAGACATTTGTTTCAAAGACAAGCTAGGTGAGTTCGTTCATTAACATGCAAGGCAGGTTCTATCATTCTCTTAAGAAAATATTGCAAGCAAAAACTCAGGTTATTATTAAGGCGTGCAAGAATCAGAGAACGAAGTTCTGCCCACTCACCTTGATATATAACGTCGGCGCGGAGCGGGGCGTTACATACTTACCAACCAACAAAAAGTTTCGTCCTCGAAACTTCAAGGATAACTTCTCGATATCCCGAGTAGCGATAGTGCCGTCCCTCGCCGTACTCAATCGAAACAATCAAGCAATTCAAGTTCAGGAAACATTTTGCACTTTGAGAATATCTATGGACTTATTGTATGGAACGCTCTTTGCAAAACCATATCGATAATATCTCAGAGTCATAGCAACGGATTTGGGCCAGAGAATCGATTCCGCTCTGATACCATTCTGTCACGCCCCGGTCCCGCCCGGGCCGCCGCTCCGCCCTGCCCCGCCCCGTGAGGCCGGGATTAACGAACCGGATACGCATCACCGTGCCTCGGCGCGCCGGACGCGAATCACCGCGCCCGTCCCGCGGGTGCGAGGGAGGAAAGGGAGCTATGCGAATGGCCCGTTCGAGCTTTCGGGGGACGTGATGCCGCACGGGCCTGGGGTTGCGCCCGTGCAAGGCCAATCATTTAAGTTGATAGTTGGCTATCATCGCATCAATCGAGTTAGCAGCGGAAAGGGACTTGTTGCAATGCAATGCATTAGCCAACTGAGTGTTCGGGACAATCGAGGCAACTTGGGTTTCCTTTAGCAAAGGCACACGTTCGTTCCATACATTATGCCCCCTTATACGATAGCATTCTCGGGGCAACAATCGAAACCAGGATTCCGGGTCTTCGGGACTGTGGCACGCCTATCGCTTCCTCGGACGATCCAGTACCTGCGAACAAGTAAACTGTTGGTGGGTCAGCACTTTATACAAGTACTGGTGAGATAAATCAACTGAACAGAAGCAAGCATTCACTCAAACAGGCACTAAGTAATCATGTTATAAAACATTACATTACTAGTGATCTTTCTAGTTTTACCTAGGTTCGTTTCATGCAGTTCGCTAGCAGAGTCATATTACTTGTTTGGAAACATGTTTGGAAACAGAGTTTCATATTGAATATGCAAGCAAGCAAATCGTTCATGTTTCAGGGTGTGCGCAGCGTGTCTCGTGCGACTCGAGGGTCTGATGCAAAGCTAGACACACAATGCACATTCTTAGGGACAGTCACTATCCAAGCCAACACAATGACTTAGCTATATGCAGGGCGGTCCCCGAGTATCTCAGGATCGGCAGCTGGTGGAACAGCATACCAATGACTCTTTATCTGATGCTAGAGGCAGCTGTGACTCATGGTTGCTTTGTACTATCATGGTAGCAGCCGTGACACATGCAGTTCAGCTCTCCACCAATAGCCATTGTCCGACCGCTTGCGAATGCATGGAACACTATCAAATAAACTCTAGTATGCAGACGAGACGAACCATCAGAATACACTCATTGTTGCGGGACAATCCGACTTATCACTTGAACACGTTCAGGCACAGTATGGTTCTCTCGAAGCATAGACGATAGTGAACATGTTCATGCACTCTAAGCAGGCGATTCAGGATTCTCGTTTAGCAGACATTTGTTTCAAAGACAAGCTAGGTGAGTTCGTTCATTAACATGCAAGGCAGGTTCTATCATTCTCTTAAGAAAACATTGCAAGCAAAAACTCAGGTTATTATTAAGGCGTGCAAGAATCAGAGAACGAAGTTCTGCCCACTCACCTTGATATATAACGCCGGCGCGGAGCGGGGCGTTACACTGAGGGGGTTGACTCGCAAGATTACATGAATCGTCTGTCCAGCCACGTAATGTCGAATTTTATGAATAGAGAATACTAGAGTAAGGCATTCCTTCTTAACGGCGGTATACCTATGCTCCGCATCGACCATCATCCGTCTAAGGTAGTATATGGCATGCTCGTGGCCTGCATCACTATTCTGGGCTAGCAGGACACTAATAGATTGCTCCATCATGTGTACGTAGAGCAGGAAGGGCTTTCTCATTATTGGGGTCACCATCACACATGAGGGTTTGATAGGTACTTCTTGATATCGTTAAATGCGTGTTGGCATTTTTTATCCCAGACAAAGGAGACACCTTCCTTCATGAGCTGGGTGAACAGCCGACAATGTCCAGAGAGGTTTCATATACATCTCCTGATGTATGCCAGCCTTCCTTGAAGGCCGTGGAGTTCCTGGAGATTCTTTGGCGGGTTGATTTCCAGGATGGCCTTGGTTTTGTTGGGGTCTATGTGAATCCCCCGGGAAGTGATGACGAAACCCAAAAATTTGCCGCTGGGGTCTCCCAGGAATGAGTTGGTAGGGTTCATCTTGAGGCGGCGTACGCGCATTAAGTCAAACACAGTCCTCAAGTCTTGAAGGTGATCATCTTTAGAGCGACTCTTGACGGCGATATCATCGACGTAGAATTCCACCATCTTGCGCAAATGTTCATAAAAAATGGTGCTCATAGCCCATTGGTATGTATCACCTGCATTCTTTAGACCAAAATGCATGACCGTGTAGCAGTATATGCCTATTGGGGGTCCGGAATGATGTATGTTTCTCATAGTTGGGAAATATCTTGATTTGGTTGTAGCCTGAGAAGCCGTCCATGAAGAACATGCGCTCAAAGCCACAAGTATTGTCAATTATTATGTCGGTGATCGAAAGAGAAAACTCGTCCTTAGGACAGGCCACATTTAGATCATGGAAGTCAATGCAGATCCGGATCTTCCCGTTCTTTTTGACGACGAGCACGATGTTGGCTACCCAGTCAGGATGATATTCTTCGCGGACGAAGCCACTAGCTATCAGTTTGTTGACTTCAGCTTCGATGGCGTTCATAATGTCCGGCCGGAACCGCTATTGCTGTTACGTGACAGGATTAGCGTTCGGCAAGATACTGAGCTTGTAGACCGCGATTTGAGGATCCAGCCCTGGCATATCTTTATAACTCCAGGCAAAGACATCAATGTATTTCATGGCAAGCTGTAGCAGGGATTTCCAGTCTTCTTCGGACAGACTTTTGTTAATGAAGATAGGTTTGCGGGAGGATTCATCACCCAGATTGACTTGTACGACTTCGTCATCGGTATGAGGTTCTCGTTGTTTGAACCGTATCTTCCACTACGCGTCTAGGCATCGGTCCCACGGTTTGACTTTAAGGAGTTCCTGTGGATATCCGTCATCTTCCTCAGGGTCAGCTGACACCATGTTGGCAGACAAAGTTTGCTTAAGTATCTCCCCGATACTTGTCACGACCCGATTCCTTAGAATCGTTGAGGCGTCCCCCGAATCGTGACCGCCGTGCGGGCCTGGGGTTGCGCCCGCACAAGGCTTTAATGATTTGCATAGCAAGCACATATTCAGAGTACGCAGATAAATTGAAACACAGATTTGAAACATGGAAAAGTTCTCTTTATTGATAATGAACATCTATTACAAACTCTTGAACGAGTCAGCTAATATGCCGAACGACTTACAAAAGAGATGACTCAAAATGAGATAGCAGTCCTGTACATTACATCCCTTTACTAAACTTCAAAAGATATAGACCTCCAGGCTGGAGGATAGCTTTGCCACAGAGCTGCATTGGTGTATGAAGAGTTGCAGCTTCTGGCTTCAAAATGCTTCAAGGGGCGCGGTAAAGGTGCGCCAACAGTTGGACTGGATCGGGAAGACGACTTTGGCTCCTCGCTCGGTTCGCCTTAGTGCGGAGAACCTGTTTCAACGAGGGTCAACATATCGAAACATGCTGGTGAAGGCGAGCTAGCCTGACTATACCAATCAACACGTTGTTTTAATGAAGCATGCATATTTGTGGGTTTCTATCTTGCCTTAGTTCATTTACAAGTAAGCAGCATATAGAATTTACTGAAAATGAACGTGCCACCGTTCGGTAGATTTTACCTGCCCGTCTGAATTACCTGCACAATACTTACCATGCCTTCCCTGCCACGAAGACACAAGTTAGTATACAACAGGTTTAAATATACACGTTGAACACACGATTCTTTGCAAGCCATATTCACATGATAAACACACGAGGCGTTGCAAGCATATACACACGAGGATCACTGGCTTGATGCCATAATGGACTAGTCAAGGACAAGGATAGCATGCAACGGGAAAACACGAGGAGCTCAGAAAACACGATGCGTTGCAAGTTATCCCGTCCGCACACGATTGACTATAAACACGAAGTCTGCCCGGATCGGATCGGTGCCAGTGCCCCAGCGACCGTCCGCAGAACTTATATCCTTGTGCACAAGTTGTCCATGATCGAACACACGATGTTTAGTTAAGTTATCATTTCACGCAGTTGAGGCAACACGAGTAATGCATGTTTCATTTTGCATAGCCTCTAGGAACAGTTATGCGCATACACGATATGATTCATAAATAGCACAATTTATAGAAGAAGTTATATTCTAACTACAATTTATGCATATGATGAACATTCCGAACGAACAAGCATGCAAGTAAGTAACCGTTCACGAGTTTGATTGACAAGCAGTAATAACCAAGTCTATTCTCTTTTATCTTGGTTTCTTTTATTATTACTTGGTATCGTTTGATCGGAGCGAAGAGAATACAAGTGTTTTAGCTGTGAAGCTTGGAAGCAGGGCTAGCTAATCGGGTCGGTAGCCACTCACTTGGTTGGAAGGAAAGGAGAAGGAAAGAGGCGCTTCACGACTCCGCTCGCAAGCCGCCTACTGCTCGTTCACCTGTACACGAATAGCTCGATTAATACTTCTTCCTCTCTTTCCAATCTCGGAATAGAAGTGCAGTTCAATGAACAAAACAATGAAAACCATCGAAGCCGTTCAAGGAAAACAAGCAAGTCCCAAAACCAACTCAAAGCACGAAAGCGACAAGCGACTTCGAAAACCGAGGCAATAAAAGATAGCAGCGGAGAGGTCCCTCCTGACTCTGCCGCTAAGCCGATCCTTGGGGCGCAGTCCACTGAATGTGGGAATCGATTCCGAAGAAACAAATCCATAACGAGGACGAGTTCTTAATTCAATCTATCCCGATCGAACGATACCGACTTGTGTTTCTTAGCCGCGCTCTCCGCACCGGAAGAACGGGGCGCTACATCCTACCCAACCAATTGGAAGTTTCGTCCCGAAACTTAGGAATAATGCTTACCGTTAGGGGTTATTACGTTACGGGCGATGAACAGGAAGGTTCGGGCAGGAATTTATGGCATGGCCTAGATTGCCACAAGCAAGACATAACCCAAGTCTCTTACGACATTGATTGAAGGAGTGCCCACATTTGTTGCAGTATCGACATACTTGGTTGGGATTTGCCCTGTGCTGACCACCGTTGTTTCGGCGCTTTGCAGCAGTGTTTCCTCCATCGTTGCCTTGGCGTTTGTGATTATAGGTATGCACAGTGCCGGTGGAAACGTGAGGATACTGTGGTTCGAGAGATAGGGCGTGATTCATGACTTCACGCATTGTTCCGTACTGATTATTGACCACGTGCGAATGGATGGCAGGGCGTAGTCCACCTTCAAACCTTCTGGCTCGACTCGCTGCATCAGGTAAATAGGCCCTAGCGAATTTGGAGAGTCGGTTGAATTCGGCGGAGTACTGCTTCACTGTCATACTGCCCTGCCTCAGTTGCACGAAATCATTTTCCATTTGACGTTGTACTGGAGGCGGTATAAACTCCTCTTCGAACGCGGCACGAAAGGTCGTCCACGAGATCGCCTCCTCTCTGTGATCAAATTGGAGAGATCGTCGATGCACGTCCCACCAATCGTGTGCGTTGAGGCAGAGCTGTAGTTGCGCGCAGGAGACGCGCTTCTCTTCGGGGACCTCTAGCAGAGCGAAGTGATCTTCTAGTTATGCTAGCCAATCTAGAGCTACCACTGGGTCCTCAGTCCCGTTGAATGGAGTGTTGCAGACTTTCTTGAAGTGGCCCAAGTTGAAGGCAGTCACGTCCCTCGTCCTTGGAATTTGTGGCGTCTCTACTTCAAGCACGGGCTGTTCCACCGGAGTCGTTGCTGTTGCGGCGGAATGGTTGGCAGCCAAAGTCTGAACGATCTGTTGCAGGGCATCTACCTGCTTCTGTTGGACCGAGAATCGGGTCTATAGATTACTCTCGAGCTTGGCTTGGCGAGCATCGTCTCGTTGTCGTTGCGATTCTAACATTTGCATTACCCGCTCAAGCGGGTCGACTTGAGATAAGCCTCGCTGGCTCCGAGAGCTTCCCGAAGTGCCCGAACTGCTTTCTTGTGTTTCGTTCGGTGCTTGCGCTGCAGATTGCGCTGGTACCATTCCTTCAAAAGAAGGTAAAATACATTAGAATCATAATGTATTATGGACTTATTGCATGAACGTATCTCATTTTGGCCTAGCGAGTCCAAGAGTTCGCACAGGAATTGATCGTTAAAGGAACTTTTCCAGCACGAAGTCTAAGGAACTTGAATCTGTGCTCTGATACCACTATGTCACGACCCGATTCCTTAGAATCGTTGAGGCGTCCCCCGAATCGTGACCGCCGTGCGGGCCTGGGGTTGCGCCCGCATAAGGCTTTAATGATTTGCATAGCAAGCACATATTCAGAGTACGCAGATAAATTGAAACACAGATTTGAAACATGGAAAAGTTCTCTTTATTGATAATGAACATCTATTACAAACTCTTGAACGAGTCAGCTAATATGCCGAACGGCTTACAAAAGAGATGACTCAAAATGAGATAGCAGTCCTGTACATTACATCCCTTTACTAAACTTCAAAAGATATAGACCTCCAGGCTGGAGGATAGCTTTGCCACGGAGCTGCATTGGTGTATGAAGAGTTGCAGCTTCTGGCTTCAAAATGCTTCAAGGGGCGCGGTGAAGGTGCGCCAACAGTTGGACTGGATCGGGAAGACGACTTCGGCTCCTCGCTCGGTTCGCCTTAGTGCGGAGAACCTGTTTCAACGAGGGTCAGCATATCGAAACATGCTGGTGAAGGCGAGCTAGCCTGACTATACCAATCAATACATTATTTTAATAAAGCATGCATATTTGTGGGTTTCTATCTTGCCTTAGTTCATTTACAAGTAAGCAGCATATAGAATTTACTGAAAATGAACGTGCCACCGTTCGGTGGATTTTACCTGCCCGTCTGAATTACCTGCACAATACTTACCATGCCTTCCCTGCCACGAAGACACAAGTTAGTATACAACAGGTTTAAATATACACGTTGAACACACGATGCTTTGCAAGCCATATTCACACGATAAACACACGAGGCGTTGCAAGCATATACACACGAGGATCACTGGCTTGATGCCATAATGGACTAGTCAAGGACAAGGATAGCATGCAACGGGAAAACACGAGGAGCTCAGAAAACACGATGCGTTGCAAGTTATCCCATCCGCACACGATTGACTATAAACACGAAGTCTGCCCGGATCGGATCGGTGCCAGTGCCCCAGCGACCGTCCGCAGAACTTATATCCTTGTGCACAAGTTGTCCATGATCGAACACACGATGTTTAGTTAAGTTATCATTTAACGCAGTTGAGGCAACACGAGTAATGCATGTTTCATTTTGCATAGCCTCTAGGAACAGTTATGCGCATACACGATATGATTCATAAATAGCATAATTTATAGAAGAAGTTATATTCTAACTACAATTTATGCATATGATGAACATTCTGAACGAACAAGCATGCAAGTAAGTAACCGTTCACGAGTTTGATTGACAAGCAGTAATAACCAAGTCTATTCTCTTTTATCTTGGTTTTTTTTATTATTACTTGGTATCGTTTGATCGGGGCGAAGAGAATACAAGTGTTTTAGCTGTGAAGCTTGGAAGCAGGGCTAGCTAATCGGGTTGGTAGCCACTCACTTGGTTATTACTGCTCGTTCAAACGACTCCGCTCGCAAGCCGCCTACTGCTCGTTCACCTGCACACGAACAGCTCGATTAATACTTCTTCCTCTCTTTCCAATCTCGGAATAGAAGTGCAGTTCAATGAACGAAAACAATAAAAACCATCGAAGCCGTTCAAGGAAAACAAGCAAGTCCCAAAACCAACTCAAAGCACGAAAGCAACAAGCGACATCGAAAACCGAGGCAATAAAAGATAGTAGCGGAGAGGTCCCTCCTGACTCTGCCGCTAAGCCGATCCTTGGGGCGCAGTCCACTGAATGTGGGAATCGATTTCGAAGAAACAAATCCATAACGAGGACGAGTTCTTAATTCAATCTATCCCGATCGAACGATACCGACTTGTGTTTCTTAGCCGCGCTTGACTCTGCCGCTAAGCCGATCCTTGGGGCGCAGTCCACTGAATGTGGGAATCGATTCCGAAGAAACAAATCCATAACGAGGACGAGTTCTTAATTCAATCTATCCCGATCGAACGATACCGACTTGTGTTTCTTAGCCGCGCTCTCCGCACCGGGAGAATGGGGCGCTACAATACTGACATCGATGTCCCAAGTGGAAGATTGTGAAGAGTGGGAGTAAACCTCATCTTATTCATCTGAACATTCGAGGGTTGTGGGAGGCTTTACGTACCCTAAGCCATGCTTGGTCTTATGATAGTAGTCCTCCGACTTCCATGCGGGAGCAGGTAGACGTAGGGGCAGCCATCATCCCTTGTCGCAGTTTAAACCCCGGTTATTTTTAAGGTCATAACCCATATTCTAGATGATATGTTTGGCTTGACCGCTGAACCGGTAGAGTTATATTTTGCCGGTGTTGAATTCTGGCTCTTGTTCCTCCGGGGTGAAGGACCGAGGGCATTCAACCCTGCTGACTATAATAGGTTTGTCTTCCCTCCTCCTTGTTGGAACCGTGAAGTAGGAACCTTGACTAGGGAGGACTTGGTTTACTATGTAGGTGGTAGTCACCTGTGTTTGGAAGTGTAAGCCTAGGTCATGCTCCATAGAGTACAATGTGTTGATATGTGTACGCTCAAAATAGTTTAAAGATAACCCTTTATTGATAAAATAAGGTATCTCTTCCGGAGGAATCATATCATCGAGGGAAGGGACGTTGACCTGAGTGGCCACATATTCTTGCAGTTACTACAGTTTACCAGAGTGCGTGCTAGTTACTACGGTTTACCAGAGTGGTTATAGCCCATACGCCTACTGATTGTCCTCCCCTCCCATGATACTATGTGTCAAGTATGTGTCAACATATATATATATATAGCATATACTTATGACTGAAAGAAAATACACATGCAATGAATATACAAAAATATAATAAGCATGCAAAATACTGTAAGCAATTTGACAAGGTATCTTGCCTGGCAAGAAAGCTGCAAAGTGTAACGTCCAAGAGTCAAGCACACAGGATCAGAAATTATGGCATCAGAATGAACGTCTCCAGATGCTAAAATAAATATCACCAACGTTCCCAGAATAAGCGAGATAGCTAAAAAATACTACCCTTTCGTCCAATTTGGACACAGGGGCAAAACGGTAATTTTGGGTTAAAGTGGGGTCCATGTGTGGCCCATGTTGCACCGAAAAGCGTGCCAGAGATAAATATCTCTAAATGGGAAAAATTATAGGTTAAACTAATTCTAAACGTCAATACGAACTCAATGGTACGTCCAATTTTGGATTCCGGTGAGCCGAACACAAATTCGTCCAAAAAGTCAACCGTGAGGCCCACAAATAGGCGGCTTGGTCAACTATCTCAGAATCACATGAAACTTGGGTCACAGGACCAGCGTGATATCACGAATCCAATGGCACAAGTTTCGTCGCGTTCTGACGAGTGTACACTAAATGGTGCGGTGTTTTATAAAAGTCGCAATATGGGACCTTTTCACGGATACGGGGTGATTCCGACGCGCCCACGCGTCCGAATCAGTTTTTACGAAAGCCCACACGTCAGGACATACCATGTGCGCCTTTTGGTGCAATTGGTATGCGACGGAGCAGTCCCGTTTGGCGGCGCGCGCTCCGTATCATAAGTTTTTATTATTTGAAAATAGGTTTTTTTGGATTTTCAACCTAATTTAATTCCGCATATAACACCAAATAAAAATAATATAATTAACAGAAAATAATCTAGGTTAGGTGGTCTTCACATAGAAAAAGGAGTTTCTAAGTTTGGATCTCTGTGGTGGGAGATACGAGTCCTTGAACATAGGTTATCGCAACAGATTTCTGTAGCGTAAAAGTCATGATTTTTCTTAAAGTTGCCGCCGATTTTTACCTAGGGTTTAGCATTGAACGATGGAAACTAATACATAGAGTTGGAAGAGGGATATGTGGGGATCATACCGGCGAAGACGAATCAGAATTTGGTTGAGCGAGGAGGCGGAAAACAACGCGTGAACAGGGCTAAGTCGTTGTGTATTCCGGTCGCGGCGCGGGCGTTGACGCGGACGTGGTGGTCGCGGCGGCGGTGCTCCTGCGGTCGGCGGCGGCGGCACTGCGATCGGTGGCGGTCGCAGGGTCGAGAAGATGAAGATTAGAGTTAGGGTTTAGGGTTTTGTGGTTTAACAAGTATATATACATAGGGGCGGGGGTCGGATGAACGTGCGGGGTGTGGGTTTTATGATGCTGTCGCTGCTGTTGATTTCCTTCGCGGGTTTTGGGTAGGCTTAGCGGGTAGGGTAGATAATGGGTAGGGTTTTAGGTATTAATTATTTCTAATTCTTTTTTTCCTTTTCCTTTCTTTTTCTATTTCTATTTCTTATTCTTTTTCTTTTTTCATTTCTTATAATAAACTCTATATATATATATATATATATATATATATATATATATATATATATATATATATATATATATATATAATTCTAGAAATTTATTTTAGAGCATACAATAAATCTATCAGTTGTCCACAAGGTCTCCTACATAAAAATAATTAAGGTAAAATAATAATTGCTCCATAAATCCCCTATTGCACAAACACCTAGAAATAAAAATCCAATAAATTCTATTTCTTCTAATTAGCTAATAAATACTATAAATTAATTAAATAATTAATTAAATAGTTAATATGGTTTATAAAATTAGGGATTTTATATTCTACCCAACTTACAAAAATTTTGTCCTCGAAATTGACACTAACCCATATTCATAATAATCACTATAGCTATTACACTACATTGCTATCTAGCAGTGCTTCCTAAAAGTCATGGTCTGCCATTCTAACACTTCCTCATTTATTTTCCATATACTATTCTATTTCTAACTCATCTACACTACCCAACTTACAAAAGTTCCACTAGTAGTCAAAGTCTCTTGAGGCTATGGTCTAGATTGTTAGACGAATTTATTTATTGGGTCAAGAATCTTGGGATACATGTCTGGAATCTCATAACTATAATTTTTTTTTGTAACCGTCAAGTATCGTAGTCTAATACCGCCATACCACCTGACCAGTATGTCTGTAAATACTTCGACTACTTTATTATAACGGTCTAGCTGCAGCTGTCGCTACTTCGCCAGCGATTTGTCATAGTTGTCAGTTCGTAACAAGTGCCTTCAATTATTTCCTAAGCATAGTCTAAGTTTTAGGGCAACACTTTAGGTCTTGCCTAACTTATAAAACTATTAGAAGTATAACCAATTTCAACAATCCAACTAATTCCTGTTAGACTAAGGGATGCTATTCATGTTTTAAAATAATAAGGGGATACAGATATTGCTATAGTGCATATACATAAGGGTTATCATTATGTACTCATCTTTTAGTTATTAATCATTTACTAAACTATTTATTTTTTTAACTAACAAAATAAGGGTGAGGTTGAAGTAAACCAAATAATTCATGATGGCATGAAAAGATGCGACTATGATAGGAAGAGTTAAGCACGAGATAAGGAATGGATATAGAAGAGAAGATAAGCCTTCCCAAGGGTGAGATGGTGATAGGGAAAGAATACTACTACTGCTACTCGAGTCATCTATTAGCATTGCGTGTATGCCATCTGGGTAGAACATTAATATATCCTCATAACTGCTAAACTACCATATATATAATTCTATGTCTGCTATGCACCTAAGATCTCGTGTCACAATGGGGTCATGAGTATGCAATGACAAATATAACTAAAGGTTGTACCTGTATCTACGACTTCTTGTGCCTGCGCTCTCTTGTTTGTCATCCTGAGTGCTTGGCCTATGGAGTATATCTAGTACTATCCGTGTATCAACTTATACTAAGCACGAACGTTCGTCTTTTCGAAATAGGGGAAGACGAAAAACAACAATAAAGAATTCAAGGAGGAGGTGATAGAATACAAGTACGGGATTCAAAGGGATTAGAGAATTCGAAAGGGAGTTGCCAAGGCAGTTGTGGATTAAAATCTTATTTTGATAAATTCCTATTCGCATGTTCACATCAGAACAGTTATCTACCTGACATGATATGCTCTGACCAGTCTAGAGGGAAAGTATATTTGTCTAACAAGTTGAGTCAACTATATCTTAATCCACATAAGGTAGTGATACGAAGATCGAACCAAGCGCACTAAGGTTGATCAGACCATAATGCACTGATTCTGATTTAGATAATGTATTAGTGTAGGCCCCCAATAATACATATGTCATGAACAAGCTCAATAAAAGAATAAGCTTTCAAAACTAGGCTATAATAGCAACATAAGTCGAGGTAGTACAAAAAAATATAAGTACGCTTGATTATGATGGATGAAGGTATAGAATAATTTAAGTTCACCAAGAAGACCGGTGTTGTGCCTCTACAGTTGTCATACTAATTTCTTGTCTAAGTCTAAAGTCAACCAAATGGGTGTATGGGCCTCTAAGTTCGACAGTCTAGATAAACACTAAAGTTCTATAGTCTAGATAAACACTATCTTCTTATGCAAGCCTATAGTTGGTGTCATTCATTTATATTTTATTAATGGGTCAAAAAGACTATGTGATACTAGGTTATGAGGCATACTACCAAACTTATAAAAATTTAACTAATAGTGTTATTGAATACTATAGTGTATATACCTAGTACAAGGCACCTTCCTAACCCCTATCAAGCACGAAGGAAAGATTGACGTTGAGAAGGGATCAAGAAAGATGCAATACAAGCAATCAAATGAGAATGCGAAACAATCAAGGGAGGTAATTAAGTAAGTGGATGAGATCATATATTCTAATCCTAAGCGCAGGCTTGCTCGTTACAGTAATGTAACTGAGATAATATGCTCTCGAGCTGCATGGGCTACCACAAAAACATGTCACGCCCTAGTCCCAAAATACGTAGGACTAGGAACACATAAGCATGCCAGCCGTATGTATATGACAACTCCAATATATGGATACCATAATACACACGTACGCTGTAATATGAATATAAACTCACATATGGTATAAATAGTCACAAGTCACAGAAATACTAATCTCATCCACACAACAAGTCATAGAAAAGAAATAACTAAACTAGAATAATGAGTCTGAATAATCCAAAATAATAGTCGGGTGGAGACAAATCCACTACCAATGACCATATCAATACTAAAATGAGGGAGAATGGTAAATCTCCAATATAAAATAATATGATGATATAAGGTATCAGCGAAGCGATCCATCACTAGAGATAATCAAAGATGCTCAGAAGGTAAGACCTCCTCGAAAGAGATAAGTAGTAAGTCTTGATCCGTGCTCCAGTGAATAGTCACGAACATCTACACCTGGAAAGGGACCAGGTCCTTAGAGGGACGTAACAAGATACATAGAAGCTGCCAATTTGAATACAGTAAACATGCAATAATAGATAAAAATATATATAAGTACGCTGTACAAGACGATCTATATGAAATGCATAATGAGGACAACTTTTTGACGTATGGGCATGGGTAGGCTACTCTATCTAATCTCATAACTCACACACACGTCAGGAACATCATCAGCCGACATACCGCAGGGGTAGCGACCATCGTGACACCATCAGCCGACATACCGCGGGGGTAGCGACCATCGGACATGACGACCATAGTGCGTGCTAGTTACTACGGTTTACCAGAGTGGTTATAGCCCATACGCCTACTGATTGTCCTCCCCTCCTATGATACTATGTGTCAAGTGTGTGTCAACATATATATATATATATATAGCATATACTTATGACTGAAAGAAAATACACATGTAATGAATATACAGAAATATAATAAGCATGCAAAGTACTGTAAGCAATTTGGCAAGGTATCTTGCCTGGCAAGAAAGCTGCAAAGTGTAACATCCAGGAGTCAAGCACACAGGATCAGAAGCTATGGCATCAGAATGAACGTCTATGGATGTTGAAATAAATATCACCAACATTCCCAGAATAAGTGAGATATCTAGAAAATACTATCCTTTCGTCCAATTTGGACACAGAGGCAAAACGGTAATTTTGGGTCAAAGCGGGGTCCATGTGTGGCCCACGTTGCACCGAAAAGCATGCCAGGGATAAAGGTCTCTAAATGGGATAAATTATAGGTCAAACTAATTCTAAACGTCAATACGAACTCAACGGTACATCCAATTTTGGATTCCGGTGAGCCAAACACAAATTCGTCCAAAAAGTCAACCGTGGGACCCACAAATAGACGGCTTGGTAAAACTTGGGTCACAGGACCAGCGTGATACCACGAATCCAATGGCGCAAGTTTTGTCGCATTCAGACGAGCGTACACTAAATGGTGTGGTGTTTTGCAAAAGTCGCGATATGGGGCCTTTTCACGGATACGGGGTGATTTCGACGCGCACACGGGTCCGAATCAGTTTCCGCAAAAGCCCACACGTCAGGACATACCATGCGCACCTTTCAGTATAATTGTTATACGACGGGGCGGTCCCATTTGCGGGGAGCACTCCGTATCACAAGTTTTTGTTATTTTAAAAATAGGTTTTTCTGGATTTTCAACCTAATTCAATTCTGCATATAACACCAAATAAAAATAATGTAATTAACAGGAAATAATCTAGGTTAGGTGGTCTTCACATAGCAAAAGGAATTTCTAAGTTTGGATCTCTGTGGTGGGAGATACGAGTCCTTGAACATGGGTCATCGCAACAGATTTCTACAGTATAAAAGTCGTGGTTTTTCTTAAAGTTGGCGCCAATTTTTACCTAGGGTTTAGCGTTGAACGATGGAAACTAATACACAGAGTTGGAAGAGGGATAGGTGGGGATCATACCGGCGAAGACGAATCAGAATTTGGTTGAGCGAGGAGGCAGAAAACAGCGCGTGAACAGGGCTAAGTTGCTCTGTATTCTGGTCGCGGCGCGGGCGTTGACGCGGACGTGGTGATCGCGGCGGCGGTGCTCCGGCAGTCGGCGACGGCGGCTCTGCGGTCGGCGGCGGTCGCAGGGTCGAGGAGATGAAGATTAGAGTTAGGGTTTAGGGTTTTGTGGTTTAACAAGTATATATACATAGGGGGCGGGGGTCGGATGAACGTGCGGGGTGTGGGTTTTAGGATGCTGCCGTTGCTGTTGATTTCCTTCGCGGGTTTTGGGTAGGCTTAGCGGGTAGGGTAGCTAATGGGTAGTGTTTTAGGTATTAATTATTTCTAATTCTTTTTTTTCCTTTTTCTTTCTTTTTCTTTTTCTATTTCTATTTCTTTTTTTTCTTTTTCTTTTTTCATTTCTTATAATAAACTCTCTCTCTCTCTCTCTCTCTCTCTCTCTCTCTCTCTATATATATATATATATATATATATATATATATATATATATATATATACATATATATGTATATAAAATTCTAGAAATTTATTTTAGTGCATACAATAAATCTATCAGCTGTCCACAAGGTCTCCTATATGAAAATAATTAAGGTAAAATAATAATTGCTCCATAAATCTCCTATTGCAAAAACACCTAGAAATAAAAAACTAATAAATTCTATTTCTTCTAATTAGCTAATAAATACTATAAATTAATTAATTAATTAATTAATTAGTTAATACGGTTTATAAAATTAGGGGTTTTACAGTAGCTCCTTCCTACGTTGAATCCACTAATGGAAGTATTTGTGGCTACCAGACGATGCATCGGGATGCCCAAGGTCTAAAGCAGACTCCGCAGGATGATGCTGATTAATGAACCAGGATTGATGTACATCCGGTCCACCTTAATGGCGCCAATGTACCCTTTGTAATACAGTGGACGATCATACCGGTTGTTCTTTAGCAACATATCCTGTTGCGAGAACGTGATGCTAGATATTGCCTCCATGATATTATTGCAGTGGGGGCAAGCAGCCGAATCTTCAGCGGGCAGTTTGACCTGCGCCAGGTAGGTATCGACATTTTGTAATGCCTCGCTAAGAGCAGCCCGAGTGTCTCTAGAGAGCCGCAGAAGCTCAAATAATAACAAATTTGTCGGGGATTTAGCGAGTTAAGCCAAGACGTCAAAGTTATAGGACTTTTCCAATCCTTGAGCCATTTCCTTACGCAACAGCTTTGTCACGCCCCGATTTCCCGCAGGTAATCGGCCGTCTCCGCTAGGCGGGAATAATCGCACCAGCGCTCCCACGGGATGATCTTCCCCCTCTGGGCATGATGTCGCACGAGCGTAAGTCGCTCCCGTGCAAGGCCATAATCCGAACATGCGGTAAGAGGTCTAAGCCACAGAGTCGCATAACTAGTCCGAGTACAGTGGAATAAGAAACGTACAGGAAACTGGTAACTAGTTCACATAGTCGTCAATAGCGAAAGCATTGAATACACAAGTATAGAATTAAAACAAGCTCTTTATTGATATTGAACAAGTGTTACAAGTAGTGCTAGGCCGAGATTATAAGTCGTTCAAGCCTCTCTCTCTCTCTCTAAAATAGTAAAAGGGTGCCAAGTGGCTATATTTGTGGAATGATACATAGGCGATGTTCCAACATTATGTCTTGTATATGTGCTTCAGTTCCAAACGCAACGCTCCAAGGCTCCAGAGTGAACTCCATGCCTTAACACGCACGAAGGAGGCATCTGCACCGGACGAGATTTTCCCACATCCTGCAAGCAAACTGGTGGGTTATCAGTACATGAATGCACTGGTGGGGAGGCTTCTCGCCCGTTCGACAAATCCAAACACGTTATATAGGTTTCGTGCACCATCTATTAAGTTTTCTTTCTAATCTTGCCTTAGGATCAGTTTAATGACAATGATGTAAAACCTAACTCGTATGGCAGTACGTCGTACAATATAAAGGAACACGGCAAAACTTACCAACTTACCATTTGTCATTCCCTGTCCAAGGAAACCAAGTTAATTCAAGCACGAGCATTCATAATAAAAACCAGGGGCAATATCATATGCAAACACAAGTGTCGTGAACGAGATTATGTTTCGAGTGCACGAGTTATACAGTTTATCAAGAAGTATTGTAATGGATGTTTAAGTGTTTCAATGGATTGCTCGGGTTGCTCAATTTGTATAGATGACTTATACTCATCTCGTTCAGGTGTTTCTGATTTCTTGGATGCGATGCAATAACTCGCACGTGGATTGCCGCTAAGCGAGGATGACTTATCTATATGAACATGAGGTCACTGGCATAGCCATAAAGGATGACACATAGTCTCGGACGGAGATGAGGCATAACGAAAGAGTCATTGAGCGTTATCCATCATCCTGACCAAACATGGTGAGACTACCATAGAACATGGAGTCGGTCGGGTATCCAAGTGTAGGATGCACTACCAAGGGCCCGACTACTGATAATATTATGTCGCCCCAAACCGCGAGAGCATCCTACCGATTTGGTCACACAATACCCATATTCCTCCTAGGACGGTATGATCCCGGTACCCCAGTGATCGTCCGAGGAATCCATGTTATTATCTCGTGCACGAGTTGTTCATGACCATGCAAGTCTCGGGTCTTCCAAATTTATATCTTGACATGATAATCCATGACTCTTTTTATGAACGTGCATTGCTCCACGAGCTATGATTCTTGATTTGCTTGACATAATTCTTGTTCAGATGTAAACTTGACATGATTCTCGTTCAGAGTTCAACTTGACTTAATGCATTCCCCTAGTCCGGGGACTGCCTTGGCGACCTAACGGTCCCGATACTTTCAGGTTTACACTTGCACGGAACGACTATTAGATAGTCTTTCGGGGAGAACTAAATGAATGCATTACATGGGTAGTGTTACACGGTCGAGGTAAGGGTTATATGGCAAGCATTAAAATGAAGCAACGAATACAAGTTAACATATAAGCAGGCAAGCATTGCATTCATATAGAACATAAGCATTTACTTTGGCACGGGTCTATGGGTAAAGCGAGGAGTGAAACCGTAAAGGGGCATACCGAGCGACATGATCCAAGGACGTGCAGTGTAAATGACTAAACAGTGCACTATGAAGAGTATATATATCGTTCTACTCGGGGCATAGCGGGGTCTAGTTGCACAAGACAAATGTAGCATGCAAGGGTCCATTTATAAGCAAAGTTCCATTTCCATGTTCTAACATAAGCAATACAAGTTAGGATTATTCCCTTAGCTAGGTGCGTTGTATTATTTATTAGCATACATGGGGTGATTCACCTAGCGACTAGCATGTATCGTTCATATTTTAATTATGCTGGCTAAGCAAAGATAAGTTCATTATAGCCACCCAGCTTAGCGATGATTCGCCTCAGTCGAGCGATACTCCGAGCGAGCCTTTGAAAGTCTAAGTCCGAACTCCTGAAGGGCCAAGTCTGAAAATCCTTTACCTCAAACAAGTCTTCTCGCTGAGCAAAGTAGGTCAGGTTGTTACACTTTTGCTGTTTGAATCGACTGCCCGCTTGAACGGAATAGGTCGTTACAAGCTTGTCGAAGCATCCCTTTTTTGTTTGGACTTGTCCGCTGGTAGGGGTTGAGATAGACCGGATAAGACGGGACAAGTACAGTAGTTGGAGGTGCATTGACGTCGAGAGCTTCATAATCTTGTTGGTAAGCAAAGCTCGACCTGGTTGTCCCTGCCCAGGCCTCCTCAGCGGTGGAAGAAACCATGCGGCAAGACTTGGTTTTTCGTGTTTTAGGCTTGACGGCGGAAGGCGCTGCTTGCTGCGTCAAGTCTGGGACCAAATTTGGGTGGACCCACATGATCTTGCCCAAAGGGGTAATAAGAGGTGTCAGCCCGGCTGCTTGGTCGCGAGCTGGGGGAAGATTGACTACCTCCATTGTTGCCATTGGGATCGGTGTGACTCCGTCCTTGGCTTCCGTTGGTGGGAAGTTGTCGAACCTAAGGGACACCATGTTAGCGACAATTATCACATCATCAAAATCCAGGGAGAGAGCATTGGTATAGATCAGTCATTGGATGTACCACTTCAAGGTGTAGCACTCCTGCGTCGGGTGGTAAACGTACCGGTGGAAGTGACAGTACTTTGGGTTGTTCATCTCCTCCGCTTCAGGTTGACGTTTGACGTCGGGGAGGCAAATTTTACCTTCCTGCATCAGCATGTCAAAGATCGGCTTGACATCACTATCTTCGAAAGAATAGGTCTTCTTTGATTTTGGAAACTCTGTCTGCTTTTGCTCAGGCTTCTTGGTCACATTAGCGACCATGGCTTGCTTCCCTTTCGTATCGCGATTGTTGTTACCACTATTGCTGGGGCGCTTGCCATTTTCTCTACAGTAGGGATATGGATTCCCAAGTGCTGGACATCCTTAAGCTTCTTTTCAGCATTGACAGCGCTTATAATGAACGTCATCCAGTCTTTGAACTGGCTATCGCGTATCTAGAGGCTGACTGCCGGAAGCATGTTCTTTCGGCACATATCCATTAGTGTAGCCTCGGGATTGCCAGGGGGCAATATTAGCGTCGTTTGTCAGAACTGCTCGATGTAATTTTGCATCAGTTTTCTTTCTCCCTGGGCGACATCCATTAGAGAGGACATCGTTATATCATTTCTTGCCTCATAGAATCTGTTGAGGAACAGACGCTTGAGGTCATCGAATGATGAGATACAATTATCTTTGAGACTGTAGAACCAGTCGAAGGCTACCCCTACTAATGTCCCGACGAAGAGTCTAGTAAGGATAATATTGCTGCGGGGTAGGTGTCCCATTGTAATCTCGAAGTAACTCATGAACCGGCGAGGGAAAGAGTTGCCGTAAAATGTGTTTATGTTGAAGGGTTTGTATCTGGGCAGATACGGTACATCCCTCTATTCTATCGGGTATGGTTGTCGTACCCCAAGATCGTGGAGTGAGTCCCGATTGTCCATGGAGTCTAGGCAAGCCCGGAGTTTCTGGACCTCCTTTATTGCTTCCTTACCCTCGCCTCCTGTGGAGGGTGCAGAGGGCCAAGCAGGTGAGGATTACTACCCGCAGGTGGGGCATTTGTGTTTGAATCTTCGTTGGTCCATAGGTCCAAGTTTGCTTGCCTAGGGGTTCTTGCTGGCTGAGAAGCCATGCTTTGATTTTCAGCATTGTCTGGGTTAAGACTTGCATTGATGCACCCACCGTCTTCATCATGGCCTCGAGGGTCTTAAGGCGTTAGCGGGCACTGGGGCCTTCCTGGTCGTCCCCGACCATGTATACCGTCCTCACGTGGGGAGAGATGGACGAGACAGTGGATGATGCACTTTCTGTCTCAAACCCCTGGAGAGAGTAGTCATCGGGGAAAGCTGGCAGCGCCGTCTCCTCCTCAGACTCGGAAGGAATACTACCCCAACGTAGGAGGCTACATCAACCTGGAGAGGGGAGATATCTCCAGGGATCTCGGAGTCTGTTCCATGGGAATCGTTGTCTCCTTGGAACGCTGGATTGTTACGTAAGTCGAGGGGAATACTACCCTCATCTTGAGCCACCCCCAGGGGTTCTGAGGAATAACTACCCCTACTAGCTGACAGTTTCTTCCTAGAGCGGGTACCCTGGAAAATGCCTATCGTAGGTCCCATTGTTAGCCCTCCTGGTAATCCCCTTCGTAACGCACGGGCAGAGGGCGGCGGACTGGAAGTACTTGGCTTCTGTCCTCCCTTGGTGACGGGAAGCTTCCAAGTCGAGTAGCATAAGGCGGAGGGCAGCTCCTCCTCCTCTAGTACTTGCACCTGATTTCCGGGTTGTTGTCGGATGGGTGTTGTCCAGTGCAGTCGCTGGAAGGCTGACTGCCTGCTTGTGGGTGTTGCCACTTTGTTGTAGCAGCAATTGATAATGATCTTGGCACAGTGATGACCTGGAGAGGACATTTCACCGGCCACAGTTGTTTTCCTCGCCTTGCCCTTGTGATTGATTACATTACTCAAGTCAAGCAAGGGTTGTTCCACCTTTGTACCCATTTTGTGGGCCCGGAAGGACCGAGTGCACGGGCACGTGGGTTGTATTTGCTTCCTGATCCGGGGTTCATACAAGAACTTCCCTCGGATCGTCAGCGAAAGACTTTTGAGACCGACGTTGTCTATTTGCCGTTGTGGGTTGGACGCACGAGACGATCTTGTATAGCTTCCTATTTGGGGCCTGTGTAACGGTTAACGATGTCTGCTGACGGTTAGCTAACTGGACAGTTCCTTAAGCTTGATGAGCTCCCACTGCCCTAGGCTTCTTTGATTTAGCACCTGCAGGCACGTAGTAGAAAGAGTCCAAGTTTGGGTTATCGCCATTCTCCGTGAGCCACATAGGATCTGCGCCGCAAGAGATACGGTCGAAAATATATGTTCTATTTCTATTGGGGATGCATGAGATCGTCTGCCTATGGCTATGAGTTGGCGCCGCATGGTCGGTCTTATGCGACTTCCTTCTTGACCGCCTAGAAGCTTCCGCAGCCCCAGAACGTTTGGCATTATAGTATTTTTTGCTGCCAGAGTCCGGGTGCCGAGCAGTTTCTGCGTCAGACGGGTTACCGCAAGGACGTGGACGTCCTGGGTATTCGCCTAACGACCATCATCAGCAACAGAGCGAGAGGCGGGAAGCATGTGCTCCGCAGTTGGGCGAGGCGCATCGGCCTTTGCTACCCACGTCATGCGGGTCTTCTTGGGCTTGGCTAGCCTTGGCGAAGGACTAGCACTTTCTTCCGAGAGCATTTCCTCGAACGCTTGCTGGTCGAAGCGAACTACCAGCATCTTTTGCGTTGAGCCGAGCTTAGCCTCATCGGATTGTATTGCCAACTTCTCATCTGAGGAGAAGGTAGTCCCCAGGAGAGTCGCCATCTTGTTCGCCATTAAATTCGAAAATCTTTAAGAAAGAACTTGATTTAATAAACAAACAAAAAAAGAGTACAGAGATGAGTCCTAAATAGACAGTCTAAGTACAAATTTTGGGTTCTGGGGGGTAACGATGGAGGGTTAGGAGTGTAGAAACTCTCTTTACTCCGTGGACAATCCGATGCGGAAGCACTTCTCTCTTGTTCGAGTATAGATTCGTAGATAGCCCGCCCGCCTTTTATTCGGGTGTGGTACCCTACTATTTATAGTCATCCTGGGCACGCATATATTGGGCCGCATGGATGCTGGAGGGTGTCGCGTGTCCCTTCATAACAGGGTGCAGCTATAACCATAAGCAGGTTGAGCTATCACGTGAGCGTTTATTAGAATTTTTTGTTGCTGAAGACCTGGGTGGTTCTCGTACTTCGCAGGCGTGAATTGGTTAGCTTGACACATAGTTCGCACTTGGTTGGAGAGAATCACTCTTTTCGTAATCAGTAAATTTGGTCTTCATAGAATCTGAAACCCCTGTGGCCAGAGATGTATGGGACGGATGGAGTCTGGGACGCGTGGATCCAAGGACGTAGAAGACCGCATGGAGTCTAGGATGCATAGAGCCAGAGACGCATGGACCGCATGGAGTCTGGGACGCCTGGGGCTAGAGATGCATGGGACCGCCTGGAGTCTGGGACACATGGAGCTAGAGACGCATGAACCGCATGGAGTTTGGGACGCATGAAGCCAGAGACGCATGGAGTCTGGGATGCCTGGGGTCAGAGACGCATGGAACCACCTGGAGTCTAGGACGTATGGAGCCAGAGACGCATGAACCGCATAGAGTCTGGGACGCCTGAGGATAGAGACTCGTAGGACCGCATGGAGTCGTATGAGGCCGGTTGTGTTGTACATGCTGTGATGCACATCCTTCGAGAGTGAAGTTTTGTGCTGACATGAGATTTTTATCGTTTAGTGTGTTCATATCTTTTGAGGAAGTCAGAAAGTCCTTTTTGTCAGGATTCTGTGTCAGAGACGATCCTACTAACGGAAAGCCATGTTAGGTCTTTTTGAGGCCAACCTGCTTCGTCTGATTAGGGCCGCATGGATGTCGCCTTAGTTTGGGTCATAGGTGACTCTGCGGCCTGATTTGAGCCTCCTTTTGGGGGCGTATGGATGTTGGCTTGTTGGGGTCGCAGGAAGACTTTGCGGCCTGATCTCTTCCCTGTTTTTGTTTTTTGGGCGCATGGTCGCATAGTTGTTGAATATTTTTCATGCTTCTATAATGTGCATAAAACAACTTTGGTGGAAGGTGCTTGGTTCGATATCCTTTGACAAATTCCTCTCTGACTTAGGCAATGCAAGCCGCATTGTCTTCGAATATTATTGTTGACTCATCAGTAACTGTGGGTAGTTGACAATTTACTCTTATATGATGAATGATTGATCTCAACCACACACTTTCTCTTGTTGCTTCATGGAGTGCAATTAATTCTTCATGGTTAGAGAAAGTTATTACTGAACCTTGCTTTGATGATCGCTAAGATATAGCTCTTTGTTATTAATAAACACATAACCTATTTCGAAGAAACCCTTATGAGGATCAGAAAGATAACTTGAGTCTACATAACCAACTAGACGAGAATTGTTAGTGGAATCACATGAATAAAATAATCCATACGAAGATATCTTAATATTCCAATGTCTAAGAGTAGCTGCAGAACTATATCTAGATAATAAATTAACAGAGAATACAATGTCTGGTCTTATGCATTGTGCTAGATATAATAGTGCTCTGATAGCACTTAAATACGGTACTTCAGGACCAAGAACTTTTTTATCTTCTCTCCTTGGTCGGAATGGATCTTTATCCAAATTTAAACTGCGTACAACCATAGGTGTACTTAGTGGGTGTGCTTTGTCCATTCTGAATCGTTTCAAAATTCTTTTAATATATCGGGATTGTTGCACTAATATTCCACTAGAACTTAATTATATTTTTAAACCAAGACAAAGTTTTATCTTTCTCAAGTCTTTCATTTCAAATTCTTTCTTTAAATAGTTTGCAGTTTTCTCTATTCTGTAGGAGACCCAATTAGGTTTATATCATCCACATATATTGCTACTATAAAAATTCATTCTCAAATTTCTTGATGAAAACACATGGACAAATTTGACTATTTTTTATATCTTTCCTTAGTCAAATAAATACTAAAATGATTATTGTCATGCCCCGATCCCGCAGGGCCGTTCGTCCTTGCTTGGGTCCTTGCGGGACCGACCGTCCTCGCACGAGCGTGATGTCGTGCAAGCCTAAATTGTGCTTGCACAAGTCCAAAGATTGAATAAGGGTAAGTAAGCTATTCAAGACAGAAGCAGCGACACGTATTGCAGAAAAGTAAAAAACACAATGGCATAAGGAAATAAGCTCTTTATTGATAATCAAAAGTGTTACAAGCGGCGTTAAGCCGAGGTTACAAATTGCTCAAGCACTCTCTCGAATTCAATGACATCATTACATATATTACATCCTTATATACAAAAGCAGATCAAAGCACAACTCGATACGGCTCAAGGCATCAACTCCAGATTTCTGGGTCCTAGGGATGAGGCATGGCTATCGCTTCCTCGAACGATCCAGCACCTGCGAACAAGCAAACTGTTGGTGGGTCAGCACTTTGGAGAAAGTATTGGTGAGTATAAAATCAACGAACAGAAGCAACACTCCATGAAACCAACACTAAGTAAGCATATGGCAAAATATTATATTACTAGTGATCTTGCTACTTTTATCTAGGTTTATTTCATGCAGCATAGGGTTAGAGTCAATTTACTTCTTTCAAAAATATAGCTTTAAAAACAGTTTGCATATTCAAACATTTAAGCATACAATCGGGACAGTGTTCTATCGTGCAGTGTGCAGCATGTATCATGCACCATATTACTAACTCTTTAGGAACACAAGTTATTCTAGTGGACTGATCAATTCATTACTAAGAGGCAGTAGTGAAACATCAAGTGAAATGTACAAGTCTAGAGGCAAAATGAGATTCAAAGCAATATCAAAAATTAATGCCTCATTTATTCAGTGATTCTTACCCTTCGTCGAACGATTATTCCTGCAACAGACATATAAGTTAGCAACAATTTGCATAGACATATATGTTCTATTCCTTGTCTGTCTCTGCATCAAATAATTAGGTATGCAAGAAGGCTAACCTAGCATGGTCCTTAACTACATGATGGTCCATGGGTAGCCCCATAATTAGCAGTGGTGACTCAAGGTTCAGCTCTGCACTTGCACGCGCGTGTATCGGCAGTTGTGACTCAAGGTTCAGCTCTTTACCAACACACGAATACTAGCAGCTGTGACATCATGGATTTCGCATAACACTAATAGACATATTACCGTACTAGACCCCGTAGGACCGTATCCTCAGGGTGAAAAAAAAATCTCTTCCGGACCGAGTGATTTCCAGTGCCCTAGGCACCTTTCGAGAGACAAAACCTTGTGCATAAGTTGTCCGAGACCAATACAATAACATGAATCATCTATAATGCAAGCAAACAATGATCAAGCAAAAATATATATGGCCAAGCAAAATATATCTTGTCAAGCAAAACACATCTTGTCAAGCAAAACACATCTTTCTTCTTTCACGCAACTAATATCACACCCCACTAGATCACTAGGACCGTACCTCAGGGTCCACCATTAGTCTCTGCTTATACGAATCAAAGACTTATAGCAGTTATATATAAGAAAATAGGCAAGCGAAACATATATTAGCAAGTACGATAACGATTTTTTATAAAACTAGCATGCAATATATATCTCTTTCAATACGATAGAAAACATGCGAGAAAACTCTATGTAAGCAAGCTTGATAGTACTTCTTCTATCTCTGTTTACTAAAGCATACAATTCTACTCGTACTTAGCATATGACAAAGGGACTTGTTCAAGCAATTCCTTTACTTATCTTTTTAGTATGGCAAGGGTTCGTTTGATAGCGGTGTCGGTGTACTATGCATGCAACATTTCTTTCTTGACTTAGCATGGCAATATTCTTTCTCTTTTTCAGACAAGCATACAAGTTCTCTTATTAAGCATGCAGGTTCTCGTTCTATCATTTCCAATGCAAATATTATCTTATTAAGCAAACAAGCATTGCAAAAACTCAGATTCATTATTAAGGCGTGCAAGAATCAGAGAATGAAGTTATTCCCACTCACTTAGATCAATCGTCTTGTGGTTCAATTGGAAACTCTTCGAGAAGGCTTTTGCTCGAGCAAGCAAAATGATATCACTTGTATATAGTGCCTACGTGGAGCGTGGCACTACAATTATACCATATTCTTCCGAATTGTTTCAAATCATATAATGCTCGTCTAAGTTTAATTGAACACATGCTTTTTGACTTAGTATTTGGCATTGTAAATCCTTCTGGAATATTAATATAAATGTCAGTATCTAAGTCTCCGTACAAATATGCAGTTACAACATCCATAAGTCTTATATCAAGATTTTCAGAAACTGCGAGACTGATTAGATATTTACAAGTAATGACATATATAACTGGAGAATATATCTCCATATAGTCAATTCCAGGTCTTTGAGAGAAACCTTGTGCTATAAGTCGGACTTTATATCTTTCAACTTCGTTCCTCTTATTTCGTTTTCTCACGAACACCCATTTAAAACCAACAAGGTTTATGCCCTTTGGTGATTCAATTATAGGTCCAAACACACCACGTTTTTCTAAAGATTTTAATTCTTCTTGAATAACATCGTTCCACATTGGCCAATCTTTTCTTTGTCGACATTTATTTATACTACGTGGTTCATTTTCACAATCATTATTGTCCTTTGATATTTTAGTAGCTACTACATAGCTAAATATGTCATCGATGACAAGTATTTTTTTTATTCCATAATTCACCTGAATATGCATGGAATATCGAAATCTCTTCATTTTTCAGGTACATATGCTGCTCTAGAGGCATCCATAGGCATTTCAGTGAATTTAAAAACTTGTACATTTTTATTATTTATTTTTGGAGCTCCAGCCACTATCAGGCATTTATCAGGACAACATGTTTCATTAGCTCTCATCTTTCTAGGAGCACTATCCTTGGAACATATAGGTCTACCACACTTTTGACATGTAGTAGTAGATTCATTTGCCGCCTTATTTGGATTTTTTCCAACTGGAATAGTGATTCTGGCTAGCACATTCATAGCTGGCACATGTGATATAGTTACCTTTACAGCATCATTAAATGCATCAGGTAATTGATTTACAATTTTTTGCAAATGTATCATCCTCCTTGTCTCATAATCACATTGTGGAGTTCTTAGATCTTGAAGAGATAGAGTAGACATATTACATGTTAATTCACGTCGTTCATTAGTAATATGTTGTTCTTTATGAACAATTTGTTGCCTTCCTTCCCCTAACGGCAGAAAAATTATCTCATCAAATTGACAATCATCAAATCTTGCAGTGAAGACATCACCAGCCATTGGTTCCAAATACTTTATTATGGAAGAAGACTCAAAACCAATGTATATTTCTAAACGTCATTGGGGACCCATCGTAGTTCTTTTCGGGGATGGAATTAGGACATATACTACACATCGAAACTTTTTTAAATATAAAATATTGGGTTGTTTGCCACTAACAAGTTGTATAGGTGAAATAGCATAAAAAATAGCATATCCCCAAGCCTCAATTGGCAAACTAGATTGCATTAGTAGAGGTTTAGCCATAAGTTGGAGATATTTAATAAATGATTCAGCTAACCCATTTTATGTATACACATAGGGAACATGATGTTCTAATTCAATTTCTAATGATGTACAATAATCATCAAAAACCCGTGAGCTGAATTCTGCGGTATTATCAAGTCTAATTGACTTAATCGTGTTATCAGGAAACTTAGATCTAAGTTTAATAATTTGGGCCAAAAAATAAAAAAAATACAAAATTTCTAGTAGACAATAAACAAATATGTGACCATCTAGTAGATGCATCTATGAGTACCATAAAATATCTAAAAGGACCACTAGCAGGGTGAATAGGACCAAAATGTCTCATTGTATGCTTTGCAAGAAAGTAGGAGACTCATTCTTAACTTTTAGAAAGATGGTCTAGTTATAAACTTTTCTTATGAACAAGGAATACATAGGTGATTCTTTGGTAAGCCAATATCGTGATTTTTCAATAAATATCCATAAGAATTGTCAATGATCCTCTTGAATATAGTTTATCCCAGATGACCCAAACGGTCATGCCAAATGGTACATAAGACATGATCATTTGCTTTATGTTTTGTCACATTCATATAAGATTCAATTATACTAATTGTGGTGTAATACAAACCCATAGAAAGCCAAGAGAATTATTGTAATATGAGATTTTTTGCTCCCAATATTAGATATGATACATAATGTCTCTTTATTGTTACCATTTTGAGTTTCAATATGGTACCCATTTCTGCGTATATCTTTGAAACTCAACAAATTTCTTTTGGAATTGCTTGAATATAACGCATTCTGCAAATCTATTTGAGTATCATTAGGTAACATGATATTTGCTTTTCCAAAGCCCTCTATTATATGGGCTGGTCCAGCTATTGTTGACACTTTATGCTTGTCAAATACTAACTTTGAGAAAAACTTTTGATTTTTCAAAATTGTATGTGTTGTAGTACTATCTACTAAACTCATATCCAAGTCATTTTTCTTCCTTCGTATATCTATACCTTCAATCATGAAGCAAAAAGAAAATTATGAACATATATTCTAGGTAGCATAAATATAATAAAAATAATTAAGCATACCAAACGATAATATTATATTAGAAATGTGACTCCAAATACATAATAAAGATTTCTAACAAAATCTAATGGCCGAGACATGCCATTTATGGATTCTTTAAATTTGTCAATCTCTTCTTTAGGAGCTCGACATTGCTTAAACCAATGTCCATCTTTACCACATTTTTGACAAGCATTACTACCCTTATTTTGTTTGTTTTGAGGATTTGAATTTTCTTTGTTAGAAGGTGTTGTCCCCTTATTCCATTTATTCTTTTGTGAACCACTATTTTCACCTTTGTAAGGCTGATATCCATGACCATATCTCCCATAATTTTTTTTATGCCCTCTTCCACGTCCTCTACCACGACCTCTGCTAAATCCAACATTAACATTTGTCTCAGGAATTGGCATTGACCCAGTTAGTCTAGAGTTGTGATTTTTCAAGAGAATGTTGCTATTTGTCTCTGCTACAAGAAGACAAGTCACCAGTTCAAAGTATTTTGTGAATTTTTTTTGCAGTATTGTTCCTGCAAAAGCATATTAGTTGCATAAAAAGTGGAGAGGATTTTCTCAAGCATTTGAGCCTCTGTTACTTTTTCTTCGCGCAACCTAAGGCGAGAAATAATTTTAAACAAAGCAGAATTGTATTCTTTAACAGTTTTATAGTCTTGGTATCTTAGGTTCAACCATTCACTTTGAGCAATCAGAAGGATACCACCCTTTGATGGTCAAATCTATTATTTAGAGATGTCCATAAAATCAATGGATCATCCTCACATAGATATTCTGCTTTTAGATCATCATGGATATGATGTCGTAGGAAAATCAAAGCTTTAGCCTTGACTTCAGAAGATTCTTTATTTTTCTTCTTAATAGTTTCATCAAGCTTGTTGGACTGCAAGTGCAACTTCGCATCCAATTGCGATGATAAATAATTGTCTCCGCTCACATCAAGAGTTTTGAATTCAAGCTTTGCAAGGCTCGACATCTATATGGCAAAAATATGTGATATTATGTAAATAATAAAATTGATAAGTGCTTTCAAAATTTTACATATACCACAATGTGATGAAACACTATCAAAGAATTTTATGTCTTATGTGTATCACATATACAACAATGTGATCATTATGTATTTTTGGTCCTTTCTCATAATTCAATTCACATATACAACAATATAAATTAGTACCTTATAGAATTTAAATAAATCAAATAATGGATTTTGTATTTTGAATGAAATTATGAACATGTTCAATACAAATTTAGATTTAAAACTAAAAAAGAAAATAGATCTAGATAACTTATATTCTAATCAATCTATAAACACATAAATCAAACATATATTTAATTTAACTAAAACATGTGATCTAAGTATACATGATTTAGACTTACCTCTTCAATATAATTTTACTAGAACTTCTTTCTCACTTCTTTTATTTCCTAGAGCAATTCGTGCTGATAACATGTTATAAAGTAGATATATGAAAAAAATTGTTTCTTCATTCACCATATAAATCAACTAAAGAGGAGTTATATAGGCTTACAATTGAGGTTGACATTTAAAGATGGAAATTAAGAAAATAAATGCCAAAAGATATTATATCAAACAATTATGGTAATGCCAAAAAATGTCAACCAAATATGGTGAATTGTCCATATTTACAACTGTATAATTATTTTTGAACTGTGGTGATCATTCATGTCAAATCAAAAAAATAAAAAAAATTCAGGTAACCATGATTTTCGAAAAAACCCAAAAAAAAGCAGCATAAACTATAATATATTACCTTTAAATTGGATCAATGCGTTGAGGGGGAACTTGGTTATAAATGTGTTTTGAAGGACAAATATTTTTGCTGTTCATATTTCTACTTTGGGTTATTTGTATTTATACCCCCAATTGCTAATCATATCTTCACTATCCTCCATTTTTATTTTAATTAGTGATACCCCTTTCATAATCTATTACAATAATTGTACCTTAAAAAATGTCTATTTTTTTAGAATTGGAGAATAGTACTAATTAAAATAAAAATGGTGAGTAGTGAAGATATGATTAGAAATTTTTGAGAAAATGGTATGAGAAAATGGGTAAATATAAATAACTCTTCTACTTTTATGTTTATATAGTTAAATCAGTAATTACCCATTTGAGATTATGTATACAGGTATATGTCTACAAGAGCAGATCTGTTGTCCCACTATTTCTGTCACATATTATGTTCTCGCTCTATTACATGTGGGCCCCACTTTTTTTATACCAGCTGGGGCCCACATGAAATAGGGTGGGAACAGAATATGAGACAGAAATAGTGGTACAGCATATCTGGTCTGTACGTCTGCTTGTGTATCACGTGCTAAAATCTAACTTAAAAAGTGTGCTAATGAGAGTTGAATTGAACAGTTAAAATGCAAATATTAAGCAGTATCAAGCAGTTCAATTACAAAATGAACAAAATAATACATCTTCAGCATTTAAACTTTTAAAGACTATTTCTTAATTAGAGCATCTCCAACCCTATTGTCTTGTTCTGTGTTGTGATTCCTATGTGGCATGAGGTACAAGACAGTGGCTTTCCTATGTGGCAAGATTATATTCACACAAGACATTGAGATAGAAAAGTGTTCCCCAATGAAAAAGTATTGAGAAACAAAATAAAAACTATTTTTTCCAACTTCAAGACAATTTCTTTTTTTTATATAAATATTTGCATTCATAATTGATGATATGGAAGTAAAGCATTGTGAAGCTTATTGTCTAGATCTAGACAATCAAATTCACATTGTCTTTGATATGTCATTGCCATGTCAACTTCACAATTTATTTCAAATTTGCATTGAAGAAGAAATTTTGAAATAAGAAATTATGATTCTTCTGTAGCAACCATTTTTTCCAAACTCACAACAAGGTTGGAGATGCTCTTAGTTGGGACCATTTAGAGGTTCATTAAGAATTCAGAACTTAATACTTAATCGTCGAGCAAGGATGAAAGTCAGTCCAAAACAAGAGCTAGCTTCCTCATGTTCTTCGTCTGAACATACATATAGAAGCCAGTCGCCTCTGTACCAATAGTTGAATGGCTTGTTACTTTCAATCAGGAAAGGAAGATTAAGCAAGTCAAGAGCGCATCAAAGTTGTCCCGATTCTCACGTAATTCATCGTCGGTCATATACAGCGCTCCGTCCGTCGCCGCATATGTAGCAAAAGAGGGAGCGGGGGAGGAAGAACAACCGTTTGACTTTGGCACATGAGATGATGGGTTTGGTTAGGTAACATAATAAAAATGTACTTTTGTGATCCGTCGGTACCAAGTGGTTAAGTTCCGAATTAGTAGATGCTGCCAAAGAAAGTGGCGATGCCATACGCAAAAAGGAAGAGATCCGTAGAATGGTAGAGGTAAATATAGCTTCTCCTGTGGACAGTAACGTAGGATTCATATTAATTAAGTAAAAAAATTCAAAAAGAGTCTCGACTTAATAGTATTTGGAATGATATCCAGATGATGAAACTTGCTTGCTTGCAAAGAACACGATTCAAGAAGATGAATACTCAGCCGATTTTCGCAGTAGCTAACAGACTTGGATCAAGTTTGATCTAAGATAGCATGGAAAATGCTTACTATATCTCCGAGCAGTGTTTGTATCAAAACTCATTGACGCAGAATGAAACATCTAGGACAATCTAGTTGGAAAGAGATGATCACTATCAGGACCGGTCCTGAAAAATTAAAAGTTCTGTATGAATTTCAAAATCTGGTCCTAAATTTATTTATTTATATTTTTTAATATATTGTTCTATGTCTTTATAAAAATTTATGGAGATGTTCTTGATCGTATATTATAATTGAATTCACAGATAGTTACTAAACAAAATAACCAAAGTTTAAATAATCTATATTCAAGCACATCACATCAGATCGTTATTGTAGAAAATAAATTCATCTACGGCCATCTCCAATCCAAGTCCTTAAACCTCAAATTGAGGGAATCCCCTCAAAATCCATCTCCAATCAAGCCTCAAATTGATGAATTTTTCTCAAATTTTTTTGAGGAAAGGATGTTAGATCCTCAAATTTGAGGGAAGATAGAAAAAATCCTCAAATTTGAGGATCCACTATTCATGTCCATTAAACTTAATTAACTTACTATATTTTTCTAATTTATAATTATAAATAATATAATAATTATACCATTAAAATGTTCTTGTTGAGATCTTCCAATAGAATCTAATATCAAATATATTTGTTATTAGTATTTTTTGTTTATTAGATTCATTTGATTAATAAAATAATATTTAAATAATTTGGAATAACATGAAACTTTCTAAAATTAAAATACATATTTAATAGAATAACATGAAACTTTCATTAAAGAAATTTGGACGAGGAAGTGGATGGTGAAATGAGTGGTGGTATGCAACCTATTTATAGGGAAAAAAAATTTAGTGGGTTAGAGTTTTATAAATATTATAAAATAATATTATATTATATTATTTTGGTAAATAATATTAATAATATAACATTAATGTATATGATTATATTAAATAGTTGTGAAGAAATAAATTTATGTAGAAATAAATAATGGTTGTTTATTATTTGATGATTGATGGGTTAGAGATGTAAAATTTTAAGGATAACATAATATATGAATATTCTTTTTTGAGTCCTCAAATTGAGAATTTTTTTTAGGATAGGTTGGAGATGGCCTAACAATTGAGGGATCTTTAGAATCAAAATAACAATTGAACCACTTAGATATGATAGATAGTACACCAGTCAGAGCAAGATCTTTGAGTGTCATGTCTCAGTCCCAAAATACGTAGGACTAGGAATACATAAGCATGTCAGTCGTATGTATATGACAACTCCAATATATAAAAACCATAACACATATATATGCTGTATTTATGAATAATAATTCACAAGTGGAATATATATTATCAAATAAGTCACAGGTAACTAGATCTCATCCACAACACAAGTCAATAAATAAACTAAGCCAATAGATCAAAATGATCAAGTATGAAATATCTAGGAAGTAAATAAGTCAAGTGTAGACAAATCCACTACCAAACGACTATATTAAAACTAAAATAAGAGAGGAGGAGAAAACTCTAATATAAAATAAAATATTAAATAAAGAGAGTAGCTACTAATAAGTCCATCAACTAAGAGATAATCATGGATGCTCAGAAGGTAAGACCTTCTCAACATAAAATGATGCGTCAGACCCTGGACCATACTCCTGCGGATAGTCAAGATCGTCTACACCTGGAAAGGGACCAGGTCTTCAGAGGGACGTAACAAGATACATAAAAGTATGTCATAATATACTAAAAATAAACATATAAAAAGGTTCATAACCATTCTAAGTGAAATACACTTTTGAGGACATCTTAATGAGAAGCTCTTGACTCATACAGGTGCTCGACACACGTAGTGCTCAACCGAGTCACTAGTGGCCAATCTAGAGAAAAAGTAAATACATGCTCGACACACGTAGCGCTCTATCGAGTCACCCATGGCCATCTCGAGGAAAGTAAATAAACATGAGAGTCCCTACGCTAACAGCTGTCCTCCCCACCCCATGCTCCTATTCGTGTCGTATCCATAATACTAGAATACCTCTAATAACTGTCAGGTCTTCTAGCATGCAAATCTATTAGTAGTTATCTTCTATCCCACGTTCCCTATGCATTACCGACCGGACAATACGCAAGTCCGTGATCTATTTGGGACTCACAACTTGTGTAAGAAATGTGCCATGGCCTAATGATACATAAAGATGCCTCACAATCATGTGGTGGTCTCTTAAATCTAGGTCAATATGCATAACAAATAAAATAAGAAACAAAAGACGACGCCATCCGTCGTGGCAACCAATGTTTCTTAGACACACAGTTTAATAATATACATAAATAAGAAAATAAATGACAGAAATAAAATATGCAGATGTGAATATAGATAAACAGTAGTAGTGGCAAGGTATACTTGCCTGGCAAGGGTTTGGTGTAGTAATGACGTCCAGACGACAACCACAAGGAACCGAAAGATACGGATTCTGAACAAACGTCTCCTGATGCTCAAATAGACACCACCAACGGTCCCAGAATAAGCGAGATAGTCAAAAAAATACTATCATTTTGTCCAATTTGAACACAGGGGCAAAACGATAATTTTGGATCAAAGCGGAGTCCACATGTGGCCCACCTTGTATCGAAAAGCATATCAAGGGTAAATATCTCTAAATAGGACAAATTATAGGTCAAATAAATTATAATCTATGATACAAACTCAACGGTATGTCCAATTTTGGATTCTGGTGAGTTGATCACAAAATCACTCGTCAAGTTGAATAGTGGGACCTACGAAACGGTGATTCGTTGACTGACTCAGAATCGAGCTAATCTTGGGTCACAGGACACGTCAGACGTTGCGAGTCCAATTGCGCAAGTTTTGTGGCGATCCGAAAAGTGCACACAAACTAATAAAAAATTTGCATAACACTGATACTGGGACTTTTTACGGATACGGGTTGATTCTGACGTGCACACACGTCCAAATCAACTTTCGCGAAAGCCCACAAGTCCAGATATACCATACGCGTCTTTCGGTGCTACTGTTATGTGATGAAGCGGCCTGGTTTTGCGGGACAGATTCCGTATCACAAAAATTTGGATTTAAAAAACATAATTTTTGGTCGTTTTGAAAACATAATAATTTGACAAATAAGACAAACTAAGAAAAACTAAAAGAATAAAAATAATCTTGGATATGTTTTGAATAAGTCCCTTCAAATATATTTTGAAAATATTTAACGAGTTGGTAGAAAATTGAGCATAAACAGGAGTACTTGGACTGAATTTCTGAACTGTTTTGAACAGTTTTTCGTCCAAATTTTGATCGAATTTTCGATCAATTCAGGACACCTAAAATTATTCTACTTTGATGGATTCCTAGAGGGTTATGGTGTGAGCGTGTACGAAGAACCGTTCGTAAAACGAACGATTGTGGAGGAAGATGTGTACCTGTGAAGAGGGGCTCATTCCTGCTGATGTTGCTCGCGGCTACTGTTGCCCGAGCTTGCCGGCGGTCATGCGCGGTGGCGGCGAGGGGTCGGGGTCGGCGTTAGATCTAGGGTTAGGGTTGCCTTTGATATATATATATATATATATATATATATATATATATATATATATATATATATATATATATATATATATATTGTAAGCCCTTGATTTTTTAAAAATATTAAAATTGGATTTTTTGCAATTTTCTGGAATTTTCTGGGAATTTTCTGTAATTAAAATCAGGATTTTGAATTATTACATAATTTTTGATTGATAATAAACAATATTAAAATATTATGAAAATAATATTTTTTGGTGTAAAATGGAAAACTGGACTTAGGATAATTTTTCTGGAATTTATTGGGCCTCAGACCTATTTTAAATGCCTAAAAACTATTTTAATTAATTATTTATTTAATTAACTGATTTATTATTATTATTACTATTATTATTTAAGATTTTATTTAGCCGGCCCACTGGGCCTGACCCGGCCCAGTCCAGCTTCGGGCCCAGCCCGCTCCCCTACCCCGGTCGGGTCGGGTCTGCCCGGACCCGACCCGTCTCCGACCCAGAGACCCGGTCCCCTCACCCTCCCCACGACCCCGTTCCCCCTCCGCTTCCGGCGCCGCTCCGCCCGGCGCTCCGCCCGCCTCGCGCTCCGCCCGCCTCGCGCCAAACCGCCGCACTCCCCGGCCACGACCCCCTCCCTCTTCCGCCATCTCCGGTGGCCTCCAGCCCCTCTCCCCTATAAAGCCACCGCCCGGCCATCCCCTCGCCACCGGAACCCTTCCTCCACCACTTCTCCTCCCTCCTACGCCCGTGCCACCTCGCCGCCGCCGTGCCACCACCGGCCACCGTCGTCTCCTCCTCCTTCCTCTCCTTCCTCCGCCCTTCCCGTCGGCTCCGGCGCCCAACGAAACAGCAGCAGCAGCAGCAGCAGCAGCAGCAGCGGCAGCCGTCTCCGGCCAGCACCGCCTCCGGCCAGCCGCCTCCGCCTCACCCGCCGTGCAGCGGCGTCGCCCTGGCCGGCCCCTCCCCTCCGCTAGTCGTCCTGGCCAACCCGAGCTCCGGCCGTGTCCAGCAAACCCTAACCCTAATTCTCGATTCTTCGCGTCGGCGTGTCGGACACGACACGGACACAAAATTTCTAGTTTTTCGAGCCTCGCTCAGGTACTCGTATCTTGCACCCTGTATCTCCGTTTTCCATTCCGTAAATTGCGTTGTGAAGCCTGTATGACCCTCTCGGTGCCCGGACAAACCGCTCGGGGCATCGCGTCCTGTGGTGATCGCACACCGCGATCCAAAAACAGGAAAAACCAGACCCTGTTTCACCCCGGAACTGAGTACGCCCCGCCAAACGGGACGACTTGGTAACGCGCGGTCTTCACAGGTATGTGCGCGCCGTCAATACGGACGTGTGAGATTTTGCGGAAGCTGATTCGGGTGTGCGTGCACACCGAAATTAACGCGTATCCGCGGACATCGCCCCGTATTCGACTTTTCTGCAATTTACCCTAATTTCGTGCACACACGTCGGATCGAGACGAAACTTGCGCCATCGGACTCGTAGCACTACGCTGGTCCTGTGGGTCAAGTTTGGTTCGATTCTGAGAACGTTGACGAAATCACGTGTCGTAGGCCCCACAAGCCCCGCTCGACGGGCGATTTTGTGATCGGCTCATCGTAATCCAATTCTGGAAGTTCCGTTGGGTTCGTATCATCGTTCCTGACCTGTTGACACTAAGTTTGGTGAATTTGGAGACCTTTGACCCTGACGCATTTTTCGGTGCAAAGCGGGCCCACCGGCGGACCCCGTTTTGACCCGAAACTGTCGTTTTTGCCCTTGTCTCCAAATTGGACCCAAGGACAGGCGTTTTTAGCTATTTAACATCTTCTGAGCATGATGGTAATGTTTATTTCAGCATCCGGACACATCTCTAGAAATTTCCCCAAAACACCCAACTATAATTGGATCCAAACAACAGGCAAGTACCTGCACTTCAAGTTTAATCTTTATATTGTGATAATTAATTCCCTGCTCTACTAGTACCCTTGATGATTACACGTAGTGTTAGAATACTGGAATTTATGTCTTGAATACTGGAGTTCATGTCTTGTTTTTCATGTCGGGTGGGAGAATACTAGAAGGCATGTAGTTTACCCTTCCCCCTGCCGTGTTTAATAGCTGTTGGTACGCGACTGTACCCTCAGCCGAATCTCGATTATTCCTATTTAATAGCCGTTTATGACGGCCAGATTAGCCTTATAAACCCCTACATGCCAACTATGTATTCTAAAACAAACACAAGTTCATACACATAGCTTTTTGTCTTGTTATAGTTCTTATTGACTGTTGTAGTTTCATTTCCTGTCTCATTTATTCCTGCTTTCTCATATTCCTATTTATAGCACTAACTCTTAATTATTATTGTTTCTTTTATGCATATTCTCAATATGATACTCAGTCTAATTGTCATAAATATTTAGTTTAATCTTGTTGTGCATTGTGTACTTTGCTCATTTTCTGACTGGATCCGTTGATTTAGGCGATGATGAGAACCTTGCCTCCACCTATTATGGCCCCTATGAGGCAGCAGGTGATGCAGTTGTGGAGCCGGTTCCCACACAGGAGACTACTCCTGCGGAGTAGTTAGCAGTAGTTATTTATTTCCCTTCATCTTAGCAATCGGGTTTGTCCCCGATTTAATTTCTGGTTTTGTAATAACTCTGGATCTGTTTGTCACTTTCAGTTTATAAAATCTCAGCATTTCTTCTCATTTCCTTGTCTGTTAATTATTGTGAATGAGCTAGATTTTATGTTACCTGTGGCTATGCCCTAGACAGTGTACTACCGCCGACACTGCGGCGTAGGCTGGACGTACCCACGTACTCGTGCCCGAATATCTGGGTGCGGGTCGTGACATATTTTTGTGGTGGCCCATGCAGGTCCAAATGACTAAATTGTTCGGTTCCAACTTAGGGACCGAACAGGCCTGCAACAAGATTGAGGATTTTAGGATAAGGCTCATTCACAGAATAGGATCTTTTATTTCCAATCTTGATATCGGTCCTAGTCAATTTTTCCTATCGCCCTTGATTTCCATGTAATCTATTCTAATCTTCCTATCCCTTAATCTTTCAGAATGGTTCAGACAAGGAACACAGTAGGAGGCACATCAGAAGCAGCTGAGCAGACTGTGCCCAAAACTCTTGCACTCCCGCCGCCTCCATCTACTCCAGCAGTTACTCTAGATGGGGCACAGCTACTCGGAGTGTTCTAGGGACTCGTAGAATCCCAGAAAGAACAGACTGCACTTCTATGAACCAGCCTCTCAGAAGCTCTTCGGTCCCAGGAGTCACCGCAAAAGAGGCCAGGAAGTGCCAAAGACTTCAAAAACCTTAAACCCCTGGAATTCTATGGAACTGAAGGAATTCTCTATGCCGATGAATGGATAGAGAATGTGGAGCGACTCCTGAAGACTGCTCGGGTCCCTGATGATCTCAAAGTGGAGTCTGCAAGCCTGCAACTGTTCGACATAGCTCGGACCTGGTTTAGAGATGAACCCCAACTATCTGCTCCTGACCTTACCTGGGAGGACTTCAAGAGGCTATTCAAGGAGAAATTCTATCCCGAAGTGGCTCGGAAAGCTCTCGAAAGTCAATTCGAGAGCCTGGAATAAGGTAACCTTTCTGTTGATGGGTACACTGCTGAATTTAGCAGGTTGAGCCACTTTGCAGAGTACATGGTTCGTACCCCGGAGGACAGAGCCCGTAGATTCAAGAAAGGGTTGTCTCCGAATATTCGCCTTGCTATCACCACTAGCCGAGCTCGCACATACGAGGAAATCCTGAGCGTGGCACAAGGTGTTGAGAGAGACATGGGGCATAAACTAAAACGGGAAAGAGATACTGGAAATACGGGACCCCACAAACGCCCATTTCAACAACAACAACAACAGCAGAGGGCCCCGCAGCAAACTCAGCGTCCTCTCCCTCGAGCTCCAGCACCCCAACACCAGGCTCAAGGACAGAACCAACAAGCTGCCGCTTGTAACTTTTGCCAAAAATCAGGTCACACTTGGCAAGTCTGCAGGAAGAGGCTAGGTGCCTGCCTCTACTGCGGCTCAACAGAACATCAAGTGAGGGACTGTCCCGCTGCTCCAGGACGCGGAAAAGCTTACGTGATGACCGTGGAGAACGCGCAAACTCTGGAAGCAGCTAATGCGCGTAAGTGATTCGTAGATACCTTTTCTAGTATTGTTTTCGTGCCTATTGGTTCGTGACCTCAGCCCCAACCTAGTAATTTTGAACTTGCTAAATAACCTGGTATGCTTTTAAATTGATAACTGTAGAGATTTTAGAGACTTTTGCTATTATGCTTATTTTGTGTTATTTTGTGAACTTCAATAATTTGTACCTCCTTTTCATCATCATCTAGCGCACTTAATTTTGCTTAACTTGACTTATGCTGCTATTTTATAGCCTACTTTTGTAAGCTTGCTCTTTATCGGGCTTGTTCATGACACCTGTATTATTGAGGCCTGATCAACCCCACTAATACAAGCGTCTATTCAGAATCAGTGTACTACGGTCTGATCAACCTTAGTGCATTTTGATTCGTACTTCGCACGACTATTTTACGTGGATTGAGATATATAGTTGACTAGTATACTTGCCCCCTAAATATGTTCGAGCATATCGTATCAGTTACATAACTGCACTAATACGAGCATGCGAACAAATGATTACCAGAATAGAATTTCAATCCATAACCGCCTAACATTTCCCATTAGAATTCTTTAAACGCCTTGATCCCTATACCTCTGTTCTACCACCTCGTCCTTGAACTCTTTATTATTGGTCCTCGTCTTCCTTTATTTTCGGAAAGACAAAATCCTGTGTTTGGTATAAGTTTGATTTGTAGTGCTAGATATACCCCTCAGACTGGTCGAACTGTTGATGACCCTCTATGACTAAGGGAATACCATAGGTGGCGTATTTGTGTTAAAGACTTAAAGATTCAATACCATGATTAAATAAGTTGGGACCTAGCTTTACTGGTTGTATAGCCTTAGAGGATAGATGGGTAAATCCTAAGTTGGGTAGCGACCGCAATGTTCACCTGAGAGAAACCCATTAGATTGTAATCAAGTGAGAGTGGATAGAGAGAACCCTACCATATTTAAATTTTGAGGACGAAATTTTTATAAGTTGGGTAGATTGTAAGCCCTTGATTTTTTAAAAATATTAAAATTGGATTTTTTTTGCAATTTTCTGGAATTTTCTGGTAATTTTCTGTAATTAAAATCAGTATTTTGAATTATTACATGATTTTTGATTGATAATAAACAATATTAAAATATTATGAAAATAATATTTTTGGGTGTAAAATGGAAAACTGGACTTAGGGTAATTTTTCTGGAATTTATTGGGCCTCAGACCTATTTTAAATGCCTAAAAACTATTTTAATTATTTATTTATTTAATTAACTGATTTATTATTATTATTATTATTATTTAAGATTTTATTTAGCCGACCCACTGGGCCTGACCCGGCCCAGTCCAGCTTCGGGCCCAGTCCGCTCCCCTACCCGAGTCGGGTCGGGTCTGCCCGGACCCGACCCGCCTCCGACTCGGAGACCCGGTCCCCTCACCCTCCCCACGACCCCGTTCCCCCTCCGCTTCCGGCGCCGCTCCGCCCGGCGCTCCGCCCGCCTCGCGCCGAACCGCCGCACTCCCCGGCCACGACCCCCTCCCTCTTCTGCCATCTCCGGTGGCCTCCAGCCCCTCTCCCCTATAAAGCCACCGCCCGGCCATCCCCTCGCCACCGGAACCCTTCCTCCACCGCTTCTCCTCCCTCCTACGCCCGTGCCACCTTGCCGCCGCCGTGCCACTACCGGCCACCGTCGTCTCCTCCTCCTTCCTCTCCTTCCTCCGCCCTTCCCGTCGGCTCCGGCGCCCAACGAAACAGCAGCAGCAGCAGCGGCAGCCGTCTCCGGCCAGCACCGCCTCCGGCCAGCCGCCTCCGCCTCACCCGCCGTGCAGCGGCGTCGCCCTGGCCGGCCCCTCCCCTCCGCGAGCCGCCCTGGCCAACCCGAGCTCCGGCCGTGTCCAGCAAACCCTAACCCTAATTCTCGATTCTTCGTGTCGGCGTGTCGGACACGACACGGACACGAAATTTCTGGTTTTTCGAGCCTCGCTCAGGTACAAGTATCTTGCACCCTGTATCTCCGTTTTCCATTCCGTAAATTGCGTTGTGAAGCCTGTATGACCCTCTCGGTGTCCGGACAAACCGCTCGGGGCATCGCGTCCTGTGGTGATCGCACACCGCGATCCAAAAACAGGAAAAACCAGACCATGTTTCACCCCGGAACTGAGTACGTCCCGCCAAACGGGACGACTTGGTCACGCGCGGTCTTCAAAGGTACGTGCGCGCCGTCGATACGGACGTGTGAGATTTCGCGGAAGCTGATTCGGGTGTGCGTGCACACAGAAATCAACGCGTATCCGCGGACATCGCCCCGTATCTGACTTTTCTGCAATTTATCCTAATTTTGTGCATACACGTCGGATCGAGACGAAACTTGCGCCATCGGACTCGTAGCAATACGCTGGTCTTGTGGGTCAAGTTTGGTTCGATTCTGAGAACGTTGACGAAATCGCGTGTCGTGGGCCCCACAAGCCCCACTCGACGGGCGATTTTATGATCGGCTCACCGGAATTCAATTCTGGAAGTTCCGTTGGGTTCGTATCATCGTTCCTGACCTGTTGACACTAAGTTTGGTAAATTTGGAGACCTTTGACTCTGACACATTTTTTGGTGCAAAGCGGGCCCACCGGCGGACCCCGTTTTGACCCGAAACTGCCGTTTTTGCCCTTGTCTCCAAATTGGACCCAAGGACAGGCGTTTCTAGCTATTTGACATCTTCTGAGCATGATGGTAATGTTTATTTCAGCATCCAGATACATCTCTGGAAATTTCCCCGAAACACCCAACTATAATTGGATCCAAACAACAGGCAAGTACCTGCACTTCAAGTTTAATCTTTATATTGTGATAATTAATTTCTTGCTCTACTAGTACCCTTGATGATTACACATAGTGTTAGAATACTGGAATTTATGTCTTGAATACTGGAGTTCATGTCTTGTTTTTCATGTCGGGTGGGAGAATACTAGAAGGCATGTAGTTTACCCTTCCCCCTGCCGTGTTTAATAGCTGTTGGTACGCGACTGTACCCTCAGCTGGATCTCGATTATTCCTGTTTAATAGCCGTTTATGATGGCCGGATTAGCCTTATAAACCCCTACATGCCAACTATGTATTCTAAAACAAACACAAGTTCATACACATAGCTTTTTGTCTTGTTATAGTTCTTGTTGACTGTTGTAGTTTCATTTCCTGTCTCATTTATTCCTGCTTTCTCATATTCCTGTTTATAGCACTAACTCTTAATTATTATTGTTTCTTTTATGCATATTCTCAATATGATACTCAGTCTAATTGTCATAAATATTTAGTTTAATCTTGTTGTGCATTGTGTACTTTGCTCATTTCCTGACTGGATCCGTTGATTTAGGCGATGATGAGAACCTTGCCTCCACCTATTATGGCCCCTATGAGGCAGCAGGTGATGCAGTTGCGGAGCCGGTTCCCACACAGGAGACTACTTCTGCGGAGTAGTTAGCAGTAGTTATTTATTTTCCTTCATTTTAGCAATCGGGTTTGTCCCCGATTTAATTTCTAGTTTTGTAATAACTCTGGATCTGTTTGTCACTTTCAGTTTATAAAATCTCAGCATTTCTTCTCATTTCCTTGTCTGTTAATTATTGTGAATGAGCTAGATTTTATGTTACCTGTGGCTATGCCCTAGACAGCGTACTACCGCCGACACTGCGGCGTAGGCTGGACGTACCCACGTACTCGTGCCCGAATATCCGGGTGCGGGTCGTGACATATATATATATATATATATATATATATATATATATATATATATATATATATATATATATATATATATATATATATATATATATATATAATGAAAGAAAGGGTAGGAGAGAGCGGGTGATCGGGGAGGGGGGAGTTCTGGGCCGCAGTAGGTTTTTGGTTGTTTTGTTGCTTTTTAAAAAAAAAATTCTTTCTATCTTTTCTTTTTTCTTTCTTTTATCTTTTTTTGTTTTTTTATTTTTTATTTATTTATTTATTTATCTATTTATTATTATTATTATTACTATTATTGTTATTATTATTATTTTTTTTGTTTTGTTTATATAGTTTAATTTTTATTTTATTTTCAAATATCATTAAGTTATCTTATGATATTTTTGTTATATATTATTTTAATATTTTCTATATTTATTCATTCACTACTTTCAATATTTATTATTTTATCTAAATTTATTTATTTATTTACACATATACAATTATATATATATATATATATATATATATATATATATATATATATATATATATATATGTATGTATGTATGTATGTATGTACAAAATTTTATTTATTTCTATTGTAACACATCTATAATATAAAGCTATTCTTGTATACGTATACTACCATGTGTATAAAATACTTTATTTTAGTACTATTGCTATGATTATTTGTATAAAAAAATTTAAATTTTTTGAGGGATTTTACATTGTGAAATCCTAAATTTTTTGTATGATTATAAAAATGAGTCTTAGAGTCGGTAGAGAAAAGGGATTGAAGAATTGGAGGCTTTGTGCCAATCGTAGAGTATAGGGATTGAAGAAGAAATGAAATGACTTAAATTACAAAAAATTACAAAATTGGCTCTAATTTTTTTTGAGGCCCCCCAAAATTGGAGGCCCTGTGCAGCCGCACTTTTAGCACGGCCCCAAGGCCAACCCTGATCACTATTAATCTACCAACAAATAACCTAACGTTGACAACCGAATGACAGATACTGACGCTCGAGTCACAAGGTAGACATGGTCTGCCCTGAGCTCATGAGGATTCCAGACGAACTTTAAAAATAATAATTAAAATTAAAATTATTCTTATCATCAAGATTTGAACTATAAATTTCTAGAGTGCAAGACTAATATATTAACCACTATACCACAATTATTTTATGTTACCTACTACACCACAATTATTTTATGTTAACCACTACATCATAATTTTTTTTAAACTAACAACTTACATCTTAATTTTGGACCCCAGTAAATATGTGATTCGGAATGGGTGCACTTGGTGTACTTGCTCATGGCCGACCCTGGGTAGGATGCAACAATGTGGTGGTTGTGAGTGACCAAGTACCAATAAAAACAACAAAGCTTGTCAAAAAAGGGCTAATCCGACATGATCAAGGACTTTGTTGGAAATCAAGTCTGCTGAAGGGGGAAGAGTTCGGTCCGAACTCGGATCCTGGCCGAGTTCGGATCGAACTCGGTGTGGTATTCCAGAACCTTCGACCCGAACTTGATCCGAGTTCGGTGTCGGCGGCGGATGCTCGGGTTTTGGAGTTTTTATGTTATATTTTGGACCATTGGATGCTAATGGATGGCTGGATCTTATGATTGGCTATTTTTAGGCTTTCCTAACCCTAAAATAGGTTTCTCATCCTATAAATAGGGAGGAGGGTGGAGGCACAAAGAAAAGCACAAGTTGGATATTCGAGGTGCTCGTCCACATGAAATTTAAGAGAAAGCCCATGCTTTGCTCTTAGGACTTCGCCATCCATGATAGAAGGAAGAAGGAGATCTAATCGAGAAGTCATCAACTTCGGTTAGGGAGATTGCTACGAGTTGGTGAGTGATTTCAATTGTAATCTTCTATTTTTTTTCTTGAGTGTGGTGAGGGGGTTGAACCTATTAGGGCAAAGGGTTTCAACATTAGTTTTTTGCAATCTTGTAATTTCATCTGAGTTATAAAGGTTGGGATTTGTCCGGGTGATGTAGTCACTGCCATATACTTGTCTTCATCAGTGCTTGGTGTTCGTAGATAGGTTGGTTATCTCAGGTGGGTTGGCAAGTGCTTCTTCCGCTATATGACCAACACGTGGTATCAGAGCGCACGTGTTCCCAACACGTGGTATCAGAGCACACGTGCTACCAACACGTGGTATCAGAGCCAGATTCTTTTCAAGAGGGAAGGTACAACTATGTCTACGGAGCAAATGAACACTTGTATGATCACCCTCACCGGAGAAAACTGGGCAATTTGGAAGCCAGTGATGGAGGATCTACTCTGGTGCAAGGACTTGCATGGTCCGTTGGAGGGCGACAGCACAAAACCGACGGACAAAGGTGTTAATGACTGGAAACGACTGGATCGGAAGGCTGTTGGATTCATCCACCAATGGCTGGACGAATTAGTGTTTCACCACGTGTCCATGGAGAGTTCTGCAAAAGCATTATGGGAGAAGCTGTATTTGTTGTACGAAAGGAAGACGGCTGGCAAAAAGGTATTTCTGATTTGCCAACTCGTCAACTCGAAATACACGAAGGGTGCTCCGATGGCACAACATCTGAACGAGGTTCAGGGCATCATCAATCAGCTATCTGCGATGAAGAAGGTGATTGAGGATGAGCTTCAGGCCCTTCTGCTTTTGAGTTCTCTGTCAAAAAGCTGGAAGATGTTGGTGGTGTCGGTGAGCAACTCCGCTCTTGATGGAGTTATTACGATGGAGGCAGTCAAAAGCAGCTTGTTGAACGAGGAGATCCAGCGTAAGCAAGTTGAATCGTCATAGGATTCCGCTCTGGTGGCTTCCTACGGGAAGGGAAGACCCAAGTCACAGGCGAGGATAGGAGGGAGTTCTTGATATTTTGCGACTGTAGACCGCAATGAGGGCTGCTATCACTATGGCAAAATGGGTCATATCAAGAGGAACTACATGAAGCTCAAAGCTGAGAAGGCCAAAGCCAAGGACGATCAGAAGGATCTTACGGCTATGAGAGATATCATCATCGCAGCAACCGACGCAGAGGAACCTTGTGGCATGTGTCATGATGACGAATGGGACATGGATACGGGGGTGTCGTATCATGCCACTCCATATAGGAGGATCTTCACGTCATACCGTGGCGGCAAGTTTGGGCATGTGAAGATGGGCAACAAGGGGACGACTGTAGTTATAGGCATCGGTGATGTGCACTTGACAACAGAGCTTGGTGAGCAGCTCGTTCTCAAGAATGTGCGACATGTACCGAGTTGGTTCTATAACTTGGTTTGGTAGAGAGGCTGGCGGATGATGGCTGTCACAGTTTATTTGGGGACAAAGATTGGATGAATACGAAGGGTTTCCAGCAGCTGGCTCGAGGAGATTTATATTATGGCATATACAGGCTCAAGCTGCTGAGGTATACAAGCAGGCCACAGACACCGGATTGAGGCTCGAGGGGTATTCGACAGGAGGTGGATCATCAAAAACTTGTTTTAGAGGGGCTTCGAGATACTTTGAGGGATACAGAGGATTTGGTTCGTCGAGACAAAGCAACGAATGATAATGAGTCAAAGATTGAGGGTCAGTCTGTGTCACGCCCCAGTCCCAAAATATGTAGGACTATGACACGTAAGCATGCCAGCCGCATGGATATAACAACTCTAATATATGGAAACCATAACACATGCATACGCTGTATTATGAACAATAATTCCCAAGTGGTATAAATCTATCACAAGTTACAGGGTATAATCTAAATCTCATCCACAGAAAATCATAAATAAAATAAATAACCAATATTTATGAAACTAGATCTCAATATAAAGTATATAAAGATGATAGTTGGATGGAAACAAATCCACTACCAACTCGAATATATAAGTGCAACACAACAAACACAATATAAGAATATCAACTAAGCTCGAAGAGAAGACCTCCTCGAAGCATAAGTAACCAGTCAGGATCTGCACTCCTACGAATACTCATGAACATCTACACCTGGCAAGGGACCAGATCCTCAGAGGGACATAACAAGATATATAGAAGCATGCTAATAAAGTACTGAAATAAATATCCAATGGGGTCGCCTAACCATCTATGTGAATGCAGTTTGAGAACAACTTTCCCAACGCGTGGGCTATCTGGCTAAAATAGGATTGACATTATTCTCTCGGAGAATCAGGGGCCTACAAAGCATGTCATCTTTTGAACGACAGAGGCCGCCTATAATATATGGGATCATCACCACCCGTCTCTTCGGCGGAGCGTCCGAGCGAACAAAAGAAAAGTGCAACGGAGCCCACACGCCTTACTTGTTGTTCTCCCCACCCCATGCTCTAAGCATGTCATATCCATGATACGATAATTCCTCTAATAACTACCAAGTCTATAGCACGCAAAGTTTTTAACAACAGTTATCCCTAACGCACGATCCATACGTACATGAGGCCAGACCTATCACGCAGTCCGTGATCTATATGAGACTCACACTCGTGTAACAGCTGTGTCACGGCCAATGAAACCTAATGATGCTTTATGATAATGGGGCAGTCTCATAAACAAGGTTAATGTATATACATAATAAAAATAAATCACGACGACACCGTCGTTGCACCCAAGTTTCCTTGGACGCATATTTTATATAACAGTTAAAATATATGAACTAATGGCAGAAATAAAGATGCATGCAATATATAGAATATGAATAACAGTACAATGGCAAGGTATACTTGCTTGGCAAGAAAGCTACGATGTACCAATAACCTGCTCCAGAAGTCACGCAGAACAATCCAATATCCTATGTACATATGATATAACATAATATAACATCAGTCATTATACTATCACATACACAACTATAAATACACTGGACTCAGAGGATACGCTAGGGGTGACACTGGTCAACTAACAAGGTCAAATATACGTTGAATTATACGGGTGTCGCGTCTTCAAATACTGCGCACAATCAGACAGTCAAACTAACACATCTATTGCCAGTATGTCAGTGTACACAAGACAGTTAATTCCCTAATTCTTAGGGTCAACATGGTCAAGGTAAATACGGGATAGTCCACAGTGTCCTAGGGTCGTACAATATAGTTATATATATAGTCACAATTATTATTTAGCATTTAATTACATATATAATACATCCATATATATATGTATATATATCACTTTAATTCTAATACGCGTACGTGTACGCATACAAGTCATTGGGTTCACCGACGGGATCTAAAATCTACTAACTATCCTAAAGCAATACTAATAGCTTACACAAGCACACATAAAAAGGAGAAGAGGAACAGGTTCGAACCTCGGGATATGCGCACGGGGACGACGGTGAGGTTGACGATGATAACGACGATGATGACGACGATGACGATGACGATGATGGTGATTATTGAAGATTACGATGAGAAAATAAGGTGATGATGGGTTGATGATGATGATGATGATAGGTTGATGATGATGGGTTGATGATGATGCTCGCAGAAATCCGGCCAAGGGAAGTCCGGCAAGGAGGAGGACAGTGGAGGATAAGGATGAACGGTGATGGTGATGCAGCTCCGGCCAGGGGGAGGTGTCTGGCCGGGTGGCGGTGGTGTTGGCCGGGGTGAAGTCGAGGTGAGGAAGAGGAGGTCGGGACGTTAATGGTGGTGGTGGTGGCGTTCAGTTGATCAGGGGGTTGGCGGTTCAGGCGAACGGGTTGAGGCTCGGGGCAGTCAGCTTAGCGGGGAGAAGCCGGTGGTAATGGTGATGTTAATGGTGACGGTGGTGAGCGGAGATGGAGGTCGATTCTCCAGCGTCAATGGCAGTAGGGGGAAGAGGTCATGGAGGTGGTAATGGTGCAGAGGGAGGTGCGGCGCTGGTGGCATGGTGGTGTTGCTGGTGGTCGACGATGTGCAGGCGGGTGCTGCGGGTGGAGGAGAGTCGACGGGGTACAGGCCGCAGGGAGGTCCGTGGAAGGCTGATGTGTGGTGCGTCATGGTGCAGCTCAGGGGAAATGTCGAGGAGGTGCTCAGGGAGGTGCTTGTCGATGCAGGGTGGATGACGGCGGGGTCTCCGGCGAGGGCTCCGGTCGGTTGGCCGGGGAAGAAGATGAATAGGAAATGGAGGGATGGTGTCGGCTAATATAGTTTAGGGTGATTTAGAAAAATAAGGAAAAAGGGACGAAAAGTTGTTTATATATGTATGACTTGGGTTGGGTGTTTGACCTAAAAATTGTGGGCTTGGTCAACTCTCCTTGGGATTGGGCCTTGGCCTCATATGGGGATTTTTGGAGGCTATAATTTGCATTGGTTAAATGAAAGGCTAGGTTTAAGTGAGGGGGCGATGTTGCGCGTTGCATATTCCGAAAATTCATGAAGAAAATCTATACGAACAAAAAATAGGTTTCTTCATGTGTCATGTCCAATGGTGTGGACACCTCAATGCGCTTTTGCATAAAAATGCCTAACAATTAAAAAATTGCACAAAGATGGAAATTGGATTAAATTAATCAAAATTAATGCGCATGGTGCTCTTGAATTAATTAGAAGTACATGGAGATAAATTTAGATGGGATACAAGTATCATGGACATAGAGGGCTCAGAGTAGAATATTATCATAATTTAGGTTGTACGAAACGGGTCAAGATTTTGTCTCCAATTTTGACTGGAACACACAATAATACAAAGTTAGAATTATTTAGAATTAAATATAAACGTCTGCGACGAATATTGTGCGACTAAAATGTAGCACAAGAGAGCATAATTATAAGTTACACAAAGGTCAGGATAGAACGCGGGCACGTCTAGGACAAGGATGTGAAATTTGTAGGAAGGTAATGGCTAGTGTAGTGCTCCAATTATCGAAGCAACGGTAAGGTGCACTAAGTAATTTAATTATCATAAAATTAAATAAACTGCCGTGTCTTATTTCTAGTTGGATACAAACTAGCCATAATTTCACTATCTAAGCCAAGTAGGCCTAACTTTAGGTTAGGGGGTTTACAATCTACCCAACTTAAAATAATTTTGTCCTCGAAATTAAAATAGGGTAGGGTTTGTATATCTAATCTTACTTTGTCACAATCTAAAAGAATTCACCTCAAGTTTAATAATATAATTTCTACCCAACTTAGAATTTACCCATCTATCACATAAGGCTATACCTCTAAAAAAATATTCTTCAAATTATTTAATCATGTTATGCAATCCTCAAAGTTTTTAGCACTAAAGGTATCACCTATGCTATGCCCTTAATTATGAAAAATAATCATCAAGTAATATGATTGGCCTATGCGGTATATCTAGTAATATCTGTATATCAAACTTATACCAAACATGAGGTTCGTCTTTCTAAAATAGAGGAAGACGGAGAATAATAATGAAGAGTTCAAGGGGGGTAATAGAATACAAGTATGGGGATCATGGCGTTTGAGGAATTCAAAAGGGAATTGTCAAGGCAGTTGTGGATTAAAATCTATTTGATAAATTCTTATTTGCATGCTCGTATCAGTACAGTTATGTAATCGATATGATATGCTCAGACACTTCTAGGGGCAAGTATATTCTTCTATTAGTCGACTATATATCTCAATCCACGTAAAGTAGTTATGCGAAGGGCGATCCAAGCACACTAAGGTTAGCTAGACCTTAATACACCGATTCTGATTTAGACAATGTATTAGTGTGGGCCCCCAATAATACATATGTCATGAACAAGCTCGATAAAGAATAAGCTTATAAAACTAGGCTGTAACAGCAGCATAAGTCGAGGTAGCACAGAAAATATAATTACGCTGGATTATGATGAGAGAAGTTACAAAATAATTCAAGTTCACAAAAAGATAAGACTCTACAATCTCTACAGTTGTCATACTAACTCCTTGTCTAAGTCGATAGTCGACAAAATAGGGGTATAACCTCTAAATTTTACAGTCTGGATAAACACTGTCATCTTATGCTAGTATACAGTTAATGTCATTTAGTTACATCTCAATAATATGTCAAAAGAACTATGTGATACTAGGTTGTGAGGTATACTACCCAACTTAAAATAATTAAACTAATATTGTAACTTTCTTGAGGGGATCCTACAAAATAATATTGTTCTTGTAAATAAAGTATAAACTCTTATTGGGGGTATACGAGAAAAAGATCTTAGTACTTATTAGGGTATCCACCGTAATTATATAGGTAGTGGTCATCTTAAGTCTTAGTCATAGTGCTTATAGAACAAGGGTGTCAATAGTAAGAATGGAAAAGTTATTGGCCTTCAAGGGGAAAGAGGATATAACTCGTATCGAGGTGGGGGTACAAATTACGTGATTCAAAACTAAAGGATAATCATCACAATCTAAATGAACAACTCAACTATCAGGTTCTAACTACAAGGCACATAATTTTAAAATTTAACATTACAACTGTAATCCTAGCAAACTATGTATCCTTAACATAAAAGAAATTATTTGGCCTACAATCAGGAGGATTAGGTGGCACGAATTGAAAGAAAAGAAAAGCAATATAATTAGTCGTCGCACAAATAGCAAGCGTTAAGGTTTCAGAGGAATAAGGTATGAACTTAAATAGAAAGTCTCTAGATAGTATCATGGTTTTCTAAGGAATAGGTGGGATGCTACTCTTCTGTGTTCGGGGTATGATCGAGGAAAACATTACATTCATTCCTCTGGGCTTCCTAAGGTACTGTTCTGCTAATATTAAGATAAGAAGCTAAATTTAAAGTCCTCTAATACTATCTCACTATGAAAGTTAGGTTCAGTCCTAATATTAAATCTGGGATTTTTATTGGTTCCTCAATACTAGGGTCAAACAATATGGTCAAATTTTTAACTAATCCTAGTAGTGTTTATACCACTCTCAAGTCATCCCTAATTATCAAGGGATAATGGTCAATCCATCTACAGGTAAGGGTGCTAGGGATCATTAGGCAGTAAGGAATGCTAGGGTTCATTAAGTATTCTAACTCAGTGATGTGTCAACACTCTAGTTGTATTCTTAATATCCTAACAACAAGGATTTCTATATTCTAGGAGGGGCTATACTCTAGGAACTATTAGGAAGTACATGAATCAAGCAGAATGCAGTCATTCAAATAGAACAGATTGAAATAGATGTGAGTTATAGTCAATTGTGGATGATATCCTATACTCTAATCCTATTTACAGGCTTGCTCGGTACAGTGACATAACCGAGACAATATACTCTCGACCTGCGTGGGCCACCACTAAAAATATGTCACGCCCCAGTCCCAAAATACGTAGGACTAGGACACATAAGCATGCCAGCCGCATGGATATGGCGACTCCAATATATGGAAACCATAACACATACGTACACTGTATTATGAACAATAATTCCCAAGTGGTATAAATCTATCACAAGTCACAGGGTATAATCTAAATCTCATCCACAGAAAATCATAAATAAAATAAATAACCAATATCTATGAAACTAGATCCCAATATAAAGTATCTAAAGATGATAGTTGGATGGAAACAAATCCACTATCAACTCGAATATATAAGTGCAACACAAAAAACACAATATAAGAATATCAACTAACAATCACGGGGCTCAAAGAGAAGACCTCCTCGAAGCATAAGTAACCAGTCCGGATCTGTGCTCCTGCGAATACTCATGAACATCTACACCTAGCAAGGGACCAGGTCCTCAGATGGACATAAAAAGATACATAGAAGCATGCTAATAAAGTACTGAAATAAATATCCAATGGGGTCGCCTAACCATCTATGTGAATGCAATTTGAGAACAACTTTCCCAACGTGTGGGCTATCTGGATAAAATGGGACTGGCATGATTCTCTCGAAGAATCAGGGGCCTGCAAAGCATGTCGTCTTTTGAACGACAGAGGTCGCCTGTAATATATGGGGTCATCACCACCCGTCTCTCCGAAGGAGCGTCCGGGCGAACAAAAGAAAAGTGCAACAGAGCCCACACGCCTTACTTGTTGTTCTCCCCACCCCATGCTCTAAGCATATCATATCCATGACACGATAATACCTCTAACAACTGCCAAGTCTACTAGCATACAAAGTTTCTAACAACAGTTATCCCTAACGCACGGCCCATACGTACATGAGGCCAGACCTGTCACGCAGTCCGTGATCTATATGAGACTCACACTCGTGTAATAGCTGTGTCATGGCCAATGAAACCTAATAATGCTTCATGATAATGGGGCGGTCTCATAAACAAGGTCAATGCATATACATAATAAAAATAAATCACGACGACACCGTCGTTGCACCCAAGTTTCCTTGGACGCGCATTTTATATAATAGTTAAAATATATGAACTAATATCAGAAATAAAGATGCATACAATATATGAAATATGAATAACAATACAATGGCAAGGTGTCACTACCACATTTTCCAGGAAAGGATATTTTAGTAATTTTATATTTAATTAAATATTGTGCTTGATAAATAATTATCTGTTGTATTATTTAATGGTTGTTAGATGTTAGTTATTTATTTTGGACTTGGGTTAGTGGACCTAACTAGTTTAGTTTAGACCCATGGACCAACATGAATTAATTGGTTAGAACTTAGCCCATTTAAAAAGCCCATTGTTAAGTAGATGGATTAAATTAATTAAATTATTAGACTAGAAGCTTTCTTCCTTAATTATTTATTCATGAGAGGCCCCAAGGGGTATTATGGTCGTTACATAGTAGCTTAAGGGAGAGGAAATAGGGGCCGGCCTATTTATAAAGGGGGGAAATTTCTTTCTCCTCTTTTCATTCCAAAACTAGATCTAGAATTTTCCTCTACCAAATTTCTTCATTCCTATTTTATTTTCCTACCAAATTTTATTCCAATTTCTTCCCAAATCACCATTAGAGACTTGAGAAATAAGGATCTAGAAGGAGAAAGTAAGGATCTACAAAGAGGAGCAAGGATCTATAAGTTGGAGGCAATTTTATCTCAATTGGAGGTTTCATTGAGAATCCATCTTCCAATAGGTACAATTAAGTTTTTCCCCTTAAATTAAGTTCTAAATCTGAGTTTTAACCATATAAAATCAACCCATATGCATAGGCTACCCATAGGATTTGGTTTTGTGTTCATAGGAGGCTTATTGAGAAAGTTATGGTACTTTTTGTGTCAATTTTGGGAGAATTCCGAGATTGACATTTGTTGTGTGTGTCAATTGATCCTATAGATCAATTTGGCATGTGTTTGGGTCTAGTGTCGTATCCATAATTGGGTACGTGTAGGTCATATCCCAACAATTTGGTGATACGTGTAGATTTGGAGAGTTTTTTCTCCGACACGGGACTTTGTACATGTCATATTTTGACACGGACACGTAGATCTATATTTGACTCTTTGTATTATTTATAAATAATATATGTGAGTTATTTGTGTCCTTTGGGGTACAATTGGATGTGAGGTGGACGCGTGTCATATGTGTATCCTAGATCTAGTGTGATACGGTGTGATACTCTCCATATGTTGTGTAATTATATATAGATCTAATTCTTGTGCTCTTAATTCATGAAGATTGTATTTGTGCATATATATATATATATATATATATATATATATATATATATATATATATATATATATATATATATATATATATATATATATATATATATATATATATTATAGTATATATATTTGTGCTTCTTGTATCCTTGATCTATGTATCATGTATATACTAAGAGTATATATATTATGTAGTTATTCATCTACATGTGTAAATACATATGTTATAGTATATGTGTTATGTGTAAATATGTATATATGAATATTTAATTGGATAATTATATTATATATAGTTGCTATCTGATTATTTATACATATGCATAGATGTATAATTATAAATGTATTTATGTATGTGTGTTCATGTTGCTATATCATAATATGTACATAATAGGAAGGGTGTATGTATAGTTTTATTGGTATTTATATATATATATATATATATATATATATATATATATATATATATATATATATATATATATATATATATGTTTGTGGTATTAAACGAAAGAACGAAATGTATATAATACGAGGTTTACACGAAACCCGCCTTCTTTGGTTTACAAACAAACTTGTACAATTTGATCCTATACGAGGATGTGGGAGTACAATTTATTTAATCTGGGTAGATGATTGCTATAGGTGTCTGATCTGCAGTCGATCACTTTAGCCCTTGGACTAAGCAGCTTCGGAGGTTGCGAAAGAGGATGGATGCGCGATGCCAATGTCGTCGATCGCTACTCTTTGCCTGAGCTCTGGATGCTTCTCTCTCTCAAAGGCTCCCCGACCTCTCTTCAATCTCCAATGTTTCGACCTTGTTCGATCCTTCTTTTGAAGTTTTGACCTTATTCGATTTTAAAATCTCCATGTTCCTCTGTTGATAGAGGTCTCTATTTATAGAGTTTTGGTGACAGAGACCACTCAATCGGTGTAGAAACCGAGTGGTGGAAAGTACAGCACCCTTTTACACAACGGTTAAAATAACCAATGCCTGCGTATAGATGATCTTTTGAATGAGCGTGTGACGCGGGTCCAACTAAGGGACAAAACGCGTATAATCGCTACGAAGATCATGGCGTAGAAGCCACGTAGGTAGGTATCCCTCGTGTAGAAGAGGTTAGCGTAGAAGCCAATGTCTATTACCATGGCGTAGAAGCCAAGTAGGCATAGAAGCCGAGTAGGCATAGAAGCCTGATGGCATAGAAGCCGAATAGGCACAGAAGGCCGAATGAGCATAGAAGCCGAACGAGCATAGAAGCTGATGAGGCGTAGAAGCCGAGCGGGCACAAAAGCTGAATGGGCGTAGAAGCCGCTGCGTAACATGCCAGAGTGATGATGTAGATGTCTTTAGCCAGAATTATGGCTCTTGGAGATATAATCAAATCTCTCGCATTAAATGCAGAGATCCGCCATCATCATTAATTGCAGAGGCATGTTCTGAAGGCCTGCCACCGTTCTGAGCATTAGGTGCAGAGACGTGCCTCGAGTCCTATACGAAGGGCAGCTTTTGACGTGGCAGTCTGTTTGTCTTCCGCGGAGCGTAAACAGTTTACGTCTGCCTGTGTAAAATAAGGCGGCGTATCCCCTTGTATGCGTAAAAGCAGTCTCAACTAAGGGGATGTCAGTAAATGACGGTTCGATGATATTTAATCAAATCCTCTACATTAAATACAGAGATCCACCATCATACTGTGGTGCGCGTCCCGAGTGATCTGTCATCGTTTCCAGCCGTCGTCTGGGTAGCCGTGCAGCACTTTTTATCAGGAGTCAGATGTCAGGTTCACTGCATGACTTGACAGGTTCATTTCGGGGAAGACGAAGTGTTCCTCGTACGCTTTAACACTGCTTTGAAAGCGGATGAGTTTTACGCCATGGAGGCGATAAAGCACCCTGTCTACGCTGAAGGAGCCTGGACATACTACTTTTACACGGATGGTCCCTTTATATTTTATGTCGTGCTCAACGGAAAAGCTCCATTGCACTCTTGATGGCCCTGGGTCCCCTGCTTACGCTGTCCTGTATCACCATATTGCGTAGAGCTATCCAGCGTATTTTTTATGCTTCTACAAGACTCCCTTCAAAGCTTTCAAATTCCTCGAAATTTGGAATGCTTTGAATGAAGCATGAACCGCTCCTCGTAACTCGAAACATTTCTGAATGGGGCATTGAAACGGTCGATGCTGACTTTATGGCAGATTTATTGGGGACCGGTGTTACCTCTCTCGCCTATAAAAGGCTGAGGAGTTTAACCTGTTCTTCCCGTATTCCTTTCACCACCCAAGGATGATCGCCGGAGTCCGTCGGGTTGATCTGAGGAAGAAGAAGACCATGTTCTTCCAGCATGTAAGGAGCTAAAAAAGACGGCGTCTTCGAGCAAGTCTCATCTACAACGATGGATCATGGAAGGATATCATAGCCAACCTTGCTCGGGATAATCAGCAACTTTGTATGACGGTTCCCCCGGAGAGAGGAAGGGTCGTATTAGACCACACAGCTTGCAAGCTGTATATTTTCTCTTGAGACTTCCACGGACGAGAGGAGACAAACTGTAACTGTCGTCCTCGATCGAGTTGGGTTAAAGAAGCCTCAACTGGATCTGACATGGCATGTAGAGGATGGGCCCTGAAGAAGTTTTAGGTAGGCCTAGTGTTGTATCCTCCCGCCAGCAATCATCTTCTTGTTCATGACTGTGGAAGTCGATAAACTGCCATGGAAGAAGAGGAAGACCTTCACCGATGCGAGAACCTGTCAAAACAGATCCTGGGGGTGGCCTTCCGATGATGATGAGGAAATCCTTTGCAGACGGGATTTTCCTCATATGTATTCACGAAAATGAAGAAAACCCTTGTAGACTGGATTTCTCTCATATGTAATCGTGATTTTCTATTTTTAATAAAGTCGTCTTCTTCTGTGCATATGATTGTCTTACCATACGTTGCTGTGAAGTCTGAATATGTGTAGCTTCGACACGTCTGATTCTTTATGCCGACTCTGTTTTGAAAGAGTGCTAGGTCATGTCCTGTCTTTTACGCATGACTAGAGATGCGTAGAAAGCCGCTTTAGCATTCGAGTGTTCGAACTGTCCTGCTGTTAGGGATGAGGGACCGCATAGAATTTTGAACTGCTGCTTCTGATGAACATAATTTCTTTGTTCAAACATCATCTTCAAGAAGGGTTTCTCGAAAATCCCTTGGAACAGGGTCGAGGAATGGCTGTCAAACTGAGTTGCCATCTTGATAGATGAAATATTCAGACTGGAGTCTGGATGAACTTCGAATTGACCCATGAAGAAGAGTAATTTTCTAATGTAGAACTATGTATGCTTCGGGTACTTGGGATATTTTGAGGTCAAGAGCGAGTATCTTCTGTGTGAACTCTTTGTAATTGACCATTTTGAGAACCGTTCAGATGTACACATAATCTGGCCGGCGTATCTTTCAGATGTGCGGGAAGTCGTGGAGCGTGAAATCATTAGTCTGCAGCTTCTGAGCATAAACAAAACACCATCGAGCGTGAAATCATAGACTTATAGTTCCTGAGCGTGAAGTCGTAGGTTTGTAGCCTCTCGAGCATAAAAGTTACTGAGCACAAAGGTATCTGGACGTAAAACCCGACTTGTAGCCGTCGAACGTAAAGCCGTAGATTCGTAGCTGTCGAGCGTAGAAAGCTCCTTAGCGTAGAACTGTATATTTGTAGCTTCTGAAAAGAAAAAAATTTCGAGCATGAAGTCGTGGATCTGTTGCTTCTGAGCGTAAACTAAGCGCCACCGAGCGTGAAATCATCGATTTGGTATCTGCTGGCATGAAGTCATAGGATTGTAGCCTCTCGAGCATAAAAGCTACCGAGCACAAAGGCATCCGGGCGTAAAACCATAGACTTATAGCTTGCGAGCGTAAAACCGGAGATCTGTTGCTGTCGAGCGTAGAAAGCTCCTTAGCGTAAGAACCGCTGACCTACTTTGCTCAAAAAACTTTTCGAATTTGCTGACTGTCCCCCTTCTCTGAATAATAGGCTGACGTAGGACCCAATCATAACCGAATATTAATTAAGAGATTTGGTTCGGGGTCCGAGGAGTCCATCCGAACTCTATATATATCCCAATTTTTCTGAGAGAAAAACTTTTCATCCGTCTTCTGCGAAAGAAAGCCTCCGACTGTTCGAGCTCTTCTCTGAGTTTTCTCTGAGTCTTCAAAGTTTCCAGTAATGGCCTCTAAGCAATCCTCCTCCTCTAAGGGAAAGAAGATTGGTTCTTCTTCTCGTTCTTCTTCCCAAGCAGGAGTGCCTCCGGTTGGACAAGGCGAACCTCATTCTGAGCTGAGCATCCCGCCGACGAGCAGTGCACCCGGCCTGATAGGTAGAGCTTTTGGGATGAATGAGAACGACTGAAAAATCTTTCGCACACGTTGAACGTGACCGCGCTAGGTCGTCTTCTGTGCTGATAGCCTCTTTGAGGAAGATGATGCACGGAGACGTTTTATCTTTTACGCCCACATTTCTAATGTGTCAGCGTAAAAAAACTCCAGATTTTCGCAGTTGAGCGTAAAAGCTTTGACTGCCGGAAACTTGGTGTATACCGTAAAAATTTAAAATTTTACGCTTGTGGATGAAAATTCTGGCGTAATAGCTCGAACCTTGGCAGTCTGGCGTAAAGCACAGACAGTATGTTGCCGACTTGAATTTTATGCTTCTGGAGGATAATTCCGACGTAAAGGATCAAGTTTGTACAGTCTTGGCGTAGAGCTCAGACCGTTGCCTTTTGGCATGTGCTGCGATATTGTAACGTCTAGTATAAAACTGACGTATTTTTCTTGCACCCTTGCAGTTAACTTGGGCGAGTCTCCGCTAGCCGAGGTGATGGGTTCTGCCGCCGGGTTGCTGCACTCCAACTATCTGGAGGATCTGTCCCATGTGGTATTTCCTATCTCCGGGCCCCAATATCCCAAAGGAAGGGAAATCTTGATATCGGCTCAGGGCGAGCGAACGCTGCTGAACATGATTAATGGAGAGCCCTTGACGTATGTAGACGGGGACCAGTATATAAAGTCGGCCTTTCTCTTCGGGGACATGATTGATAAGCAGTCCCAGACGAAGCCGAAGAAAGAACTCTGGGTTTTTCCTGCCGGGAAGTTGGTCTTGAGTCTGCCCAAGATGCCGAGAGATTATTCCATCTCGGCATTCTTCCATGCTATACATTCCAGGAAGATGTCGTGGACGCTGACTCCCGATCTTCACGGTAGGCCGGGGAAGATCTTCTACCAAAAGAAATATGGCCTATTTGTCAGCCGCCCTTCCAGTCCTGTAACGTTGTTCAGGGGATTGTACCCGGGCAGTATCCCGAGTGAAGACAGCTCGGTGCTCCAGCCGGTGCAATTGTCGACCTTTTACAATAATTTCATGGGGCGTGAAGGAGTATACCCCAAGGCGAATCCTCGATGTAATGGGTGGATGACCCCAACAAATCTTTGATGGGCTCGCTTAGTTGATTGGGCCCTGGAGCATTTTTGGATCGAGTTGGAGAACATCGGTCTGTTGGCAGCTGTGAGCGCCACCAGCTTGGGTTACCTCCTAACCCTAACCTGTTTTTGGCACTGATGGAGCGATACATTCCACTCACCGGCACTTTCGCCACTCTGTTGGGGGAGTTGGGATTGGCCCTTCATGAGATGGCAGAGATCTCGAGACTGCCGATGGGGGATACTCCGTATGAAGAGTATGTTCCCACGAACCGGGAGTTGGAGGATTCAGACCCTCGGGTAGTGGAAGTGTATCAGGAGCTGATGTGCCACTACCTTGCTTGTACCGCCTTCTATGCTGAGCCTTCAGATTTGGCTCACACCAGTAAATGGACGTCCTACCTCTTTTTTCACCGGGCTAGAGCTGCTCAGCCGAAGAAAGTCTTGGTAGTCAAGGATGAGCCTGTGAATCCTCTGAGCGTGCTGACTGCTCAGGAAGTCGACGATCTCCTGGGGGATGCTAGGCTCCAGATCAGATCCTCGTCGAAGGGATAGGAAGATATCCTGCAGGTACTAAGGCTACAGCTATCTGAGGCATTGTCGCAGGGCTCTATCCAAGGAAGCTCAACTGGCTGGCTTCCTCTCTATATGGCTGCGCCGACTGGTGGTACCCAACATTGCATCTGCGGATCGTATTCACCGCAATACCTTGTGGCCTGCAGTACGTCTGGTGTTTGGGGCAAGACTGGGCTTGCTCCCTGCCATGGTGTGCCGTATACAAGCTGGCCTGAGGGCGATGACTGAGGCGCTACTCGCTGATGAAGCTCGGCGTGAAAGTTTTTCCCGGGTGGAATTACCATACCTGTATTTGATGGGATGGTTAATTCTCCATAACCCCCGGGTGATGTCTCCCGGTTCCGGCAGTAGCTTGGGGGGGAGTTTCTTGCTAAATTACAAGAAATTCTCTTGGAATGTGCTCACAGTTTTAGACTGTCGACGGGTGCTGCATTGCGGTCACAGCTGGAAGCTCCTTTGTACTGTCCCTTTCGTTCATCATAATCAATCGGGGATTAGGCTTGAGGACTCAGGTAGAGATAAGATCACTCTTTCTCCTGAAGCCTTCAAGTGGTTGGTCTGCATTAGACCTTCCCACCTGCTGTACAGAAGTGAAGATCACTGCTTCTTCGAACCCTACCTGCCTAGTCGGTTTGCCAGGCAGTTTGGGTATGATCAGTTGCATGTGGGCAACGCCGTCACCAGCTTCAGGTCCAGAGGTGGACTTATCGATGGAGCGAGGGGATGGCGATATTTTATCATGGGCAGCACCGGGGCAATTTTTATTGTGCCCTTCGTCACACCCTCCACGGAGCTGCACATCATGTATTTGTATGCCCAGTTCTATGTGGCAACGAACACCGCCCATCGCAATTTTGATATGGGTGGAAGCTTTAGGGTGCCCTCTTCCAAGCCTGGGGGAAGGGTTGAAGTCCCCTCGATTTCTTCTGACGAGGGTGACGAGTCCGCTACTCCGGATGAGCCTCTCGTATCAGTACCGAGGGGTGAAATACCTCCGCCTGCAGGGGCGTTGGTAGTCTCCGGGAAACGAAGGGCTTCCGCTCTGAATGAGGCTTCCCCTCGAAAGAGGACGAAGAAGATGGTTACTCGTCCTCTCCAGATTCCTGGCATTGAGGCTCCTGGAAGTGATCCTGCTTCTCCCTATATCGGGGACGATTCTTTGATTGGGGGTTTCTCGCCTTTTAGAGAGGAACCTTCTATAGTTTCGGCCGGTGGCGCCGGAGAATCTCAGCTGGAGGCTGCTATCGCTGCTACTGCTTCAGGTAGTAGAACAAAGTCGCCTTTGAGGCTGGTCATAAGATTCCATGTACCTTTATCCGGATCAACATTGGGAGAGGCCCTTGCCGTGCCTGTCAGCGCTGCTAGCAAGATTCCAGTTGATGAGCCTCAAGTGGATCTCGACGAAGACCTGGAAGAGTATTTGCCAGTGTCAGTTAGCAGGCCCCCTTCTCCAGGTATGACAGCTTGCCTAGCATCACTGTCATCTTTTTCGTGCCTCTTCTTTAGGAAAATTAATATCATGTTTGACATTAACTTTCTCTTGTCTTCTTCTCAGGGGACGACCTCTTCGGGGAGGGCAATGTATGTGCGCCCTTCGGCTCTGGCATTGATACGGAGGCGCCTGATTTTGAAGAGGAAGCATCTTCGGGGGCCGGCTCGCCTGCCGACGAGGTTTCGATACCTCAAGAGGACGACCCTGTCGTTGCGACAATGCCTCCTTCGAGTATGCTGGCTACTTCGTCTGGTGTTGGTGCTTTCTTTTTTGTCGCACCCCGTGTTGAGATGAGGATTGTGGCCCCGTCGATTACGGTCGCCTCTGGAGCGCGGTTCGATAATATTGCAGCCACTCCCAGCGTGCATTCGGGCCTAGCTGCGCTGACCGAGCAATAAACCAGTATCTTCTACAACACTTTGAAAAGGCTGACATCAATGGTGTTGGAGAAGAATCTGAACTTTGAGCGCCTGAAGAAGTCCTCTCGGTTTTCGATAGAGGCGATCAGGGACCTTGGCGATACTGGTTTAGCTGACGCTCTGGCGGAGGTAGTTAATGGTTTGGAGCAACCCATTAACGAATACTCGCAGCTATCCCAAGACAGTGTTGACGATCTGGTCCAAGATGAATACGACTCATTGACTGCAAGGCTGGGAGAGTTGAAAGCTCTGAGCAGGTCCCTCGAGATGCGGCAGCAGGAGATGAGTGACGAGCACACTCTCTTAGATAGTGTTGTTCCCCAGTTGGCCAAGAGTAAAGCTGAACATGAGAAAAATGAAGCGAGGGTCCACAAGTTGGAGGCTGAGCTCGCTTTAGCGAAGGAGTGGTCTCGTGCTTCAGCCGCGGGCGTGCATGTGTTACAGAGCCAGATGGAAGATGCTCAACAGAACTTGGCACATGCGAGTGCCATGCACGCCGCTCTTACACATTCTCTGTCTGATCTATCTGGCTTGAATGATGAGGAGACGAGATGGGAGCGAGCTCGAGCTACCGTTTTGGACTCCAAGAATGAGAAGATGGCCAGACTGGCGTAGCAGATTCACGATTTGACCGCTCCCCCTTCATGATGTACTTTTGCTTTTGCTTTTTAATATACTTCCGCTCTTTTTTTTGGGAAATAATAAAGAGGCTTTTCATCTGACTTTGTGGACCCATCATTTCGAAATATAAATGACAGGTTTGGGTGAGACTGATATCAGAGGTAGTATGGACGTGATAGACTCTCGGTAAATTTTAGCAGGGCGTATCTGTTCAGAGGTCATATGGACATGATAGAGTACGACCCAACAAGTTTCGTTTTGGAAGTAGTTTTGTCAGAATGAGATTTTTGCCTTATTCCACTTGAGCAAAGGAGGTTAAGCATAGTACCTTTTCAGAAATTTGCCATTGATAGGAGCCATTAGTAGGTCTCCATTAGGCTGGGCTAACCTGTAAGCGCCGTTTGAGAACGTTGTCTCGATCACGTAAGGGCCTTCCCATTTGGGCTAAAATTTGCCCTTGCTCCTGTGAGTGAGAATCATTGGCCTTCTTACAGCTAAGACTAGCTCGCCAACTTTGAACACTCTTTCTTTTACTTTTTGATTAAAAACTCTAGAAATACGCGCTTGATAGAACGCGATGCTCTGTTGAGCTTGGGGGCATTTTTTGTCTAATCCTTCTAGCTCCTGAAGCCTTAAAAGGTTATTCTTTTCCCGAGTTAACTCGTTAGCGACTGCTATCCTGAGTGACGGGATTTGAATTTCGATGGAAAGAACTGCTTCGCTCCCGTAAACCAATAAGAACGGGGTGCAACCTGTCGGTGCTCGGACCGTTGTGCGGTATGCCTAGAGACATTCTCCCAGCTTCTCGTTCCAGTCTCTCTTATTCGAGGAGACGAACTTCTTCAAGAGTTTGATAATGGTTTTGTTGAAGGCTTCCGCCAAACCATTGGCAGCTGGATAATATGCCGTAGAAGCGATATTTTATATCCGATTTTTATCACAAAATCGATAAAACGCTTGGCTGATGAACTGGGGCCCATTATCATGGATTATCCTTCGGGGAATCCCAAAGCGATAAATGACGTGATGCTTGATGAAGCTGATCACATTAGATGTTTTTACCTCAGCGAGAGGGATCGCCTCTGCCCATTTGGAGAAGTAATCCGTGATGGCCAGTATGAACCGGTGACCTCTGGAAGAAGACGGGTGAATAGGACCAATGATATCCATACCCCATGCTTCGAAAGGCCAGGATGCAACCGTAGGATGTAGATGTTCAAACGGCTGATGTATGAAGTCTGCATGAACATGACAGGCCCTGCATTGTTTGGTATACTTGATTGCGTCTGCGATCATAGTGGGCCAGTAATAGCCCATTCTCCTGATACGATCCTGTAGCTTAGGACCGGGTTGATGCGCCCCGCATACGCCATCGTGAGCTTCGCGGATAATCTGCTGTACTTCGTCATTAGAGAGATATCTCAATAGCAGTCCGGCGTAGGTCCGGCGATATAGGTATTGTGAAGATGCATCGAAGTAGAAGCGTAATGATCATCTTTTGACGGATGCTGCTTCTTTAGGGTCCTCCGGTAAGATTCCGTATGCCACAAAATCTATAAAAGGACTTTTCCAATCTCTCGCCGGAGGATCGGTGTTTACAGCGTAACTACGTTCGATGTGAGAGTTGTTCTTCACGCAAAATAGATCTCTGTTAAGAAGGATTACCTAATTCTGCCTTCTTATAAGAGTAGCTAAATCTGCAACTAGACTGGCTAGGGCATCGGCTTCCAGATTCTGAGATCGAGGTACATGCTCTAGGAAGAACCCCTTGAATGTCACGGCTATCTCGACCGTTGCTTGGTGATAGGGGATGAGGTCTGGATTCTGGACTTCATATATTCCTCTGACTTGATTGACGATAAGCAGAGAAAGCCAAAAGCTTCCAGAGATTCGACCCCCAGCTCTTTAGCGACTTGGAGCCCGATTAGTAGAGCGTTGTACTCTGCCACGTTGTTGGAACAGGACTCATTAAGAGAGTATGCTCGATAGATGACGAGTTTATCGAGAGTAACCAGAACAATTCCTAGCCCTGAAACCATGTTTCCGTTGGGACCAGTCCTTGAGGCGCCGTCGAAGAACAGTTGCCATGCGTCACTTTCCATTATGGAACTACATTCTGCAACTTTGTCGGGAATGTCCTCGTATAATTTGGAGGCCTCCGGGATCGGATGAGCAGCTAGGAAGTCAGCCAATGCTTGGCCTTTGATGGACTTCTGAGGGACGTACACCATGTCATATGGTGTTAATAATATCGCCCAAGTCGCGAGTCGGGAGTTAAGAACACTTGGCTTGTTCGTCAGTACCCGAAGAGGATTGATCTTGGAGATGATGTGAATAGTCTGGCCGGTGACATAGTGTCGCGTCTTCTGGATAGCGAACATCAGGGCCAAATATTCTTTTTCCACTGGACTATACCGGTGCTCAGCTCCGATCATCATTCTACTTAGATAGTAGATAGCCTGTTCATGTCCCGCATCGTTCTTCTGCACGAGAAGAGCTCCCAGAGAATGGTCCATAGCTCAAACGTACAGGAAGAATGGTCTTCCTACGACGGGAGGCACCAGAACTGGCGGACTAGTGAGGTAGCGCTTGATATCCCTGAACGCTTGCTGACAGGCTTCGTCCCATACGAAGGATACAACTTTCTTCATGAGGCGAGAAAAAGGCTGACATCTTCTAGAGAGGTTGGATATGAATCTCCGGATATAGGCCAGACGACCTTGAAATCCCCTGAGTTCCCTCAGATTACGGGGTGGTCGCATTTCCAAGATGGCGTTGACTTTATCAGGGTCCACTTGAATGCCTTTGGCGGTAATAATAAATCCCAGAAATTTGCCACTAGATACACCCAGAAAGGACTTTATAGGATTTATTTTGAGTTGATGTTGGCGCATCAGCTCAAATACCATCTTCAAGTCTTGGATGTGATTGACCCTGAGGCGGCTTTTGACAGCTATATCGTCTACGTAATATTCCACTGTCTTGCGTAAATGTTTGTGGAATATGTTACTCATAACCCGTTGGTAAGTAGCTCCGGCGTTCTTTAACCCGAAGGGCATGACCGTATAGCAATATACCCCAGTGGTGTCCGAAAGGCAGTATGCTTCTCGTCTTCAGGATGCATCTTGATTTGATTGTATCCTGAGAATCCGTCCATGAAAGACATACGTTCGAAACCACAGGTATTATCAATCATGAGGTCTGTCATGGGAAGAGTAAACTCGTTCTTGGGGCAGGCTGCGTTCAGATTTTGGTAATCGATATAGACTCGTACTTTTCCATTCTTCTTCATGACTGGGAAAACATTGGCGACCCAGTCGGGATGTTGTTCCTCCCGGATGAAACCGCAGGCTATCAACTTCTTGACTTCAGCTTCAATGGCGTCCATCATATCCTGGCGAAACCGGCATTGGTGCTGCTTTATAGGCTTTGAATCGGACAATATGTTGAGTTTATGAGTAGCCACCTTTGGATCAAGTCCTGGCATATCCTCATAATTCCATGCAAAGACGTCGATGTATTCTTTTATCAGTTGAATGACTTCGTCCCTTTTAGTTGGAGAAAGATTGTTACTGATAAATATCAGCTTTGGTGAAAGTTTATCCCCAACATCAATCTGGATAACTTCATCTTTGGTGGGAGGTTCTCTCTGCTCGAAGCGGAATTCCCACTGTGTATCCATTTGCTGAGCCCAAGCGTCATTTTCAAATAGTTCGAATTCTTATTCGTCTGATTCGAAGGGATCCGTCACTACCATATTTACTGGTAATGTTTGCTCAAGAGCGTGAGATGAGTTGAAGGGCGGCGAGCCGTCTTGAAAAGGAGAAAAGATGTCCTCATCTGACTTGGAAGTCGTAAGGGAGGTAGCATACCCTAACCCGAAGCGGGTTTGTTGATAGTGGGGATTGTCGTGCGGCGGTATTCGTCTGCCTTTCCCATAGTTGAGACCTGGATTTAGCTTCAAGTTGTAACCCATATTTTGTATGATCTTTAAGGCTTGCGGGCTGTACCTGTGAACTTGTATTTCACCAGTATCGACGTCAAAGGAATCTTCTTGTATAGTCGATTCGTTGCGCGTTCGGCCGAAGACTATTGAATGCTGACTGCTGCGGGCAGGCGGAACAATAAAGATAGAATCCTCATGTGGTCCATATGTCGTGACGACATTGGACGATAACGCTACTTCCCATATGTATTGATGATAGGAATCTATAGCTTCCAAGAATTTTTGCGCTATAGGTTCTATATCGTCATGGGGAGAGGATTCCTGATTTGGAATCTGAGCGTCGATATACTGGAAAAGAGGATGTTTATTATCATCTGGAACTCCGTTCCTGTTTGCATTTACATCAGTCGGCTGCATGTTGCGCCAAAGGTTGATGACCAAGGGTGGAGGCTTCTGGTTCAAAGTGATCACTAGAGGATCACCCCCTTTTCCTGACCCGGTTCTGTTCAGGTGGATAGCCATAGGCTCCATGGCTTTTGGACGAGTAGTTCGCCCTTTCACTCTGATTGACAGTGGTTGTTCGGCAGAGGGTCCTTCAGGCTCCCGGTGGGATTCCTTCTCTGCTTGGGCTGACACCTCCTCCGCGTAGTCTTGAGAGTACAACACGGCATCGAAATAGTAAGATTCTATTCCTTTGAATGGATTTAGGTCAGCAACCTCCGTTTGTACTGTTCCTTGGGCGTCTACATATTTAAGGCATTGAAGTAGAGTTGAAGAAACGATGTTGTGGTCGTGGATCCACGGTCTACCCAGCAGAATGTTGTAGGATACCTCTGAATCGATGACATAGCATGTAGCCACCGATCTGAGGTTACCAATCTGGATCCTCAGGCAAATTTTCCCCAGCGGCTTACTTCTTCCGGCATTGAAACCCACGATTATAGTGGTGGTATAAGCCAATTCGCTGGTAGGAATCCTCAGCAGTCTGAGCAGACTATGAGGAATGATGCTGATTGATGATCCCGGATCTATGTGGATCCGGTCGACCTCCATGGAACCGACGTATCCGGTGTAATAGAGGGGTCTGTCATGCCTGTTATATTTTAACAGCATATCGTCTTGTGTGAAAGTGATGTTCGGGACCACCTACATCACACTATGGCATTGAGGGCACGCCACTGGTTCCTCGTCAGGGGACTTGAGCTGGGTCAAGTATGCTTACGCCTGTATCAGTGCTTCACTCAGGGCTAGACGAGTGTCTTGGGAGAGCCTGAGTAGCTCGAAGATGGACAACCTGGCTAGTGTATTGGCCAGTTGGGCCAAGATGTCGAAGTTGTATGGCTTCTCTAAACCTTTGTTTTGAATATTTTTCACAGGTTTATCGAAGCGTACTTCTTTCTGCTTCCCCTTGTCCGTCGAAGTCGGTCTTGCAGGATCGACCTATGGTATGGCGGGCTCTGTAGCTGAAGCGTCTGCCTGTGCATCTTCTGGACTTGCTCTGTAGTCCTTGAGGTAAGCTTTCCCTGAACAGGTTGCAGCCAAAGCCTCGTCTTTGTCTGATGGCGAAGCAGTTGCAACCATATGGCATGGTTTGCATTTGGAGTTCTTCCTAGACTTCGCTTTGGCAGCATTAGTCTCTTCCTCGAGCTCCGGTACTAAATCCGGATGAACCCACATGATCTCGCCTCGCTGGGTGGTCAAGGGTACCAGGTCATGATTTTGACCCCTAGCTGGAGAAAGATTGACGATGTTCATCGTTGTCCGGGAAATAGGTGTCACACCGTCCGGGACTTCTTGGGGAGGCAGACTGCCGAATTGCAGGGAGATCATGTTGGCCGTGACCGTCTTCTCGGTGTTATGCAGAGTGATGGCCTTAGCATCGATCAGCCCCTGGATCTTCCTTTTCAGTATGTGACACGCCTTGGTCGGGTGGTGTACGTATCTGTAGAAGATGCAGTACTTGGGGTTGTTGGCACTGCCGGCTTCACTGGGCCGCTTCTCCTCCGGAAGGGTGATCTTGCCACTCTTGACGAGACACTCGAATATACTCGGAATATCGTCGTCGTCGAAAGAGTATACTTCGACGGGCCCGGAAGTCCCAGGTTTCGTCTGCGTGGTTGCCGCAGTCTTTTGTCTGGACGTATTGATTGCCAGAGCTTCTTTTCCTTTGGAGTTGCAAGGATGGTCGCCGTTGGGGGATGACCTTTTGCCTCTGTCGGAGGTAGAGATCATAATGCCATTGTCGCGCGCCTTGTGACTGTTGTCATCGGCGGCTACTGCTGAGATGATGAACGAGGGCCAATCGTGAAACTGATATGGTCCTGTGAACACCGAGACCACGGGAAGGAGGTTCTTCCTGCAAATGTCCACCAACGCAGAGTCTGGAACTCCTGGAGGCATCTGTAACGTGGCTTAACGAAAATGTTCGATGAAGGTACGAACGTCCTCTTTTTCCCTCTGTTTGACTTCGATGAGAGAGGACATAGACATGTCCATTCCTCCATCGTAGAATCGCATGAAGAATAAAGCCTTGAAGTCTTCGAAGAAAGTAATACAGTTGTCCGCCAGGCTGCGGTACCACTAGTAAGCCACTCCTGAGAGACAGCCCTTGAACACCCGGGTGAGGAGGGCGTCATTCCCTTGTAGCAACACCATCATCATACTGAAATAGTTCATGTACTGACTTGGCGATGTCTTTCCCTCGAACAGAGCCATAGTCTGAGGTTTGTATCTCGGAGGGAAAGGGACCTCTTCCCAGATAGCCGGGTAAGGCTCGTTGATTCCCAATTTCTTGAGCTGATCTTTGTGCTTCAAGGCATCGAATTGGGCTTTCAACTCCCGTACTGCTTGCATCAAATTTTCAGCCGGTAGCGAGACCACGGATTGGTGCGGAGTCGGTTGTATCGCGACTCCCGCAGGAGGTAATACATTCTCCGAGTGAGAAAGTGGAGGACCAGCTGACTCTTGATCTAGAGCAGGTTCTTGGACCGTGTTGGATGGTGGCAAGTCCACCCCCACACGTATCTGTGCTGGCGAGACTGATGTTTGAGCCATAGCAGCCGCCTGTTGAGTTAGCATCATCTGGTGCATGTTCTCCATCATAGATTGTATTTGTTTCAGAGACGTCTCCAGTGTAGTGATGCGTTATTCCTCGCTCCTTGACGGCGAAGCTTCCTCGTGTTCATCTCCAATGGCATATACTCCCATTTCCCTGGGCATCGTCAAAGGATGTGTATAGGTTGCTGCAGAAGTTGACTCTATACTCTCAGTATTTGATTCGGGAGAATGGCGACCCCCAGCATCGGAATCAAAGGAGTACGAAGTCAGTTGTTGTGACCTCGAACGAGTATTCTGGAACACCCCATCTTCAGTGTCTCCGAGGAGCATGTTGAATCTCCTTCGGCTCGAAGTTTTAGAGGACGGACGTCTTGAGCCTGCGTTTCCTCCAGGTATATGTGAATCCATGTTCACAGATACATGCGTGGGCTCTTCTTCTAGGAAAGATGGAGAGTAGCTCAGCCGGTAAAAAACTGTCCATTTTGCTTTAGAACAGCAGCAATTAACTACAATCCTGTGACCATCACAACAGTGCTCGCTAGGAGGCGTAATAGCCATGCTGGAAGATCCCCTCTCCTTGCGTTTCTGGATTAGATATTTGCGCAGGTCAGGAGAAGTTGCAGAAGAAGAAGATGATGGCTTGTTCCTCCTGTTCCTATTGGTAGGCATACGGATGATAGGGACCATAGTCTTCTTTGTGCCACCCGTATACAACAGATTGGCCATCTGGGTGGTGGATAATCTCCGAGGAGCGTGTCTTTCCGTCAATCGAGCTTTCTGTACGCTTAGGGACTTCGCTTTGGCATAATTCGGAGCTTTGCTCTGGTTGGCGTAAGGCTGAGGATGTCCTCAGGCGGCCATCAGCTTCTCGCGTAATTTGGAGGGCGGGTAGATTGTTCCCTTGATGGCGTAAATGCTGAGAAGTTAAGTAGCTTGCCGCTTGCTTTCCCTTGCGAAGATCACAGGGGTCATCTGGTTTAACGTAGAGGTCGAATGTTGTCTTATGCGGGGAGCGTACTTTGTACTTCCAATTTGGCGCTGAGGCATCATCAGAAGCTTTGTCTATTCCGCCACGGACGAAAGACTGGTTTCTACGCGTAGAGCGCAGTGGATACTTCTGGGTTAGCGCTGAGGCTTTGCCCAAAGTTTTGTCTGTACCGCGCATAGCGGGAGACTGGTTTCTACGCGTAAAGCGCAGTGGATACTTCTGGTTTAGCGCTGAGGCTTTGCACGAAATTTTGTCTGTACCGCGCGTAGCGGGAGACTGGTTTCTACGCGTAGAGCGCAGTGGATACTTCTGGGTTAGCGCTGAGGCTTTGTCCGAAGTTTTGTCTGTACCGCGCATGACGGGAGACTGAATTTTACGTGCAGGGCACGGAGGGAGCAATACTACAACCTCATTGGTCGGAGAGATCGGAGAGTCCACAGGAATGGTAGAGGATGTCTTGGGCATGCAGACCTTGCGCAGCTTCCTGTTGTTTTGTACAGAGAGAGAGTGAGAGCTACCCCCCGTCCGAAGCATGTCTTCGTAGGCAGACTGGTCGAACTGGATGACCAGTGTCTTCTTCACGGATCCCACAGATACCGCATCGTGTTGAGCAATCGCTTTCTCATCAGAAGAGAAAGATGTCCCCAGCAGAGTCACCATCTTGTTTGTGGTATTAAATAAAAGAACGAAATGTATATAATACGAGGTTTACACGAAACCCGCCTTCTTTGGTTTACAAACAAACTTGTACAATTTGATCCTATACGAGGATGTGGGAGTATAATTTATTTAATCTGGGTAGATGATTGCTATAGGTGTCTGATCTGCAGTCGATCACTTTAGCCCTTGGACTACACGATGGTGAAGAAGTGCCGTGGAAGACGGAAAGCAGTTTCGGAGGTTGTGAAAGAGGATGGATGCGCGATGCCAATGTCGCCGATCGCTACTCTTTGCCTGAGCTCTGAATGCTTCTCTCTCTCAAAGACTCCTCGACCTCTCTTCAATCTCCAATGTTTCGACCTTGTTCGATCCTTCTTTCAAAGTTTCGACCTTGTTCGATTTTAAAATCTCCATGTTCCTCTATTGATAGAGGTCTCTATTTATAGAGTTTTGGTGACAATGACCACTCAATCGGTGTGGAAACCGAGTGGTGGAAAGTACAGCACCCTTTTACACAACTGTTAAAATAACCAATGCCTGCGTATAGATGATCTTTTGAATGAGCGTGTGATGCGGGTTCAACTAAGGGACAAAACGCATATAATCGCTACGAAGATCACGGCGTAGAAGCCACGTAGGTAGGTATCACTCGTATAGAAGAGGTTGGCGTAGAAGCCAATGTCTGTCACTATGGCGTAGAAGCCAAGTAGGCATAGAAGCCGAGTAGGCGTAGAAGCCTGATGGCCTAGAAGCCGAATAAGCACAGAAGGCCGAACGAGCATAGAAGCCGAATGAGCATAGAAGCTGATGAGGCGTAGAAGCCGAGCGGGCACAGAAGCTGAATGGGCGTAGAAGCCGCTGCGTAATGTGCCAGAGTGATGATGTGGATGTCTTTAGCCGGAATTACGGCTCTTGGAGATATAATCAAATCTCTCGCATCAAATGCAGAGATCCGCCATCATCATTAATTGCAGAGGCGTGTTCTGAAGGCCTGTCACCGTTCTGAGCATTAGGTGCAGAGACGTGCCTCGAGTCATGTATGAAGGGCAGCTTTTGACGTGGCAGTCTGTTTGTCTTCCGCTGAGCGTAAATAGTTCACGTCTGCCTGTGTAAAACAAGGCGGTGTATCCCCTTGTATGCGTAAAAGCAGTCTCCGCTGAGGGGATGTCAGTAAATGACGGTTCGGTGATATTTAATCAAATCCTCTGCATTAAATGCAGAGATCCGCCATCATACTGTGGTGCGCATCCCGAGTGGTCTGCCATCGTTTCCAGCCACCGTCTGGGTAGCCGTGCAGCACTTTTTGTCAAATGTCAGGTTCACTGCGTGACTTGACAGGTTCATTTCGGGGAAGACGAAGCGTTCCTCGTATGCTTTAACGCTGCTTTGAAAGCGGATGAGTTTTACGCCAAGAAGGCGATGAAGCACCCTGTCTACGCTGAAGCAGCCTGGACATACTGCTTTTACGCGAATGGTCCCTTCATATTTTACGTCGTGCTCAGCGAAAAAGCTTCGTTGCACTCTTGATGGCCCTGGGTCCCCTGCTTACGATGTCCTGTATCACCATGTTGCGTAGAGTTATCCAGCGTAATTTTCATGCTTCTATAATATATGTTATATATATATAGGTTATATATATATTTTTTGTATGCTTTAGCGACAGAGGATTTAATGACAGCAGCCACTGTCATTTATTGAGGCAACAGCAACCGGCAATTGCAGTAGCATTAATGACAGCAGCCGCTGTCATTAAATAGCAACAGCAGCAGCGAGAAAATATGCAGCAACAGCGACAGCAGATCGGTGACGGCTGCAAACCGTTACCAAAACAGCAGAAGCAGTGAGAAATCAGCAGCAACAGCGACAGCAGTTTCAGCGACAAGCAGAACTGTCACTAAAGAGGCAGTGTATAAGAATATCAAGTTTTTCAGCACAGTTTTTACCGACAATTGGCAGATTATATATATATATATATATATATATATATATATATATATATATATATATATATATATATATATGATTATATACTTATATTTATATATATATATATTGATGTGATGTATTCTTAATTTCTAATTTCTTTATATTTATAATATTTAGTATATGTATTATATATATATGGGTAGTTAGTATAACAAGGTATTGGGAATTACCTTGAGGAACCAAGGTAATTGGGGATACCTAAGATATTGGGTTTGGGTATCAAGTTTGTGATTATTGTTGAGATACCAAGTTGGTTCAAAACTACGGTACCTAATTAATATTGTAATTGTGATTCTATATTATTATGACTACTTGTTTGATATATATATATATATATATATATATATATATATATATATATATATATATATATATATATATATATATATATATATATATATATTGAGGTGTTACCTTGGAATTTACGTATCCGGAGATACGGTATCCTAATATTTAAGATGTGGGTTTCTTGGCTTAGACTTTAGTATATTGACCCAATATTTTTGTGATGGGCTTGTGCAACCTAGAAATAGATAGTTGACCATAGTTTGACCATAGTTGACCATAGTTGACTTTTGACTTAGAATTGACTTATTAACCTAGAAGTTGACTAGTTTAACTTTTTTTTTTCCAGAACCTTGTATTGATGTTGTATTCCATATCTAGGTCTTCGAGGCACCATATCCGACATCTATGAGACTATTCATTGGACTTCAAGCGAGTATATTCTCTGATAGTGTCTCATTTATGATATCCTCTATGTTCATTGTATCTAGTGTAGATATCCTTGTTCTCTTGACACGATGGTTATACGGATTGGTATATCTGGATCTCGTCATGCGATATTATTCCTTGGTATATGGTGTATCTTGTGTATGCCTTGTTTTATTGATTATCTTGTACATGTACAGACACTGATTCTCGGGAAGAGTCACTATCTTCTTGGAGAATCTCGTGCCATAGCGTACCATGGTTGAATCTATTATACCAGTCAGGGGTGGGGAGTATGTAGTGTAGATATGTGATCATATCCACCTTATATCTTAAATAGTGTTAATCATACACCGCACGTATGATTAGCCAGGCCATAAATCTTGTATCTCTTGTATCAAGTTCCCAAGTCGATCACATGTTAAAGCTAGTACTCACACACTTAGACATTAGTATTCTTGCTCATGGACATATTGTTCATTATTGTATTATTTCTAGTATTTCCTTATTGTACATATATCTCTTGTATCTATTGTGCATCTTGTTTATTCATATCTATTTACTGTTACATAGTTTTTATCATTGATTAGAACTGCTGTTAGAGATGTACTCTGCTCCTTTCCTGACTGGATATATTTTTCCAGATGACACTGAGGAGTGGTACCCTACCTATTATGGACCTTAGGATATTGTGGGTTTAGAGTCTGAGACCCTGGCTCAGGATGGACTTATCCCAACTGAGACAGTTGACCCAGGAGTAGTAGCTTCTTAGCATTCTTTGTACTGGATTTGTCTCCAGCTTATTTTGTTATTTCTTTCAGACCCATTGATGTATTATTTTAGACTCATGAGTTATATTGTGACTATTCTATTCTATATCTGATTCATGCTCATTTCCATCTTAGATCTGTGATTGAGTATATTGTTATTGTTGGTGGTTCATTATATTGTTAGATAGATTATCCAGATAGTGTTCTACCGTCGATTCTGCGGCGTAGGCTGGGCGTTATTTCCGACTTGTACCCCTACACCGGATGCGGGTCATGACACATTTTTAGTGGTGGCACATGCAGGTCTAGCTTCACAAAGTATGTGATGTCGTGGTAGTACGACAATTTAGTTGTACTACTGCGAGCCTGTGATAGGATATAGGATATAGGCTGAGATACTCAATGACACCTAGGTTCTTTGATTCAACTATTCTCCTTTGATATTGATACTTGATCTCTTAATCTGTCCTTTCCTTGAATGTCTTACATCTTATGCCATATTAATTTTATTTCAGTTTTAGCTTTGTATGATAGTGGTGTTTTCCATAGTTTTGTATCTGTTTCTTTTGCTCTAAAGCATGGTTTGGTAGCTGAGTCTTTGCTTAGGACTTGCAAGATCATGACCGGGGGAGGCATTATCCTGGTTAATGATATTTGCAAGGATCGAAGAGTTACTTTGGGAGGCCGGGAGTTGAGTGCGTGTCTACTTGTAATTCTCCTTCCGAGCTACGACATTGTACTCGGGATAGATTGATTAAGTAGGCACCGTGCTAGCATAGATTATAGAGGAGGTAGAGTTTTGTTTGGTCTGCTAGAAGAGCCAGAGTTCGAGTTTGCTAGAGGAGCTGCAGAGCAGGAAGAAGGCATTATTTGTGGAGCTATGGTGGAAGACAAGGAGTTGCCGCATCCGTTGATAGCAGAGTTCTTGGATGTGTTTCCTGAGGAATTGCCAGGTTTGCCGCCAGATCGAGATGTTGAATTTTCTATAGACTTGGTGCCAGGTGCAGAACCAATTTCGCAACATATCTATAGAGTAAACAACAACGAGCTGGCCGAGCTGAAGAAGCAGGTAGACGAATTGCAGGATAAGGGGTTTATCAGATCGAGTTCTTCACCATGGGGAGCCCCGATATTGTTTGTACCGAAGAAGGATGGGTCGGTGCACATGTGCATTGATTACAGAGCTTTGAATAATCTCACTATCAAGAATAAGTATCCTTTGCCATGGATTGATGATCTATTTGATCAGTTGAGTGGTACGAAGGTGTTTTCTAAGATAGATTTGAGATCAGGCTACCATTAGGTGAAGGTGAAGCCGGAGGACATACCGAAAACTGCTTTTAGAACTCGGTATGGTCAGTACGAGTTTATGGTGATGCCGTTTGGTTTGACTAATGCACTGGCGGTATTTATGAACTTGATGAACAAAGTGTTCCACCAGTACCTTGACAAGTTCGTGGTGGTGTTCATCGATGACATACTCATATACTCGAAGACACCGGAGGAGCATGAGGAGCATTTGAGGATTGTGTTGGGTGTGCTGAGGAAGGAGAAGTTGTATGGGAAGTTGTCCAAGTGTGAGTTTTTCTTGGACAAGGTGGAGTTCTTGGGGCATGTTATGACTGGTGATGGTATTTCAGTAGATTCGAAGAAGATCGCAGTAGTGGAATCTTGGAAGACTCCGAGTTCGGTAGCAGAGATCAGGAGTTTCTTGGGATTGGCAGGCTACTACAGAAAGTTTGTGCAAGATTTTTCGAGGATTGCCAAGCCGATGACCAGACTCACAAGAAAGGATGTAGAGTTTATTTGGACGGAGGATTGCCATATTGCTTTTGAGGAGTTGAAGAAGAGGTTAACATCTGCTCCTATTTTGACATTGCCATCAGGGTCGGGAGGTTTCACTATTTATAGTGATGCATCGAGAAAAGGTTTGGGTTGTGTTCTTCAGCAGAATGGAAAAGTGATTGCCTATGCATCCAGGCAATTGCGTCCTCATAAAAAGAACTATCCTACCCATTATTTGGAGTTGGCAGCAGTTATCTTTCCTCTAAAGTTGTGGAAATATTATTTGTACGGAGAGCGTGTGGAGATCTTCACAGACCACAAAAGCTGGAGGTACGTTTTCACGCAGAAGGAGTTGAACATGAGGCAGCGTCGGTGGTTGGAACTTATAAAGGATTTTGATATATCTTTGTAATATCATCCTGGAAAAGTAATGTAGTTGTCGATGCTTTGAGCAGGTATCCGGTAGCTATGTTCTTGACGCATGATCAATATTTGTTGGAGGACTTGGAGAGCTTGGGCATTGAGGTAATAGTTCCTGGTTGTGCTATACATATGTGGGGATTACAGATACATTCAGATTTGATGGACAGGATCAAGGCAGCACAGTATGAGGATGTATCTCTGAGGAGTATCAGAGCTCAGGTAAGAGCAGGATTGGAGGATGATTTCACTATTGCAGAGGATAGATCTTTGAGGCATGGAGTTAGATTGTGTGTGCCTAGTGGGGAGCTGCGTGAGGAGGTGTTGCAGGAAGCGCATCGCTCTCAGTATTTCATGCATCCAGGTGCTAACAAGATGTATCGGGATATGTGAGAGTGTGTGTGGTGGTATGGCATGAAGAGAAAAGTGGCTCAATTTGTATCCAGATGCTTAGTGTGCCAGCAGGTGAAAGCCGAGAGACAGAGGCCAGGAGGTTTACTTCAGCCATTACCCATTTCAGAGTAGAAGTGAGAGCACATTACTATAGATTTTGTGTCCGGACTTCTACGATCTCCAGGAGGGAAAGACGCGATTTGGGTCATCGTTAATAGGTTGACCAAGTCGGCCCACTTTTTGCCTTTCAAAGTGGGTTTATCTATGGAGAAGCTGGCAGAGATGTATGTGAGGCAGATCGTTAGGATACATGGAGTTCCCGTCAGCATAGTTTCAGATCGAGAAAGTCGTTTCACTTCTCATTTCTGGAGGAGTTTGCAGGAGAGTTTGGGCACTTAGCTCAAGTTCAGTACTGCATATCATCCCCAGACAGATGGGCAGCCAGAGAGGACTATTCAGACTCTCGAGGATATATTACGCACTTATGATTAGATTTTGGGGGTTCTTGGGAGGACCATCTCCATTTGGTAGAGTTTGCTTACAACAACAGTTACTGGGCCAGTATAAAGATGTCACCTTTTAAAGCTCTATACGGTCAGAGGTATCGTACTCCTTTGTCTTGGGACGATGTTGTAGAGAGAGTTTTACTTGGGCCAGAGATGGTTGTGGATGTAGCAGAGAAGGTTCAGTTGACCAGAGACAGACTTCGAGTGGCGCAGGACAGACATCGGCATTGGGTTGATAGCCATCGGAGACCTTTGGAGTTCGAGGTATAGTTTAGATTTTTGTTTTGTGCTTATTCTTGGTTGTTTATTATAGATTAAGTTCTTAAGGTGGTATTTTGTTCTAGGTGGGTGGTTTGGTGTTTCTGAGGATTTCTCCAATACGAGGCACATTTTGCTTCGGTGGAGGCGGGAAGCTTAGTCCGCGATTCATCGGACCTTTCACTATTCTAGAGAGGGTCGGTATAGTTGCTTATAGACTAGACTTGCCACCTGCATTGGAGGGAGTGCACAACGTGTTTCACGTATCGCAGTTGAGACGATACGTAACAGATCCTAGTCATGTATTGGATCACTCGGAGATAGAGGTGGGCCCTACGCTTAGCTATCCAGAGCAACCAGTTGAGATTCTGGATCGGAGTGAGAAGGTGCTGAGGAACCAGACCATTCTTTTGGTGCGAGTCGCATGGAGGCATCACTCTCCGGGAGAGTCTACCTGGGAGAGAGAGGATAAAATGCGAGAGCGTTATCCATATTTGTTTGTGCCTTGAGGTATGTTATTTCCTAGTTATGTTCTGTTCATTATTATGTTCTGTCATAGTTAGTTATGATTCTTTAGTTCTGTTCTGTTATTTTCTAGGGGTAGTTTTCGTCTTTGAACTTCGAGGACGAAATTATTTTAAGGAGGGTAGACTTGTCACTTCCACATTTTCTTAAATAAATATTTTAGTAATTTCATATTTAATTAAATATTGTGCTTGATAAATAATTATTTGTTGTATTATTTAATGGTTGTTAGATGTTATTTATTTATTTTGGACTTATGTTAGTGGACCTAACTAGTTTAGTTTAGACCCATGGACCAACATGAATTAATTGGTTAGAACTTAGCCCATTTAGAAAGCCTATTGTTAAATAGATGGATTAAATTAATTAAATCATTAGACTAGAAGCTTCCTTTCTTAATTATTTCTTCATGAGAGGCCCCAAGGAGTATTATGGTCATTACATAGTAGCTTGAGGGAGGAGAAATAGGGGCCGACCTATTTATAAAGGGGAGAAATTTCTCTCTCCTCTTTTCATTCCAAAACTAGATCTAGAATTTCCCTCTACCAAATTTTTTTCATTCCTATTTCATTTTCCTACCAAATTTCATTTTAATTCCTTCCCAAATCACTATTAGAGACTTGAGAAGCAAGAATCTAGAAGGAGGAGGAAGGATCTACAAAGAGGAGCAAGGATCTACAAGTTGGAGGCAATTTTATCTCAATTGGAGGTTTCATTGGGAATCCATCTCCCAATAGATATAATTCAGTTTTTTCTCTTAAATTAAGTTCTAAATCTGAGTTTTAACCATGGAAAATCAATCAATATGCATAGGCTACCCATAGGATTTGATTTTGTGTTCATATGAGGCCTATTGAGAAAGTTATGGTACTTTTTGTGTCAATTTTGGGGGAATTCCGAGATTGATATTTGTTATGTGTGTCAATTGATCCTATAGATCAATTTGGCATGTGTTTGTGTGTTTGGGGCTAGTGTCGTGTCCACAATTGGGTACGTGTAGGTCGTATCCCAACAATTTGGTGATACGTGTTGATTTGGGAGTTTTTTCCTCCGACACGGGACTTTGTACATGTCATATTTTGACACGGACACGTAGATCTATATTTGACTCTTCGTATTGTTCATAAATAATATATATGAGTTGTTTGTGTCCTTCAGGGTACAATTGGATGTGTGGTGGACTCGTGTCACATGTGTATCCTAGATTTAGTGGGATACGGTGTGATACTCTCCATATGTTGTGTAATTATATATAGATCTAATTCTTGTGCTCTTAATTCATGAAGATTGTATTTGTGCATATATATAGATATTATATATATTATAGTATATATATTTGTGCTTCTTGTATCCTAGATCTATGTATCATGTATATACTAAGAGTATATATATTATGTAGCTATTCATCTACATGTGTAAATATATATGTTATAGTATATGTGTTATGTGTAAATATGTATATATGTATATTTGATTGGATAATTATATTATATATAGTTGCTATATGATTATTTATACATATGCATAGATTTATAATTATAAATGTATTTATGTATGTGTGTGCATGTTGCTATATCATAATATGTACATAATAGGGAGGGTGTATGTCTAGTTTTATTGGTATTTATATATATATATATATATATATATATATATATATATATATATATATATATATATATATATATATATATATATATTTTGCATGCTTTAGCGACAGAGGGTTTAATGACAGTAGCCACTGTCATTTATTGAGGCAGCAGCAGCCGCTATAGCAGTGGCAGTAGCATTAATGACAGCAGCCGCTGTCATTAAATAGCAGCAGCAACGGAAAAATATGCAGCAGCAGCAGTGACAACAGATCGGTGACGGCTGCAAAGCGTCACCAAAACAGCAGCAGCAGTGAGAAATTAGCCGCAACAGCGACAGCAGTTTCAGCGACAGGTAGAACTGTCACTAAAGAGGTAGCGTATCAGAATATCAGGTTTTTCAGCACAGTTTTTAGCGACTGTTGGCAGATTATATATATATATATATATATATATATATATATGATTATATATATATATATATATATATATATATATATATATATATATATATATATATACAGGTAGTTAATATAACAAGGTATTGGGGATTACCTTGAGGAACCAAGGTAATTGGGGATACCCAAGATATTGGGTTTGGGTATCAAGTTTGTGATTATTGTTGAGATACCAAGTTGGTTCAAAACCACGGTACCTAATTAATGTTGTAATTGTGATTCTATATTATTATGAATATTTATTTGATATATATATATTGAGGTGTTACCTTGGAATTTACGTATCCGGAGATACGGTATCCTAATATTTAAGATGTGGGTTTCTTGGCTTAGACTTTAGTATCTTGACCCAATATTTTGGTGATGGGCTTGTGCAACCTAGAAATAGATAGTTGACCATAGTTGACCATAGTTGACTTTTGACTTAGAATTGACTTATTGACCTAGAAGTTGACTAGTTTAACTTATATTTTTTTCTGAAACCTTGTATTGATGTTGTATTCCATATCTAGGTCTTCGAGGCACCGTGTCAGACATCTGTGAGACTATTCATTGGACTTCAGGCGAGTACATTCTCTGATAGTTTCTCATTTATGATATCCTCTATATTTATTGTATCTAGTGTAGATATCCTTGTTCTCTTGACACGATAGTTATACGGATTGGTATATCCGGATCTCGTCATGCGATATTATTCCTTGGTATATAGTGTATCTTGTGCAGGCCTTATTTTATTGATTATCTTGTACATGTACAGACACTAATTCTCGGGAAGAGTCGCTATCTTCTTGGAGAATCTCATGCCATAGCGTACCATGGTTGGATCTATTATACCAGTCGATGTGGGAGTATGTAGTATAGATATGTGATCATACCCACCTTGTATCTTGAATAGTTTTAATCATACACCACACGTATGATTAGCCAGGCCATAAATCTTGTATCTCTTGTATCAAGTTTCCAAGCCGATCACATGTTAAAGCTAGTACTCACACACTTAGACATTAGTATTCTTGCTCATTGACATATTGCTCATTATTGTATTATTTCTAGTATTTCCTTATTGTACATATATCTCTTGTATCTATTGTGCATCTTGTATATTCACATCTATTTACTGTTACATAGTTTTTATCATTGATTAAAACTGCTGTTAGAGATGTACTCTGCTCCTTTACTGACTGGATATATTTTTCCAGATAACACTGAGGAGTAGTACCCTACCTATTATGGACCTCAGGATGTTGTGGGTTTAGAGTCTGAGACCCTGGCTCAGGAGGGACTTATCCCAACTGAGACAGTTAACCCAGGAGTAGTAGCTTCTTAGCATTCTTTGTACTGGATTTGTCTCCAGCTTATTTTGTTATTTCTTTCAGACTCATTGATGTATTATTTTAGACTCATGAGTTGTATTGTGACTATTCTATTCTTTATCTAATTCGTGTTCATTTCCATCTTAGATCTGTGATTGAGTATATTGTTATTGTTGGTGGTTCATTATATTGTTAGATAGATTATCTAGACAGCGTTCTACCGCCGATTCTACGGTGTAGGATGGCGTTATTTTCGACTTGTACCCCTACACCGGGTGCGGGTCGTGACACAAGGTATACTTACCTGGCAAAAAAGCTGCGATGTACTAATAACCTGCTCCAGAAGTCGCACAGAACAATCTAATATCCTATGTACATATGATATAACACAATACAACATCAGTCATTACACTATCACATACACAACTATAAATACACTGGACTTAGAGGGTACGCTAGGGGTGACACTGGTCAACTAACACGGTCAAATGTGCGTTGAATTACGTGGGTGTCGCATCTTCAAATACTGCGCACAATCAGACAGTCAAACTAACACATCTATTGCCAGTACGTCAGTGTACACAAGGCAGTCAATTTCCTAATTCTTAGGGTCAACATGGTCAAGGTAAATACGGGATAGTCCACAGTGTCCTAGGGTCATACAATATAGTTACATATATAGTCACAATTATTATTTAGCATTTAATTACATATATAATACATCCATATATATATATGTATATATATCACTTTAATTCTAATATGCGTACGTGTACGCATACAAGTCATTGGGTTCACCGACGGGGTCTAAAATCCACTAACTATCCTAAAGCAATACTAATAGCATACACAAGCACACATAAAAAGGAGAAGAGGGACAGGTTCGAACCTCGGGATACTCGCACGGGGACGACGGTGAGGTTGACGACGATGATGATGACGATGACGACGATTATGGTGATTATTGAAGATTACGATGAGAAGATGAGGTGATAATGGGTTGATGATGATGATGATGATGGGGTGATGATGAGGTGATAATGATGATGATGATGGGTTGATAATGATGCTCGCCGAAATTCGGCCAAGGGAAGTCCAGCAAGCAGGAGGACAGTGGAGGACAGGGATGAACGGTGATGGTGATGCAGCTCCGGCCAGGGGAAGGTGTCTGGCCGGGTGGCGGTGGTATTGGCCGAGGTGAAGTCAAGGGGAGGAAGAGGAGGTCGGGATGTTAATAGTGATGGTGGTGGTGGCGTCCAAACGATCAGGGGGTTGGCGATTCAGGTGAACGGGTTGAGGCTCGGGACAGTCGACTCAGCGGGGAGAAGCCGGTGGTAATGGTGATATTAATGCTGACGGTGGTGAGCGAAGATGGAGGTCGAGTCTCCGGCGTCAATGGCAGCAGGGAGGAAGAGGTCATGGAGGTGGTAATGGTGCATAGGGAGGTGCGGCGCTGGTGGCGTGGTGGTGTTGCTGGTGGTCGACGATGTGCAGGCGGGTGCTGCGGGTGGAGGAGAGTCGACGGGGTGCAGGCCGCGGGGAGGTCCGTGGAAGGCTGTTGTGTGGTGCGTCGTGGTGTAGCTCAGGGGAAATATCGAGGAGGTGCTCAGGGAGGTGCTGGTCGATGCAGGGTGGATGACGGCGGGGTCTCCGGCGAGAGCTTCGTTCGGTTGGCCGGGGAAGAAGATGAATAGGAAAGGGAGGGATGGTGTCGGCTAATGTAGTTTAGGGTGATTTAGAAAAATAAGGAAAAAGGGAAGAAAAGTTGTTTATATATGTATGACTTGGGTTGGGTGTTTGACCTAGAAATTGTGGGCTTGGTCAACTCTCCTTGGGATTGGGCCTTGGCCTCACATGGAGATTTTTGGAGGCTATAGTTTGTATTGGTTAAATGCAAGGCTAGGTTTAAGTGAGGGGGCGGTGTTGCGCGTTGCACATTTCAAAAATTCATGAGAAAATTCCACATGAACGAAAAATAGGTTTTTTTATGTGTCATGTCCAATGGTGTGGACACCTCAATGCGCTTTTGCATAAAAATGCCTAACAATTAGAAAATTGCACAAAGATGGAAATTGGATTAAATTAATCAAAATTAATGTACATGGTTCTCTTGAATTAATTAGAAGTACATGGAGATAAAATTAGATGGGACACAAGTGTCATGGACATAGAGGGCTCAGAGTAGAATATTATCATAATTTATGTTGTACGAAACGGGTCAAGATTGTGTCTCCAATTTCGACTGGAACGCACAAGGATACAAAGTTAAAATTATTTAGAATTAAATATAAATGTCTGTGACAAATATTGTGCGACTAAAATGTAGGACAAAAGAGCATAATTATAAGTTACACAAAGGTCAGGATAGAAGGCGGGCACATCTAGGACAATGATGTAAAATTTTTAGGAAGGCAATGGCTAGTGTAGTGCTCCAATTATTGAAGCAATGGTAAGGTGCACTAAGTAATTTAATTATCGTAAAATTAAATAAACTGTCGTGTCTTATTTCTAGTTGGATACAAACTAGCCCTAATTTCACTATCTAAGCCAAGTAGGCCTAACTTTGGGTGAGGGGGTTTACAGTCTGTCAGTCCTATGACAGCTGGTCGGTCTCCAGGTAGCGGTTGTTTCACGGATCCGATTTTGGCGACTGGTAGTTTGCCAAAACTTTACTGAGCGATATTGGTTTTAGTAGTTAGAGGCTATGGAGGAGATCAAGGTTTACAGCAAACTCAATCTGAGGCAAACTCAATCTGAGGCATGAGCATCATTATTTACACAGTTCAGAGAAAGCTGTGGGTCATCGACGACATGTACAGTGTGTGATGTTCTGCTCGAGGACGCATTTGTATGGGGGAGCTTCAAGTTCAGACACGAAGGTGGGCAGATTCAGGAGTTTAAATCTCGGGATAATCGCATCGTCCGTTTGGTTGGGCCAGTCAAGGGTGAAGAAGCTCGTCGGAATGTTAATACGTTCCGATGGAAGACGAAAGTCGAGGACATGCAGACAAGGCTCACGGTGAGGCTGATCGTTAGGGACTTCGGTCTTGGCCGTGTCATCGATATCGACAGGATCCCAGTAGTGCAGGAGGTGCTACTCATGGAAGCTAGTATCGACGTGACGGTCAATGAGCTAGAGATGACGGAAGATGCAAAATAACTCGGGGGATCGGAGATCGGTGGCATGGGGATCAAGTTTTCTGTCGTGGGGCGACAGGCATGGAGTCCAATTGAGGAGCCATGGAGCCAATACCTCTTATCAGACTGGAGGGGAAGATTTTTGGAAATCAAGTCTGCTGAAGAAGGTAGAGTTCGGTCGAACTCGGTCCCTGGCCGAGTTCGGGCCAAACTCGGTGCGGTATTCCAGAACCTCCGAACCAAACTCGGTCCGAGTTCGGTGTCGGCAGCAATTGCTCGAGTTTTGGAGTTTTATGTTATATTTTGGACCGTTGAATGCTAGTGGAAGGTTGGATCTTATGGTTGGCTATTTTTAGGATTTTCTAACCCTAAAATCGGTTTCTCATCCTGTAAATAGGGAGGAGGGTAGAGGCACAAAGAAAAACATAAGTTGGAGATTCGGGGTGCTCGTCTACAGAAAATCTAAGAGAAAGTTCATGCTTTGCTCTTAGGACTTTGCCATCTAAGACAGAAGGAAGAATGATATCTAATCGAGGAGTCATCAACTTCAGTTAGGGAGATTGCTACGGGTTGGTGAGTGATTTTAATTGTAATCTTCTGCTTTTCTTCTTGAGTGTGGTGAGGGGGTTAAACTTATTAGGGCAAAGGATTTTAACATTAGTTTTTTGTAATCTTGTAATTTTATTTGAGTTATAAAGGTTGGGATTTTTTCCAGTGACGTAGTCACCGCTATATACTTGTCTTCATCTGTGCTTGGTGTTCGTAGATTGGTTGGTTATCTCAGGTGGATTGGCAAGCGTTTCTTCTGCTGCACGACCAACACGTGGTATCAGAGCGCACGTGTTCCCAACACGTGGTATCAGAGCGCACGTGTTACCAACAGACTTATAAACGTATATTGGTACATTTAGGCTTGTTTTGTGGTAAGAAAATCAGTTATTTGTTCTTTTCTTTTCTTTTTTTAAAAAATTGTATTCTTATTAATTATATTTGGAAAGGTCCAAAAAATTAAAAGAGAGTAAATAAATGGAAATATAAAAGTAAATCCATGAGATGGATTGAGAATCACTTTCTCCTCTCCTTTTTTGGATTTTTTTTCATGTTCATTTTCTTTTGGCAACCAAATACAGTAAAAAAATGATTTTTTTTTCAAGATTTTGATTATGCAAACTAAACGTACACTTAGGGGGTGTTTGGATAAAGGTAGGTGGGCTGCAAGTCACATGCAACTGCCACTTTTATGTGAAAGTGTAATTAGTTAGGACATTTTGTTGAAGCTGCAAGTGTTCGGTAAGTGAAGAATCTCTGACATACATAGTTGTTGTTCCCTGCTTCCCCCCTCCCCCCCCTCACCTACAACAAAAAACCATGAAGGAGGAGGAGGAGGCATTGGGTTTTTTCTGCACCTCCATCTATGCCTCCAATTTTTGCGTGAACCCGTAGGAGCACGGTGGTGGTGCAGGGCCGTGCAGGCTAGGGCAGAGCGGTTCTATGGAGGCAGGTTTCCAGATCTGGCCTGCGCTAGGCCAGATCGACGCATCGTGGTTGTAAGCACCCTAATTTTTAGAATTTATTTTTAAATTTATTAAATTGGTATTATGAAATTATTGTGATTAAGAAAAAAATTATTTTATTTTTAGCTAGTTATAATATATAATATAATTGAATTTATAATTAGGAATAATTAATTAATTATTAATATTGTACAAAAAAAAATATTTTTGGGTGTACAACTATTAATAGTGTATTGTATAATTTTTTTAGAATTTATTGAGGTACAAAACTATTTTTAATATATATATATATATATATATATATATATATATATATATATATATATATATATATATATATATATATATATATATATATAAAGAAATAAAAGAATTAAAACCCTAAAACCTAAACCCTACCCAAACCCAATAACCTACCCTACCCATTAACTAAAACTAAAACCCACTATTAAACCCAATAACCCCCGCGTATACAGCAAAACCCATCCCTCTTATCTCTCATATATATATATATATATATATATATATATATATATATATATATATATATATATATATATATATATATACAACAAAACTAAAACCCTAACCCTAATCCCACGCCACCTCGACCACCGCCGTGAGTCACCGCCGACCGCCGTCGACCCCCGCGGCGCCACAGCGCCGCAGCGCGGCAGGGCAGCAACAGCAGCAACACGCACAACAACAGCTTTGGGCCCCTCCTTCGCGTGGAGCTTTCGACCTTCTCGTTGATCCGTTTTGCTCTCCGTCTTCGCTGGTATGTTCACAACCTAACCCTCTAGGATTTTCTTCAAGTGGAACGAATTTAGGCACCCCGGTATGATCGAAAAAACGACCGGAAGTTGGCCGAAAAACTGTTCGAAAATAGTTCAGAAATTCAGTCCAAGTACCCTTGTTCATGTCCAATTTCTACCAACTCATTAATTATTTTCAAAATATAATTGAAGGGATATCTTCACAATATAACCAAAGATTTTTACTGTTCTTTTAGTTTTAATAAGTTTACTTTAATGGTAAAATTATTCTTGTTCCAAAACGACCAAAATCTTATTTTCAAAACACCTAAAATCTCGCGATACGGGGTGCGTTCTGCCAAACGAGGTAACTTCGTCATGTGCAAGTTACACCGAAAGGCGCGTAACGTAAACACGGACGTGAGGGCTTTCGCGAAACTTGATTTGGATGTGCGTGCACACCGGAATCAACACGTATCCGCCGAAAAGTCCCGTATTGGGCATGTTCTGACACTCATTGTAACTTCGTGTGTACTTGTTGTTTCACAACAAAACTTGTACCATCGGATTTGCAGCATTATGTTGGTCCTGTGACCCAAATTTGGTTCGATTCTGAGAACGTTGCGAAATCCCGTTTCATGGGCCCCACAGATCTACTTGATAGGCAATTTTGTGACCGGCTCATCGAAATCCAGTTTTGGATGTTCCGTTGGGTTCGTATCATCGTTCTGGACTTATAGACACTAAGTTTGATAAATTTGAAAAACTTTGTCTCTGGCACGTTTTTGGTGCGAAGTGTGCCACATGTGGACCCCGCTTTGACCCAAAACTGTCAATTTTGCCCATTTATCCAAATTGGACTTATGGGTAGTCTATCCTAGCTATTTTAAGTATTCTGAGAACAATGGTGATGTTTGTTTCAGCATCAGGAGGTGTGCATGCATATTCTACTTTTCCAGGAGTAGTTGACGGAGTTCAGAACCCAGGCAAGTGTACCTTGCCATGGTGTATCACAGTTTCTTGCCTTTATTATATTATTTAGTTATTATAGTTATTTTATATGATTGATGTGTGTGTTTACCCTAGGACCGTGAGACGTTGCTTAGCATCCGAACAAGATTCGGGTGTCGACGCCGTATGCAGAGTTGTGCAACGTCACTTAGAGAGTTGATTCCACGATCCTATTTTTACGTGCTTGCTTTACCAAGTACGCCATACCCTCGGACACTTAACACTATTTCATGTGACAGAATCTTTCTTAAGTTATTCTTGTAAATTCTATAAAGGTTTACAAGATTCGTGATATGAGACTTGTATATTATATAGATATCCTTATGACTCGTTGTACTAGCTAAAGGTCATGGTCTTTGTTATGGACATGAGACGTCGTGGACATGAGACGTGAGGTTACATTGAGTGGAGAGATTCTTCATCTTGCTATGGGCATATTTTTACTATTACTATTTATTGTGTATTAGGCCTTAGGTTCCCTATGCGGAATCTAAGGTATTATATATGTATATATAGCTTCCTCCTGGTTCCCCCACATGGAGCCTTGAGTGTACTATTAGCGCACAGAAGTGTCCATTGGGATCTTTCGTGAGGACCAGCCTGGGGCACGATATCATACTCTCATTTGTATATCACATAGTTGGTTACATCAGTTTACCCTTGAGTATGTGGCATTATATTATTTTATTTTTGGCATATTGTTTCTTGTACCTTGTTACGTCCCTCTGAGGACCTGGTCCCCTTCCAGTTTTTGCAGCATAGACGGTTATGGAGCCTTTGGAGTTGTTGATGGAGTTGTTTGTCTTGCAGGCATTGGTACCAGGTACTTATATCATTTCCACCGGAGTTATGGTTATTTATTCATATTGTTTATTTATCTACTGATATAGCCTAGTTTTATAGACTCATATTTCTTTCTCGAGTCTATTCGAGTTTATATGTTACTGGGCGGCCGACTTTAGCATATGTAGCTCATTCTTGTGTATTATGTTCATTGTGGATTGAGGCATCGATATTTATATTTACTTGATTATTTAGATAGTGACCATTATAATACAACTTATACGTATTCGAGTCAGACCAGAGTCTGGTAGAATGTGTAGCCGGTATGTTACGTATTCTTAGTCGTACGTATTTTGGGACTGGGGCATGACAGTGGTGGATGGCCTCAAGCAGGATGACCGGAGCCACGTCGGATCTGAGCAGCGGCAGTCGACCACGCCGGTGGCTGTTACACTTTCACTGAACAAAAACTCTAAACATACCCTACGTGCCCCCCTTCCCTATTCGCCAGGACCTCATCCTCTCTTAACTTTCAGATCCCATAGCCTAAAAATTTGGCCCCCCTCCCTATTCTCCAGGACCTCCTCCTCTCCTAACTTTCAGATCCCAAAGCCTAAAAATTTGGCCCCCTCCCAATCCAGAGCTGCCACGTAGGCACGGGCCACTGGCCCCCGAGGGCCGTGTAGCAAAATTCTTCAAAGAATTATATCTATCCAAACAACCCTTTTATAGAGATTGCGGACATTGTTTGATGTCTGGAATAGGAACCGTAAACGCAACATCCCTTTAAATTTTAAAACAAAGAGGTAATATGTTGAAGAAGAACTTGTTACGTTCAACCATCGGAATAGTGGGCCCGATGAAGTGTTGGTGGGTGTGAGTTTGGGTCTAAAACAAAATACGTTTATTCCCCACTCAACTCCCTATTAAAATTTAGAGTTAATTGCGAAAATGGTACACGAGGAATGTAGTTTTTGTCATTTTGGTGATCGAACATTTTCTTTGGCCAAAATGGTACATGAGCTTTTCATTTTCGTTCAATTAGTGCCTGAAGTAAATTTTGTTGGTATTTTTGGATAAAAATCGATAAAAATGGCTATGTGATGGTTACGTGCCGTATTTTTAATGGTTATTTTATCAAGTTTTTGGTTTTGGACTAATATTTTTAACGATTTTTGACTATTTTCATCCAAACAATTTTCTTCGAACACTAATATTCTTCTGAAAATGATAGTCTAAAATCCAAAATTTGACAAAAGAACCATTAAAAGTAGGGCACGTGATAATCACATGTCCATTTTTATAGATTTTTATCTAAAAATACCAACAAAATTTACTTCAGGCACTAATTGGGCCAAAATGTAAAACTCATGCACCATTTCAATAAAAAAAGTTTGATCACAAAAATGGAAAATACTACATTCTTCATGTACCATTTCGACAAAAAAGTTTGATCACCAATATGATCTTAACCTTCAGTATCATCCTGGGAAGGCCAATGTGGTAGCAGATGCCTTGAGATGGATAGCATGAGCTTATTTTTTCACAACGCAGCGAGAGATTAGAAGATCTTCAAGAGATGGACGTAGAAGTAGTATTGCTTGGCAATGCAGCATTGATGACAGATCTACATGTAAACACCCAGATTTTTTTAAAATTAAAATATATATTTTTATGATTTTTCTGTGATTTTTTAACAATTAAAATAAATGTTCTTCAGGAATTAAATATTTTTGAGTATTAAATTAATATTAAAATATTATAAAAATTATATTTTTAAGTGTAAAATAAATAAATAGTCATAGTGTAATTTTTTTGAAATTTATTGGACCAAAAAACTATTTTTAAAAAGCTAAAAATAGCGTTTTAAAATAAACCAAATTAAACCGGATTAAAACATCATAAACCGAACAGAACCGAACCCAATTGAACCCACCCAACCTGAACCGACCCAACCCTAGTGGGTCGGATTCAGATCTGAACCCGCTGACCCGACCCGCTAACCCGACCCGCCTGCTACAGCATCCGTTGAAGATCCCCCAACCACGCGACTTCCTTCTTCGGCCGTTACGAAGCCGTTCACCGTCACACCCGCGTCCGTTCGCATCCCCGCCCGCTCGTCTCCCTGAAACTGCCGTCGTGGCTCTACTATAAAACCCCATCACCCATCACCGCCTCCACCGCATCTCTACTGCCTCCGCCACCGCCGCTTCTCCCATTCGCCGCTTCCCCGAGCTCCCCTTCGACGAACCCCGAGACTCCGGCAATGCCGACCCCAGCGCCGATGAGCAGCACGTCGATGACCCGCCACTGCAGCAACCCGCCATCAAGGAGTACCGCCACCCCACAGTCGTCGTGTTGCGCCGTCCCGTTTACGCACAGTACAGACGTTTTCGACCTCCTGTTCCGGTGAGTCCTTCTCTCTCCTCGTCGTATCGTTTTTCGAACGATTTATTGTGACATGTTCGTTGTGTAACCCTCTCGAACCCCGTATAATTAGACTGGGGTATCGTGTCCTGTGTCGATCGCAAATTGTGACGCAAAAACAGGAAAATATATCCTAATTTTGGACTTCGAAAACTGTTCCGAACTCACAAGTTCACGGTCGTTTTACGTCCAACCTAGTTAATAATTCTAAAATTTATCTAAATAGTAAATTAGATAATATAACCGAGTTTTAAACCCCATAATTAGTTTATTTTATTATGATGTAGATTATATTTTATTCGCGGATAAAATTGACCAAAATCTTGGTTTTTAACACCCAAATTCTCCTAAAACTGGGTGAGTTCCGCTAAACGAGACGACTTGGTCGTATGTAAATTTCACCGAAAGGCGTGCACCATTAATACGGACGTTTAGAATTTTACGAAAGTTGATTTGGATGTGCGTGCACACCTGAATCAACGCGTATCCATCAAAATTATCCCGTATCGGGCCTGTTCTGAAACTCATTGTAACTTTGTGTGTGCTTATCGTTTCGCAACAAAACTTGCGCCATTGGATTCATAGCATTATGCTGGTCCTGTGACCCAAGTTTGGTTCGATTCTGAGAACATTGACGAAACCTCATATCGTGGGCCCCACGGCTCCACTTGACGGCAATTTTGTGATCGACTCATCGAAATCCAGTTCTGGACATTTCGTTGGGTTCGTATCGTCGTTCTAGACTTGTGGACACTAAGTTTGACGAATTTGGAGAACTGTCTCTGACACATTTTTTGGTACGAAGTGGGCCACATGTGTACCCCGCTTTGACCAAAAACTGTCAATTTTGCCACTGTGTTCAAATTGGACTTATGGATAGGCAATCCTAGATATTTCATATCTTCTGAGAGTGATGGTAATATTTATTTCATCATCCGGAGGAGTACCTGAAGATTTCGCTGTTACCGGAGAAATTGGAGGAATTCAAACCCCAAGCAAGTGTACATTGCCAAACTTGCAGTACTTGCTTCATATTATTCTTTTAATTTATTTATATGTTGTATCTGCTTAACCTAGGACCGTGAGACATTGCTTAGTGTCTGAATAATATTCGGGTGTCGACGTCGTATGCAGAGTCGTGTAACGTCACCTAGAGAATTGATATTGCGATCCTATATATATTTTTCGTGCTTGCATTATCAAGTACGTCATACCATAGGACACTTGACACTACTCATGAGACATAATATTCCTGAGTTATTCATGGTGATTCTGTATAGGTTACAGGAATCGTAGCATAGATATTATATATGCATATCTATCATTATGACTCGTTGCATTAGCTAGAGGTCATGATCTTGCGTGTTATGGATATGAGACGTGAGGTTACATTGGGTGGGGAGAGTATTACCATATTAAAGGCTGATTATATTATATATATATAGTTATTCTATAGGTGCCTTAGACTCTGACTAGAGCTTTGGCACATATACTGGCCCTTCAAGAAAATAAATGTTGCTATGGGTTTCCCCGACACAGCGCCTATAGTAGTTTTGGCCTGAGTATGATTAATGCTCTCATTTGCATATTACATAGCTGGTTACATAGTTTGTCCTATGGATATTCATTTTATATACTGCATTTATTTGGCTTGAGTTATTCTTGTACTTTGCTATGTCACCTGAGGACCTAGATCCGGATTATGTCCCCAGGTTTAGCAGAGGAGATCTACCCCGAGATATATGGGACATGAGCAGACGCTGGAGCAGTACCAATACCAGACAATGAGGTGATACTAGAAGACTTCTCCTGGGTAGTTTATTATCCAGTTATTTCTGTTCTTGATACTTTATTTCCTGTCTCGTGGATTAATGTATTAAACTCATTATCGGGTTGTTCCCCGAGATATTACATTGAGACTTGTTGGATATATTTTATTATTCTGATATTGATTGTGTTTATCTTCTGTGGATGAGATTAGAATTATACTGTGACATGTATCGTAGACCTATTTATTGTTGTTTTACAGCTTAAGTATACTCTAATGGGTCCATTAAATTGGGTTTGCCCATTAGAGTGTGTTGTTGGCCATTGCCACGTGTCTAGTCTCTCGGTATTTTGGGACTGGGGCGTGACATAATTTTTGTGGTGGCCCATGCATGTCAACGAATAAGGTCTACGACTATGTTGCTTCGATTTCAACTAAGGAACTGAGCAAGCCTGCGATAAGGATAGGATATGTTATAGGATCTCATCCACTTGATTGAATCGTTCTTGACCTCTATATCGACTTCAAATAATTTTTTGACTTGTATCCTACCTTGATTCCCCTGTGCGCCTTTTATAGTTTATTTTGGATGCAGAGTAATGAATCCACAAGCAAGCAATGAGACTCCTGTAGGAATACCACAAGTTGCAGTTGTCACCTACGACGATGAAGTGACACCAGTGGGTGGAGGGCAATCAGCTCAACAAAGCAATCAAGCAGATCAGCTCGCCTCGAGGTTTCAGCAAGACGACATTCCACCATCACCGCAGTTTACTCCACCGATGCCTGTTTTCTACCAAGACAGCTTATGGATGGTCAGCAGATGTTCCAAATATTCTATGCAATAATGCAAGCCCAACAACAGGTTCATCAAGAAGCCCAGCAATAACAGAGGACACCACCACCGGGACGTGGACATGCTTTTGCGATAACAATGGAGGGTGCATAGACTCGTGGAGTAGTGAATACGCGTAAGATTTAAGTTTTATCATAGCTATCAATTCCTAGTAATGCTTTAGCACATGCCTGTTAATCCTATTCCCTAGCCTAAGCCTAGTATTATGAATTTGTTAGTACTTGATACTCAAGTTTTCCTAAGCTGTAGATTTTTTTGCTCTAACCAGATTCATTTACTCTTGAATTACTTATCTCTCATTGCCTAGGGAAATATGTATTCCTTCCCTACGTGTTCTGCTTAACCCTCACCCTTTCTCTCGATGTTTTTTTGTTCATAATTCTTTATTCTTTGTGTCGTGCTTCCAACATGTCTTGCAACCGCGTCATCTCTTCTGACTGATCATGTTTTATTTTTCTTAATTGCGAGAACGTAATTCTTTTAAGGAGGATAAATTGTAAACACCAAAAAATTTCTAAAAATAAAATATGAATTTTTATTATTTTCTATAATTTTTAATAATTAAAATAAATGTTCTTCAGGAATTAAATATTTTTGAGCATTAATTTAATATTAAAATATTATAAAAATTATATTTTCGAGTGTAAAATAAATAATTAGTCATAGTGTAATTTTTTGGAATTTATTGGACCCAAAAACTATTTTTAAATAGCTAAAAACAGCATTTTAAAATAAACCAGATTAAACTGGATTAAACCATCATGAACCTAACCCAACTAAACCAACCCAACCTGAACCGACCCAACCGTAGCGGGTCGGATTCGGATCTGAAGCCGCTGACCAGACCCGCTAACCCTACCCGCCTGCTACAGTAACCGTTGAAGATCCCCCGACCACGCGAATTCCTTCTCCGGCCGTTACGAAGCTGTTCACCGCCGCAGCCGTGTCCGCTCGCCTCCCCGCCCACTCGTCTCCCTGAAACCGCCGCCGCGGCTCTACTATAAAACCCCATCACCCATTACCGCCTCCACCACATCTCCACTGCCTCCACCACCGCAGCTTCCCAGAGCTCCCCTCCGGCGAACCCCGAGACTCCGTCAATGCCGACCCCAGCGCCGACGAGCAGCACGCCGATGACCCGCCACTGCAGCAACCCGCCATCGAGGAGCACCGCCACCCCGCAGTCGCCGGGCCGCGCCGCCCCGTGTACGCGCAGTACAAACGTTTCTGACCTCCTGTTCCGGTGAGTCCTCTCTCCTCATCGCGTCATTTTCTGAACGGTCTGTTGTGACACGTTCGTTGTGTAACCCTCTCGAACCCGTGCAATTAGACTAGGGTATCGTGTACTGTGTCGATCGTAAATCGCGACGCAAAAATAGGAAAATATATCCCAATTTTGGACTTCAAAAATTATACCGAACTCACAAGTTCACGGATATTTTACGTCCAACCTAGTTAATAATTTTGAAATTTACTTGAACAGTAAATTAGATAATATAACCAAGTTTTAAACCCTGTAATTAGTTTATTTTATTGTGCTGTAGATTGTATTTTATTCGCGGGTGAAATCGACCAAAATCTTGGTTTTCAACACCCGAATTCTCCCGAAACTGGATGCGTCCCGCTAAACGAGGCAATTTGGTCGTGTGCAAATTTTATCGAAAGGTGCGCACCGTCAATACGGATATGTTGGATTTTGATAGAGTTGATTTGGATGTGCGTGCAAACCTGAATCAACGCGTATCCGTCGAAATTGCCCCGTATCGGGCCTATTTTGAAACTCGTTGTAACTTCGTGTGTGCTTGTCGTTTTGCAACAAAACTTGCGCCATCAGATTCGTAGCATTATGCTAGTCTTGTGACCCAAGTTTGGTTCAATTCTGAGAACGTTGACGAAACCCCGTGTCGTGGGCCTTACGGCTCCACTTGACGGCCGATTTTGTGATCGGCTCATCGGAATCTAGTTCTGGACATTTCGTTGGATTCGTATCGTCATTATGGACTTGTAGACACTAAGTTTGACGAATTTGGAGAACTTTGTCTTTGATATATTTTTCGGTGTGAAGTGTGCCACATGTGGACCCCGCTTTGACCAGAAACTGTTAATTTTGCCCTTGTGTCCAAATTAGACTTATGGATAGGCAATCCTAGCTATTTTATATCTTTTAAGAGTGATGGTAATATTTATTTCAGCATCCGGAGGAGTACCTGAAGATTTTGCTGTTACCGGAGCAATTGGAGGAATTCAAACCCCATGCAAGTGTACCTTACCAAACTTGCAGTACTTGCTTCATATTATTCTTTTGATTTATTTATATGTTGTATCTGCTTAACCTAGGACTGTGAGACTTTGCTTAGCGTCCAAATAATATTTGGGTGTCGACGCCGTATGCGGAGTCGTGTAACGTCACCTAGAGAATTGATATTGCGATCCTATATATATTTTTTGTGCTTGCATTATCAAGTACGTCATACCATAGGAAACTTGATACTATTCATGAGACATAATCTTTCTGAGTTATTCATGGTGATTCTGTATAGGTTACAGGAATCGTGATATAGATCTTATATATGCATATCTATCATTATGACTCGTTGTATTAGCTAGAGGTCATGATATTGCGTGTTATGGACATGAGACGTGAGGTTACATTGGGTAGAAAGAGTATTAACATATTAAAGGCTGATTATATTATATATATATAGTTATTCTGGAGGTGCCTTAGACTCTGACCAGAGCTTTGGCACATGTACTGGCCCTTCGAGAAAATAAATGCTGCTATGGGTTTCCCCGACACATAGCCTATAGTAGCTTCAGCCTGAGTATGATTAATGCTCTCATTTGCATATTACATAGCTGGTTACATAGTTTGTCCTGTGGATATTTATTTTATATACTGTATTTTTTTTTGCTTGAGTTATTCTTGTACCTTGCTATGTCCCCTGAGGACCTGGATCCGGATTATGTCCCCAGGTTTAGCGGAGGAGATCTACCCCGAGATATACGGGACATGAGCAGACGCTGGAGCAGTACCAATACCAGAGAACGAGGTGATACCAGAAGACTTCTCTTGAGTATTTTATTACTCAGTTATTTCTGTTCTTGATACTTTATTTCCTGTCTCGTGGATTAATGTATTAAACTCATTATCGGGTTGTTCCCCGAGATATTATATTGACACTTGTTAGATATATTTTATTATTCTGATATTGATTGTGTTTATCTTCTGTGGATGAGATTAGAATTATACTGTGACATGTATCGTAGACCTATTTATTGTTGTTTTACAGCTTAAGTACACTCTAACGGGTCCATTAAATTGGGTTTGCCCATTGGAGTGTGCTGCTGGCCATTGCCATGTGTCTAGTCCCTCGATATTTTGGGACTGGGGCATGATACTACAAGTTCAGTCCAGTATAGTGGAAAGAATCAAGGTAGCACAGTCAGCAGATGCCAAGTTTCAGCGACTCAAAGCAGAGTGTAAGGCAGGGCGTAGACCCGAACTTAGCATTCCCAGGGACGGAACTCTCCATTTTGGGAATCGTCTTTGTGTACCTAACGGAGACCTTCGTCGTGAGATTTTGTCGGAGCCCCATAGTTCGCAATATTCAGTACATCCTGGAGGAACCAAGATGTATAGAGACATTCGTCAGCATTTCTGGTGGAATGGAATGAAGCGCGAGATAGCTCGATTTGTTTCTCGATGTTTGGTATTCCAACAAGTTAAAGTTGAGCATCAAAGACCAACAGGGCTTATTCAACCTTTACTAATTCTGGAGTGGAAGTGAGAGCATATTACTATGGATTTCGTGACAGGTCTACCTAGGTCCCCAGCTGGCAGGGATGCTATTTGGGTAATAGTGGACTAACTCACGAAAGTTGCACACTTTCTTCCTATCAAGATTGGCCATTCCATAGAACAGTTAGCCGAGATGTACATGAGAAATATTGTTAGACTACATGGAGTGCCAGTTAGCATAGTTCAAGATTTACTTCTCACTTTTGGCAGAGTCTTCAATAGAGCTTAGGTACCTGCTTGAAGTTCAGCACGACTTATCACCCCCTGATAGATGGTCAGTCGGAGCGAACCATCCATACTCTAGAAGATATGCTTCATTCATTTACCCTTGACTTTGGTGGTTCGTGGGAGGATCACTTACACCTGGTAGAGTTCTCCTACAAAAACAGTTTCTAGGCCAGTATCCGGATGGCACCATTCGAGGCACTGTATGGCAGGAAGTGCAGATCCCCTGTAGCTTGGGATGATATTGCCGAAAGACAATTGCTTGGTCCCAAAATGATAGCCCAAATAGTTGAAGTAGTCAAGCAAGTCTGAAAGCATCTTCAAGTAGCACAAGATCTCCATTGTCATTGGGTCGATTCGAATCAGCAACCTCTTGAGTTTTCTGTCGGCGACCATGTATTCCTTCAGATTTTGCCTACACGCGGAGTCATCAGATTTGGTATACAGGGAAAGCTTAGTCCGTGGTATATATGTCCGTTCGATATTCTTGAGCGAGTAGGAGATGTTTTCTATCATTTAGCTCTTCCGCCGTCGCTTCATGAGATATATAATATTTTCAATGTATCCCAGCTACGACGGTATATACTGGATACAAGCCATATCCTAGATCATTAGGAATTAGTTGTTGGTACCGACCTTTCGTATGAGGAGAGACCTGTATCCATTTTGGACCGGAGAGAGAAAATTCTCAAGAACCGGACCATTCGTTTAGTCTGAGTTGCTTGGGGGCATCACTCACCTGGCGAGTCAACTTGGGAGCGCGAGGATGATATCCGAGCTCGATACCCGTATCTGTTTGACTCGTGAGGTATACTTGTTCGTATATCCCGTACCCTGATCTTGTTTTGTGCATGATTGCCTTGTTCTAGATAGCTCATAGCTTATGATTAACACACGTACCATGATGCTTGTTTTATTGCCTGATTCATGTAGTCTTCCTGTTAGATCATGTGCCTTATTAAAATTTTGAGGACAAAATTTTTCTAAAGAGGTGAGAGTTGTAAGACTCGTCTCACTATTGCGTATTTTTCATGTCCATATCTTGTATATGTGTTCTATTATTGTATATTGCTTCCCATATATTTTTATGAATTTCTCTAGTTGCTCTCATGTAATTTCTAGATTTGTGAATAGTGTTAACCACCTTTGATATATATAACCCCTCTCTTTCTTTCTTTCCCATTCTTTCACTTTTTTTCTCTTTTTATTTCTTCTTATTTTCTCTCCTCTTATCCCTAGCCGAGAGTAGCTCAGGATCGGCTCCCCCTCCCCTTTTCCTTGGTAGTAGTGGTAGTAGTTAGTGGTGGTTCTAGGCAAGTATATATGACCAAATGAGAAAGAACTTGCACTTTTATATTATTGTAGATTTCTTACATTTTATTAGTCTATATTGTGCTCTATGGACTCCTATGCATATTTACTTCTTGGTATTTTCGGCTTTGATAGCTTGGTTGGACTAGATCTACATTTTTAGTTTAATGTGTTCTTGACATTTTTATGGTTTTGATCTCTTAAAACTTATTTTTTTCCAAAACTAGTTATTCTATGTGAGAGAGCATCTGATTTCAAGTGGTTTAGAACTTTACTTCTCTGGATTTGAGCTAAAAATAAGAATTTCATGGAGAATCGCATTTTCAGGACTTGGAGCTTTTCCATGACTGAAAATATGCTGTTCTGGGAGGAAGGAGCTCCATGCGGCCTGCTTTGCATGCGGCCTGGTGTAAACCCCCTAATTTTAAATTTTATTTTAAGTATTTTATTAAATTATGGAATTTCTTAGAGTATTTTCATAATTAATTAGAAAATAAATTTTATTGATTTAATTATATAAATACTCATTTAGACTTATTTCACAAAATATTTTTTATTATTATTTTAGGAATCCTTGTGATAGATTTTTTTAGAATTTATTTTTGTGTATAAATATTTTTTTTGGATTTATAACCCCATCCATATATGTAAATATACATATATATATATATATATATATATATATATATATATATATATATATATATATATATGTAAATAATATATAGTTATTAATAATATATAGTTAATAATAATAATAATAATAATAATAATAATAATAATATTAATAATAATAATAGTAATAGCAATACTAATAGTAATAGTAGTAGTAATAATAATAATAGTAATAATAATAATAGTAATACTAATAAAACCTAATATAAAACCAAAACCTTAAACCCTAATAAAACCTAATCCTAAACTAACCCACCCCCCCAGCAACTAACCCCCGCAGAACTCCCCCACCTGAGCCCAGAACCCCTCGCTTTCCCCATCTCTCTCTCGCTCTCTCTCTCTCTCGGTCTACACACACACACACACACACACACACACATATATATATATATATATATATATATATATATATATATATATATACAGTCTAAAACCTAAACCCTAACCCTACCCCAGCCCGGCGACCGCCCCCCGACGACCTCAGCCCCGATGCCGCGCCGCAGCCCGCCGAGACCGCCGTCGTCTGCCGTCCGCGTACGCGCACGCGTGCAACAACACCCTTCCGTCGCCCTATCTTCAAGGTAACATATCTCTCTCATCTCTCGTCCTATTCTCGAGCGGTTTGTCAGTGTACGTTCACAACCTAACCCTCTAGGATTTTCTTTCAAGCGGGACGAATTTTCGTGCCGTAGATTGGTCGAAAAATCGACCGGAAGTTGGCCGAAAAACTGACCAAAAATAGTCCAGAATTTCAACACCAAACCCCCATGTTCATGCCTAATTTGCCACCAATCTGTTTAATATTTTCAAAATCTAATTGAAGGGTCTTCTTCTCAATATAACCGAATTTTTTTTTGTTCTTTTACTTTTTATTAGTTTGCTTTAATTGTTAAATTATTCGGCCTCCAAAATGACAAAAAACTTGATCTTTTAAAACAAAGATTTTGTGATACGGAGTGCGCCCCGCCAAACGAGAATGTCTTGTCACATACCAATTGCACCAAAAGACGTGTATGGTATATCCTGACGTGTGGACTTTCGTGAAAGTTGATTCGGACGTGTGTGCGCGTCGGAATCAACCCGTATCCGTAAAAAGTCTCCGTATCGCAACTTTTGCAAAATACTACCCTATTTTGTGTACGCTCGTCAGAATATGATGAAATTTATGCCATTGGATTCATGGTATCACGCTGGTCCTGTGACCCAAGTTTGATACGATTCTGAGACAGTTGACCAAGCCGTCTATTCGCGGGCCCCACGGTTTGACTTGAAGGGCGGATTTGTGATCGGCTCACCGGAATCCAAAAATTGGACATATCGTTGAGTTCGTATCGTCGTTTAGAATTTATTTGACCTATAATTTATCCCATTTAGAGACATTTACCTCTGGCACGTATTTTAGTGCAAAGTGGGCCATATATGGACCCCGCTTTGACCCGAAATTATCGTTTTGTCCCTGTATCCAAATTGGACGAAAGGGTAGTATTTTCTAGCTATCTCGCTTATTCTGGGAACGTTGGTGATGTTTATTTCAGCATCCGGAGACGTTCATTCTAATGTCATAGTTCTGATCCCTTGTGCTTGATGTCTGGACGCTTACACTTCGCAGTTTCTTGCCAAGCAAGATACCTTGCCAAATTGCTTATAGTATTTTGCATGCTTATCATATTTTTATATATTTATTATATATGTGTTTTTTTTCAGTCATAATTATATACTATATATATGTTGACACACACTTGACACATAGTATCATGGGAGAGGAGGACAATCAGTAGGCGTATGGGCTACCCACTTTGGTAAACCGTAGTAACTAGCACGCACTATGGTAGTTGTGTCGCGATGGTCGCTATCCTCGCGGTATGTCGATTGATGGTGTCACGATGGTCGCTACTCTCGCGATATGACGGCTGATGATGTTCATGGACGTGTGTTTGAGTTGTGAGATAGATAGAGTATCCTACACCTACCCATACGTCGAAATGGTTGTCCTCACTATGCATTTTCATATAGATTGTCTAGTACAGCGTACTTATATATTTTTTGTCTATTATGCATGTTTACTGTATTCAATTGGCATGCTTCTATGTATCTTGTTACGTCCCTCTGAGGACCTGGTCTCTTTTCAGGTGTAGACGATCATGACTATTTGCAGGAGCACGGATCAGAACTTGCTACTTATCTCTCTTTCGAGGAGGTCTTCTCTTCGAGTCTCATTGTTCATTAGATGTACTTATGTGGTTTCTCTTATATTTTAGTTGGTAGTTGATTTGTCTCCACCCAACTACTTGTTCTTATCAAGCATTTAATACTTGATTCAGTTATATAGTTGATTAGTTATTTGATTATGTGGATGGGATCTAGTTATGTCTTGTGACTTGTGACAATATATATACCACATGTGAGTTAATATTCATATTACAGCGTACGTGTGTATTATGGTATACATATATTGGAGTTTCCATCTACATACGGCTGGCATGCTTACGTATTCCTGGTCCTACGTATTTTGGGACTGGGGTGTGACACTTGGACTCCTCACTCCAAACTCAACATGGGGCCATCTTATTGGACGCATGACTGAAATCTGCACATGCGTCCCTTGGCCAAACGTGTGAAACGTGAATGAAAGAAATTTCTCTAAGTTCCTGATTACATGCGGCCCAGAGGAGCATACGACCAAAATTATCCATGCGGTCCCGAGCTATGCATCCCTTTTTTCAATGCATGACTCAGCGCCGTCTTGGAACGATTTCCCCTAAATTTATCTTTTCTTCTCTGACATGCTTTATTTGCTAGTCACTTCCTGGCATTGTGTTTATTCCCTGTCACTCAACCCTTGTCCCGAGGAGTGGACCTTGCGATGATTCATGCGGCCAGTTTGATTCATGCGGCTAGTTTTGATCCATGCGACTAGCTCATCCCTTGTACTTCTAGCTCTTATAGTAGCAATATTTTTCTTTGTTATATATTCTCTTATAGATTATTTACTCCTTTTTGCTTGGCCCAATTTGTTAAATTCATATGATTCATGTTATTTCTAATTGCTTATAATCTGGATGCTATACTTACCAGAATATGGAATACCCAGAACATGGAATGTAATGGCATTGTTAAACTGAGAACTCCAGATATCTGACTTGTACTGAATGAACTTGATCCCTGACATGTACTAATAAACCTGATAGTGACTCGACGTAGCTTACTCCTAACATGCTAGAATCTCCAGAACTGAAATGTTTGTACTAATAAGATAAATTCTCGTGGTTGATTGCTTGTCCCTGTCCTGATTGTACTTGTCAAGCTATTGTCCAGTCTTGCATCATGTCTAAGGTAGATTCCTGAGCACCAGGTCAGGAATCCTTGATAACTTGCCTAAGTTAATAACTAGAATAATTATCTAGAAGCATCTAGAGAGATTTCTGACTACATGCAATCCCGGTATCCCAGCGACACCTGATGGATTTGGAGCTCTCCTTCGAGAGGGGCACACTTCCAACGCACCATCGAGTGTTACAATTTACCAAAAAAATACTATATACTTAATTAATCTATGCTATGTACTCTTACGTCTGGATAACCCGGATAGTCTGCAGGACATGTGGCTGTATGGAATCTCAACTGTATTTGTTAGTAACCAGGATTGTGATAACCCTAATTAGTTAATGGTAGTAAGTCGTAGGTCATGGTTGGCCATGATTGCATATTTTCTAGTCATGTCTTGTCTTGAATTATTCAGCTACTAATCCTGAACTGTACCTATTACTGATTCCAGAACTGCTTAAACTGCTTAATTCCCTATTGCTCTTAATTATATTTTCTTATGCTATTAAATGTTTGCATGCTGTTTTTAGTTTCTAAGTTGGCTCCCTTGTGGTACTTTGCTGTTTTGGGATCTGACCCCACTAGTTTTGTATGGCCAGATTTTGGAGCAACACCGCAGGATCTTCCGTACATCCCGTCTCTAGATGGTGAACACGAGAAACACTCGAGGACTTGAATGGGTTTCTTCTTCATCACCCACCTGATCTTGTACTTATAGTTTTGAGGCATTTAGCCACCGAGCACGTATTTAGCTTGTGTTTTGGTACTTGACATTCTAGCATGTGGGCCTACATGTAAAGCCTATTCTAGACTATAGTTAGAGCTGATCATGTAATATTGCACTCTGCTAGTTCTTCATTTTGTTAACTAGCTTCATGATCATTTATGTATGTATAGTTTGGGATGCCTTACTATTATATGTTTGGTGATTATACTTCTTGTAACTTGTTGCTTGCTTGAAATTGAGACAACTAGGGCTTTTGACCCAGGAATGCTCGTGGATTGTAGAGTAAACCCTTACATGTCTAGACAGCCGTGACCGTATCTCAGGGTATAGAGTACTCTGGTATACGTAGCTGGCTTTGTCCGCCCTCGCTCTCCAGTATTCTGGTTCTGGAGCGTGACACAGTTTGAGTGGTGGCCCATGCAGGTCTGAAAATTCAGAAGTGTAGGGGTTTATCATTGTTTAGATGTCTCAATCATTCTACTCCGTGATCTCCTCTAGCAACGAATTTGTATCCCAAAAATCTTGATTCAACATCTTCTTTGATCCTCGATCTATCATGTCCCTCCGATTTGATCCTAGTGTTCTTTATCTTTCAGGGACACTGTTCCTGGTCCTTCCGATCAGCCAGTTAGAGTTTTGCCGGTAGCAGGACAACCACTAGTCGGTCAGCATTTTTTTGCGGTTCAGCCACAATATTCTAAAGCAGAGTCCATGATGGCTCAAGATATGGAACAATAGGTCCAGCCAGAACCACCAGTTGTACCCGCGGTAGCAGTCCCGCCAGTACCCACAAATACAGAAAGTGATACCCAGGCCCTGATGGGGATCATCAGGCAGTTACTAGCATCTCAAGAGCGACGGGGTGACGCTCTCACCCAGTCAGTACATGAGGCATTAGAGAGAGGCGGGCATCATGCCCCCAACTCAGCAAGCAACTTCAAGCGCCTCCAACCTTCGTATTTTTATGGTACCGATGATGCGATTGCATCAGATGCGTGACTTTGTCCGTATCTCGGGGTATAGAGTACTCTGGTGTACGTAGCTGGCTTTGTCCGCCCCCGCTCTGTAGTATTCTGGTTCTGGGCGTGACAACGAAGGTGATGAAGAAGAAGAAGCAGCGTGCGGCGGAGGCATGCACTCGCGGGGGGCTGCGGCTACGCCTGCGCCGACGAAGCAGCGACAACAACAGCAGAAGCGACATCAACAACAGCGAACGCGTGCGCCTACGCCTCGTCGCCGCCCCCGCATGCACGCCTCCTCCTCCTCCTCCTCCTCCTCCTCCCGCTCCTCCGCCTCGTACCCCCCTTCCGGCCTCCACGCAGCCCCGCTCTCGTGTCACCTCGCGTAGCCCTCCCCTCCGGACTGTCAAAATTTTGACAGTTCTTCCAATTATTAGAACTGTCAAAACTTTCAATTGGTAGGACTGTCAAATTTTTTACACATCTGATTATAAAAAAATTAATTAGAAATGAACACTCCGGTGAGTAATTTTTGGGAGTGACAAAGGGTGAAAATTTCAAAATCAATGACATTGGAAAATTAGGACTTTTTTTGTAGTGCCTTTATCAATAGCCTTTCCACAATTCAATCAAAAATAAAACCTAAATCCCCGATCCCTCCGATCAAGAGAGAGAGAGAGAGAGAGGGAGAGGAGGAAGAGAGGAAAAGAAAAACAATCAATTTTTATTTGTGCTCATCGAAGCCATGGAGTTGCCACAGAGCGAGTTCGAGCGCATCATGTTCTTCGAGCACGCTCGCAAGACCGCCGAGGCCGCCTACGCCAAGGACCCCCTCGACTCCGAAGTCAGCTCTCTCCCTCTCCCCCCCTCTGCAAATTTATGATTTTTGGAATCTTTCTTGAAAATTTCAATCCCTTTTTTATTCCCAAGTCAAAACCCTAAAAAATCCGTGTTCTTCCGTTTGCAATTTTCGTTTCCCCCCCGAAGTTTCAAAATCAATGACATTGGAAAATTACAACTTTTATTGCTATGAATCCCAACTGAGTCCTCATCATCATTTCCTGTGCATAAACCCTAGCATAATATTCATTATAAGTTTTAATAATATATTGACAGTTACAAATTCTATTATGATATATTTTAAATTTTTTTAGAATTTGACACGATGGGGAGGTGCACTATTGGAGCTATCGCAATTTCAGAATGGGGCAGAGAACACAAAGATGATTCAAGGTATAACTTTTATGTACTAATCCAATAGGCGATGCCCAATTTTATTTTTTATTTTTGATGTTAGAGTTGGTGTTCGCTTCTTTATGTAGTACACGCACTTGCGACGCTACTTCCTTGGTTACGAAACACGAGGGAGTAAGCTTAACCAGGACACGAATACGACACACGGAATATATGGACACGGCAACAGTTTTGCTGTGCCCTAGTATATTTTGGAGCGTGTGTTGTCTCGTACACGTACAAAACGAACAAGGCAACGTCGTTGGAGTGACTGTGCTGGAGAATGAAATACTTTTGCACTATAGCTTGCACAATGGAGGTACTTCTAGTTTATCATTCTATATTGCTTGCTAAGAGCATCCTTGGTAGATGGTGCTCAAAATTGCATCTCGAGGTCCAAAATTTTAAAAAAAGGTAGATATAGAAAGGGTTGGGTTTGTATGAGAATAGTATAAAATGATAAGAGTGACCTTTGGTCCCAAAGATTGTGTGGTCAAAAATTAATGTTGGAAAAAATAATGTAAAAACAAAATCTAGAAATTGGGGTTCCAAATTGGGACTTACTATTCTACAAAATGAGTTCCTACATTCTGAATCTAGAAATTCTCAAATCCAACCTATAGCTCCCGTGGGTGGGTTGGGCTTGAGAATCAAGAAATTGGAACTTGGGATGGATCTTACTATTCTACCAAATTAGTTCCTACATTCTGAATCTAGAATCTAGAAATTGGAATGGACCTTACTAATGATGCTCTAAGTACTTTTTCTCCCTTTTTTGCTATAGATGCGAAATCAAAGCTGGAGGAAGCCTTGGAAATCAATCCGAGAAAGAGCGACACGCTGTGGTGCTTGGGGAATGCCCATACATCCCATGCATTTTTTATTTCTGATAATGAGGAGGCAAACATTTATTTTGCCGAGGCAACTAAGTGTTTCCAACGAGCAGTGGAGGAGGTATTCTTGTGCTACATTGTTCAAACTTAGTTATCATGATTACATTGGATATTTGACATATTTTATCTGCAGGAGCCAGGAAATGATTTGTATGTGAAGTCATTGGAATTGTCTTCTAAGGTACTTCTTCACTTATATGTATTTAACATCTCTCTCTCTCTCTCTCTATATATATATATATATATATATATATATATATATATATATATATCCTCTATATAATGCCAAAACTAGGCTTCACCGTGAAAAAATTTCATTCCAAAAATACCCTTCAACATATTTAGTAATTAAAAAAAATACCTACAATAAATTCCACTAACAACCATTTAAGAGATGCAATAATGACAACCATTTACGGAAATCAAAGGGTTCATGCTACTTGCTAAGTCTTTTAAATTGTTACCAAAGAATTCGAAGGGTTGAACCATTAACCTATATAATTAAAAGCAGTAGAAATAAACTAACTCATCAACATACGTGCAAAGCACGTGCATATATACTAGTATATGGTAAACGGGATATGAGTCATAGTGCTCATTTTTCTAAATGAGTCATGCACATGTGGACCAATAGGAATAGAGTGTACTAGTGCATGTGGGTGCACATGGGATGTAGGAATCTATTCATATTGGTCTACATGTGTTTGGCTCATTTAGGAAAATGAGCACTATGGCTCATATCCCGTTTACCCATATATATATATATATATATATATATATATATATATATATATATATATATATAATGCCAAAACGAGCCCTTTTAGTAAAATATCTACATGTCATTTCATGCTTGTATGAGCTTAAAACAATAACCAGTAAGCTTGCTTTGTCTGTAAACTAACTACTTATCTGGTCTTTAGGCGAGGTCTAGCGAGATGTGACAGATGTAAATCTATTTAGTTATTACTCATTGTACTTCTCGATTTAGAGTTTATTCCATGTCCAACTATGTTATGATGGGAATATAGTCGATGGACTTGGATTATGAGGATAAATAGCACTACTATCCACCTTGAATTTACTGTGTTAACCGCATGCAATAGCCTTGTATCCCTCATCTTTACACCGTCAAGCGTATTCTCTACTATATGAAAAGGTTCCCTGGCCAAGGACTTGTCCCCATTCCGTCTTCCTCACTCTTACTTGCTGATTATGTTGGGTCCATTGATGATCCTCGGAGCTAGCAGATTTGTGCATCCTTTGGAGGTAACCTTGGATGTGTTAGCCACATGGAATACCGCATGTATTAACCTTGCATCTCTAATCTTTATGCTATTGGTCGTATTCTTTAGTATATAAAATAGTCCCATGGCCAAGGACTTGTGTACAATCCTTCTTCCTTGCTCACAACATATGCTGATGAGTCGGTCAGCGAGCGGATTGGTGCATCCTTTTAAGGTAATCTAGTCACATGGCAGAGCAAAAAGCAAACATTTGTTACTTGTTCCTTGTTCCTCGACCGGAGAAGAGTATAACAAAATGGCCCATGCGATTTTTAGGCTTACATGGCTGAAAAGCCTTCTTTTTCAATTTTGGTGTATAACTCAGTTCTCCGGCATCTCTACTGTGAAACAAAGAGATCATTCATATTTATGAGAATTTCGTTTTCCATGAGCACACCAAACTCATTGAGCTTGATTGCTCTTTTATCCAGGATAAGGTCAACACACCAAACTCATTGAGCTTGATTGCTCTTTTATTCAGGATAAGGTCTAGCTTTGTAAGCTGGGGTCTAGCTTCATCTTTTTCCACCTTCCATTTGACAAACACTAAGGCTTTACCTAGACTATTCTATTTTCACTCTCCAAGTTGCGATGTGTCACGTCCCGATTCCGCGGAATCGATAGTCGTCCCCCGGGACGTGACCGCCGTGTGGGCCTAGGTTACGCACCGCATAAGGCTAAGTATTTTATTTTCGCATAGCGAGCATATATTCAGAGTATGCAGATAAATTGAAACACAGATTTGAAGCATGAAAAAGTTCTTTTTTATTGATAATATGAACATCTATTACAAACTCTTGAACTGAGTCATAAGGTTGCCTCTATGGGCTTACAAAAGTGTTGACACAAAATGAGATAGCAGTCATGTGCATTACATCCCCTACTAAACTCAAAATATTAGACCTCCGGTTGGAACGACGGCCTTTCCACGAAGCTGCATATTTGCTTGGGTTGCTAGCTTCTTCTTCAAAATACTTCAAAATGTGGCACGGATCAAGACGTGCCTACAGCTGGACTGGATTGGGGGATTGACTTCTGCTCCTCGCTTGGTTCTCCTTAGCGCGGGGAACCTGTTTCAACGAGGGTCAGTACATCGAAACGTACTGGTGAAGGCAAGCTAACCCAACTATACCAATCAACACGTTGTTTTAATGAAACATGCATAATTATTGTGGTGTTTCTATCTTGCCTTAGTTCATTTTACAGCAAGCAATAGATATAGAAATCAACGAAATAATCTGCCACCGCTCGGTGACATTTACCTGCCCGTCTGAACCACCTGTACAATACTTACTCTGCCTTCCCTGCCAAGAAGACACAAGTTAGTTACAACAGGTTTAAATATACGAGGGAATCACTGGCACGTTGCCATAATGGACGGGCTAGTCTCAGTACGGAATGTCGTGCGACGCATATTCAGGACGTCCCAGGGCATTCCGTCCTATAGCAGTCGACTATCATGAGTTTCGTCCGGACCGGATCGGTGCCGGTGCCCCAGCGACCGTCCGCAGGAACTAAGACCTTGTGCACAAGTTGTCCGTGATCAACGTAGTACACTAAGTTAGCATTTGAGGCAAATCAGGCAATATCAGGCGCAGGGCAATAACAGGACAAGATCTACTTTTGCATAGTCTTCATGTTCAGTTATATTACATTCAAGATGAGTTCTATTCATAGCACAATTTAAAGAAGAGTACACATTCTAACTTGTATTTATGCATATGATAAACATTCCAAACGAACAAGCATGCAAGTAAGTAACCGTTCACAAGTTTGTTGACAAGCAATATAACCCAAGTCCATTCTCTTATTATCTTGAAGTCTTTTAGTTATTACTTGGTATCGTCTGATCGGGGCAAGCAAGAATACAAGATTTTAGATGTGAGGACTGGAAGAGGGCCAGCTAATCGGGATGGTAGCCACTCACTTAGTTTGTTGGAAGGAAGAAGGAAAGATATGCTTTAAGACTCCGCTCTAGCGTCGCCTACTGTTCGTTCACCTGCATTGACACGGACAGCTGATCAATAACTCTTCCACTCTTTCCATTATCGGAATTGAAGTGCAGCTCAACGAACGAAAACAATGAAATCCATCGAAACCGTTCAAGAAAACTCAAGCAAATCCGAAAACCAACTCAAGGCACGAAAGCAACAAGCGACAGCGAAAACTAGGCAACAAAAGATGCAGCGGAGAGGTCCCTCCTGACTCTGCCGCTAAGTCGATCCCGGGGGCACGGTCCACTGAATATGAGAATCGATTCCGAAGAAGCAAATCCATAAAAAGGATGGGTTCTTGTTTCAATCTATCCCGATCGAACGATACCGTCTTGTATTTCTTAGCCGCGCTCCCCGAATAGGGGGAACGGGGCACCACATCCTACCCAACTAATTGGAAGTTTCGTCCCGAAACTTAGGAATAGAACCTACCACTAGAAAATAATGAGGGGAACCTTTCCCTCATCTCAGATTCAAGTTCCCATGTGGATTCTTCGACAGAATGATTTCGCCAAAGCACGCGCACGAGAGGAACCGAACGACTTCGGAGCAGCTTTTCTTTCCTATCCAAAATTTGCACAGGTTGTTCTACATACGTCAAGTCTGCCTGAAGGTTCAGCTGATCCAAGTCTACCACATGACTCGGGTCGTACACATACTTCCTAAGTTGGGAAACATGGAAAATATCGTGTACATCAGATAGGGATGGCGGTAGGGCAATCTGGTATGCAACTGAGGCAACTCGCTTTAGTATTTCGAACGGACCGACAAATCTCGGACTTAGCTTCCCCTTTGCTCCGAATCTGGTGACTCGCATGGGCGAGACCTTGAGAAATATCCGGTCGCCTTCATGAAACTCAAGCGGTCTTCGATGTGTATCAGCATAGCTCTTTTGAAGGCTTTGAGCTATCTTTAGTCTTTCCCGAATCAAGCGAACCTTTTGGACAGTCTGCTCCACGAGCTCAGGGCCAAGAATCTGCCGTTCGCCAACTTCGTCCCAACAGATCGGAGATCGACACTTTCGCCCATATAACGCCTCATACGGCGCCATCTGAATGCTGGATTGGAAACTGTTGTTGTATGCAAATTCAGCTAACGGTAGATGCAGGTCCCAACTAGTCTTCAAATCCAAGACGTAGAGTCGTAGCATGTCTTCGAGGATCTGGTTGACACGTTCTGTTTGGCCGTCGGTCTGTGGATGGTAGGCGGAGCTAAACTTCAACTTCGTCCCCATTGATGACTGTAGGCTTTCCCAGAAACGCGATATGAATCGGCCATCTCTATCGGAGACTATGGATACGGGCACGCCGTGGAGCCGAACGATCTCGTTGAGGTAGATTTGAGCCAAGCGATCGGCACTCCAAGTAGATTTGATAGGCAAAAAGTGAGCAGACTTGGTGAGGCGATTGACAATAATCCAAACATCATCATGTCCCCGTTGCGTCCTTGGCAAGCCAACAGTGAAATCTATTGTTATATGTTCCCATTTCCACTCCGGAATAGCGATATTCTGCAGCTCTCCGCCTGGTTTTTGGTGCTCGGCCTTCACTCTCTGACAAGCCATGCAATGCGACACGAACAACGCCACATCCCGTTTCAAGCCGTGCCACCAAAACGTCGTACGGAGATCTCGATACATCTTTGTGCTACTCGGATGAAAAGTATAACTAGCATAATGTGCTTCTGTGAGTATCTCATTTCTGAGGCCGTATCGTCCGGAACGCACAGTCTTCCCTTCACTCGGAGCATCTCATCCGTGCCTACCGCAAAGTCGGATGCCTTTCCTGCTGAAATAAGAGCATGAATCTTTTGCAAGAACGGGTCATCCTTTTGAGCGGTCTTGACTTTTTGTAACAAGTCAGGTTCGAGGCGCAGTTGTGCCAGCGCCCACTTTTTGTATCTAATTTTTAGAGTAATGCCCAAGGATTCAAGATCTCGGCGCAGCCTATCAGCAATAGACAAACTCCCAACAAACACTCGACTCAGTGCATCAGCTACGATGTTTCCTTTGCCTGGCGTGTATCTGATCATGAGATCGAAGTCGCTAAGGAGTTCAAGCCAACGCCGTTGTCGCATATTCAAATCCTTTTGTGTGTACAGATATTTCAAGCTCTTATGATCCGTGTAGATTTCACACGGTACGCCATAAAGGTAGTGGCGCCACAGCTTCAGTGCAAACACTACCGCGACAAGTTCGAGATCATGCGTTGGGTAGTTCTGCTCGTGAGGCTTTAGCTGCCTCGATGCAAAGGCTATCACTTTATCCCTTTGCATCAGGATACATCTCAGACCCTTTCCCGATGCATCACTGTATATTTTGAAATCATCCGGTCCGTCGGCAGAGTGAGGATTGGGGCAGAGACGAGGCGCTGCTTTAACTCCGTAAACGAAGCTTCACAGTCGTCCGTCCAAGTGAATTTTACTCCCTTCCGAGTGAGCTGAGTCAGGGGCGAAGCAATTCTAGAAAAGTCTTGTATAAATCTGCGGTAGTAGCCTGCCAGTCCAAGGAAACTTCGGATATCGCTAGCTGACTCCGGCCGTTTCCACTACATAATGGCTTCCACCTTCCTTGGGTCTACCGAAATGCCTTGTGCAGAGATGGTATGCCCCAAAAAGGATATGTTGTCCAGCCAAAACTCGCATTTACTTCGCTTGGCATGCAACTTATTGTCTCGAAGGGTTTGTAGCACCATCCGCAGGTGTCCTGCGTGTTCATCCCTAGTCTTCGAGTACACCAAGATGTCATCGATAAAAACCACCACGAATTTATCGATGAAGGGCCGAAATACACGATTCATTAAATCCATGAATGCAGCAGGTGCATTCATCAGTCCAAACGGCATCACTGAAAATTCATAATGTCCGTATCGGGTTCGAAAGACAGTCTTCGGCGTGTCTTCAGGCTTAATCTTCAACTGGTGGTAACCCGAGCGAAGATCGATTTTTGAAAACACCGCTGCCCCATGTAGCTGATCAAACAGGTCATCTATCCGTGGCAGAGGATATTTGTTTCTGATTGTGACCTTGTTCAGCTCCCGATAGTCGATGCAGAGGCGTAGTGTTCCGTCCTTCTTCACGAAGAGCACAGGCGCGCCCCAAGGAGACACGCTCGAACGGATGAACCCACGATCAAGTAACTCCTGAAGTTGGCATTTTAATTCTTTTAGTTCTGCAGGGGCCATTCTGTACGGAGGCTTGGAGATCGGCTGTGTGTTTGGAAATGTATCAATAGTGAATTCAATCTCTCGGTCTGGTGGCATGTCAGGTAGTTCGCTCGGAAACACATCGGGGAACTCCGCCTCAACGGAAGTAGACTCGACGTCTGCGTAGTCCTGCCGTGTGTCCCGAACCGACGCTAGAAATCCCTCGCAGCCTGAGTGGAGCATTCGCCGAGCAGATGTTGCCGAAATCACCATGCAGGCCCCGGACGCATCAGTTGCTGGACCACTAGTGTAGCAGAATACGGCTTCTCCAGGCAGGTGGAAAATGACTCGCTTTTCTGCACATTCAATAGTTGCCGAGCACGCGCCGAGCCAATCCATTTCCAAAATGATATCGTAGTCCCGAACATCTAGAACTAAAACATCGAGCGATAGCTTCCTTCCTCCAATACAGATGTGACCACCTTGGCATACTGAACGGACAGGTATTTTCGTACCAGAGGGGGTGCTAACACTTGAGTCTAAATGCAACAGAGTCATTTCTATATTGTTCTCCGTGGCAAAGTTTGTAGATATAAAGCTATGCGTTCCACCAGAATCAAATAGTACACGAGCAGGTATGTTATTAAAAAGCAAAGTACCTGACACCACGATGTCCGAGGCCAAAGCTTCCTCTCGTGTCATGGTATAGACTCGGCCTTGAGCCTGATTACGCCCTTGCTGAGGCGCAGCTCTGTTGGCCTGAGGTATAGGTGCCTGATTTTGTTGTTGAGGTGGGAGGAGCGGACAGTTGCTAATCTGGTGGGTTGGATCGCCACAACGAAGACAAGTCCCAAGCTTACGACGACAGTCTTTTTCGATATGCCCTGGCTTCCAGCAAAAGTTGCAGGTCTTGCTAATGTCTCCACGCTGTTTACCGCCGTTATTTGGACGCTTTGCAGCGTTGTTTCCTCTATCGTTGCCTTGGCGTTTGTGATTGGAGGTTTGCACAGCGCCGGCAGCAACGTGAGGATACTGCGGTTCAAGAGAAAGGGCGTGGTTCAAAACTTCCCGCATTGTCTGATACTGTGGAACGACTACGTGTGCATGGATGGCAGGACGTAGCCCTCCTTCGAATCGTCTGGCACGACTCGCTGCATCGGGTAGATAGGAACTAGCAAATTTGGCAAGTTTGTTGAACTCAGCAGAGAATTGCTTAACTGTCATGCTGCCCTGCCGTAGTTGTACAAACTCGTTTTCCTTCTGACGTCGTACAGGCGGGGGTATGAACTCCTCAAACGCGCCACGGAAGGTGTCCCATGCTATCGCCTCCCCTCCATTCACAACTGGAAGAGATCGTCGATGCACGTCCCACCAATCGTACGCATTGAGGCGAAGCTGCAATTGAGCACATGCGACGCTCTTTTCTTCAGGTACTTCCAGCAAAGAGAAATGATCTTCTAGTTCGGCAAGCCAATCTAGGGCCACGATTGGGTCCTCAGTCCCCTTGAACGGCGTGTTGCAGACTTTCTTGAAGTCACCAAAGTCGAAGGCAGTCACATCCTTCTTCCTCGGAGTCTGAGTCGTCTCGACTTCAAGTGCTGGTTCCACCGGAGTCGCTGCTGTTGCTGCGAACTAGTTGGAGGCCAAAGTTTGAACAAGTTGCTGCAGGGTATCTACCTGATTTTGTTGGACTGAGAGTCAAGCCTCTAGATTGCTTTCGAACTTGGCTTGGCGAGCATCATCTCTCTGTCGTTGTGCTTCCAACATTTGCATCACTTGCTGAAGCGGATCTACTCGAGACATGCCTTGCTGGCTACGTGAGCTTCCCGAAGTGCCTGAACTGCTTTCCTGGGCGTGCGTCTCGCCCGGTGCTTGCGCAGATGGTTGCACTTGCGCCATTCCTTCAAAAGAAGGTAAATTACATTAGGATCATAATGTATTATGGACTCATTGCATGAACGTATCTCATTTTGGCCTAACGAGTTCAAGAGTTCGCACAGGGATTTATCGTTAAAGAAACTTTTCCCATGCGAAGGGTCAGAGGAACTTTGAAGCTGTGCTCTGATACCAACATGTCACACCCCGATTTCGTGGAATCGATATTCGTCCCCCGGGGCGTGAGCGTCGTGCGGGCTTAGGTTGCGCACCGCACAAGGCTAAGTATTTTATTTTCGCATAGCGAGCACATATTCAGAGTACGCAGATAAATTGAAACACAGATTTGAAGCATGAAAAAGTTCTCTTTTATTGATAATATGAACATCTATTACAAACTCTTGAACTGAGTCATAAGGTTGCCTCTATGGGCTTACAAAAGTGTTGACACAAAATGAGATAGCAGTCATGTGCATTACATCCCCTACTAAACTCAAAATATTAGACCTCCGGTTGGAACGACGGCCTTTCCAAGAAGCTGCATATTTGCTTGGGTTGCTAGCTTCTTCTTCAAAATACTTCAAAAGGTGGCACGGATCAAGGCGTGCCTACAGCTGGACTGGATTGGGGGATTGACTTTTGCTCCTCGCTTGGTTCTCCTTAGCGCGGGGAACCTGTTTCAACGAGGGTCAGTACATCGAAACGTACTGGTGAAGGCAAGCTAACCCAACTATACCAATCAACACGTTGTTTTAATGAAACATGCATAATTATTGTGGTGTTTCTATCTTGCCTTAGTTCATTTTACAGCAAGCAATAGATATAGAAATCAACGAAATAACCTGCCACCGCTCGGTGACATTTACCTGCCCGTCTGAACAACCTGTACAATACTTACTCTGCCTTCCCTGCCAAGAAAACACAAGTTAGTTACAACAGGTTTAAATATACAAGGGGATCACTGGCACGTTGCCATAATGGACGGGCTAGTCTCAGTACGGAATGTCGTGCGACGCATATTCAGGACGTCCCAGGGCATTCCGTCCTATAGCAGGCGACTATCATGAGTTCCGTCCTGATCGGATCGGTGTCGGTGCCCCAGCGACCGTCCGCAGGAACTAAGACCTTGTGCACAAGTTGTCCGTGATCAACGTAGTACACTAAGTTAGCATTTGAGGCAAATCAGGCAATATCAGGCACAGGGCAATAACAGGACAAGATCTACTTTTGTATAGTCTTCATGTTCAGTTATATTACATTCAAGATGAGTTCTATTCATAGCACAATTTAAAGAAGAGTACACATTCTAACTTGTATTTATGCATATGATAAACATTCCAAACGAACAAGCATGCAAGTAAGTAACCGCTCAAAAGTTTGTTGACAAGCAATATAACCCAAGTCCATTTTATCTTGAAGTCTTTTAGTTATTACTTGGTATCGTCTGATCGGGGCAAGCAAGAATACAAGATTTTAGATGTGAGGACTGGAAGAGGGCCAGCTAATCGGGATGGTAGCCACTCACTTAGTTTGTTGGAAGGAAGAAGGAAAGAGATGCTTTAAGACTCCGCTCTAGCGTCGCCTACTGTTCGTTCACCTGCATTGACACGGACAGCTGATCAATAACTCTTCCACTCTTTCCATTATCGGAATTGAAGTGCAGCTCAACGAACGAAAACAATGAAATCCATCGAAACCGTTCAAGAAAACTCAAGCAAATCCGAAAACCAACTCAAGGCACGAAAGCAACAAGCGACATCGAAAACTAGGCAACAAAAGATGCAGCGGAGAGGTCCCTCCTGACTCTGCCGCTAAGTCGATCCCGGGGGCACGGTCCACTGAATATAGGAATCGATTCCGAAGAAGCAAATCCATAAAGAGGATGGGTTCTTGTTTCAATCTATCCCGATCGAACGATACCGTCTTGTATTTCTTAGCCGCGCTCCCCGAATAGGGGGAACGGGGCACCACATCCTACCCAACTAATTGGAAGTTTCGCCCCGAAACTTAGGAATAGAACCTACCACTAGGAAATAATGAGGAGGATCTTTCCCTCATCTCAGATTCAAGTTCCCATGTGGATTCTTCGACAGAGTGATTTCGCCAAAGCACGCGCACGAGAGGAACCGAACGACTTCGGAGCAGCTTTTCTTTCCTATCCAAAATTTGCACAGGTTGTTCTACATACGTCAAGTCTCCCTTTCCTCTCACCCCCCCTCTCTCCACCGCGACTGCCGCCGTATACCCCCTCCTCCCCTCTCTGCCACCGACCGTGCTCTCCCCTCTCCCCGCCACAACCCCCACTCCCCCCCTCCCTGCCCCCGCTCCCCATAGCCAGCAACAACAACATTCGCTGCCGCCGCCACTCGTGCGCCGCTGCTTCTTGCAGCCGTTGCTGTTGTTGTTGCTGCTGCTAGGGGGAGCGGGGGCGGGGAGGGGGGCTGTGGGGGGGGAGGGGGGAGCAAGGTCGGTGGCGGGGAGGGGGGATGGGGGTCGACGACGGCGGCCGCGATGGAGTTAAGGGGGGGAGGGGTTGAGAGGAACGAGGGAGAAGACGAGGGTATTTTCGTCCAATTTTTTTGGTCAGATGGGTTGACCGTTACTTTTGGACGGATTCCGTCAAAAGTGGGGGACATGTACATTATGGAAACAATGTGGGGTGTACCTTTAAATATGGTAAAAAAAAGTGGGAGGTAAGTCAAATTTTTTCTTTATTTTATGACACTGATATTTTATCTATGTTTATGAGATATTTTCCCAATTTTTGGCTAGAAAATAGTCTATGTACCCTGCACTCCTATAAATCACTATTCGATTACTTATTCTATTGTCCTAGACCGAGCGTTGGACCGAGCGCATAAGGAAACCATATAATTTAACCTTACCTATGAATATTGTACCCATTTTCCTTAATGAAGTAAATCCATTATTGTTCCAACTTCTCAGCAAAAGACAAATCATTCTCGGGCTTCATCAGGAGTATTTCTATATGTTCCTTAAATTCAAGCTTGGGGTCAGCAGCTGTCCTTGATGGAGTTGAGAATCTTCTTTCTTCACGAGAGTCTTTGGCTTGTAAATGACTAGTTTCTCTCTAATCGAGGGAGAGGGTGATACTCTCTTTTCTAGCAAGTAGAAAATTATAAAAAAAATTGGTGGACATCCTTCTTTAAATGATGACGGTGAAAGCACCTCAGTGCTACCAGTATCACAAGTTTGGGTACATCAAGAAAGATTGTCATGTCAAATGCCGAACAATGTTGTAGGTGAGGAGGGTTGCTTTAAGGAGTAGGATTTGGATAATGTGTTACGTCGGAGACTACATCCCTAGAAGCTTTGGCCTCAATCAACTTATGTTACATGCATTATCTTATTGGCAACGTACCTTTCTCTCCAAAATTACAAAGAAAATGATGTTATTAACTTATTATCACGACGAACAATATTGTTCATGCGATTGGGAAGGAAGGTACCGCTACATTCAATAGCGAAGATGATACTTTTACGTTAAAGAGTGTGTACCATGTCTTTGGCTCAAAGAAGAGCCTTTCTTTTGGTAGTAATTGTGGTGAATGACGGTCATTATGTTTTCTTTGGCTTGAAAGATGTAAAGTTTCTTTGAAGTATCTCTTCCTTAAAGGCAAATGTCATCCACACTAGAGGGTTCGTGATTGACTTGTTCTCTCCTCATTTTATGTTGAAAAGATGAGTACAAATGATGTAGCTTCTATTTGGCATGCAAGATTGGGATTTGGGAGATCTTAGCATGGAGAAGCTGAGGCTATGGTTTAAAAAAAAAATCTGAATAAGTTGCGAAATTGCTATGAAATGCAAATTGCCTTCCATTTGACAAAGTCTTTTACAAGTGAAAATCTCTATCGGAGTGCGCCCATAGTGACTTGAAGGGTCAATGTTCTACACCTTATTTGACTTCTGTTGCATGTTCCTCTTTATTGATGATTTTTCAAGGTTCAGTTAGGTGTACCTTGGTTTGCAAGGATGACTTAGGTTATGGTTGTCATCTCTTTTGGCGACTTGATGTGAAAATTTATTTATCTTTGGGGATATTGACAATGTCTTATTCCAACCACTATGATATGTTTCAAGCTCTCATATGATCTTAAAGAAGACTCTCAATATTGAATCAAGCTCAAAGGGCATGCTACGTTAAGATTGCCGAGTACTTTCACTTATGTTGGTTATTTTGCTTCTACCTAGGATTCATGTTTTTTTTTTTAAAAGCAAGGGGGTGTACTGTGATACGGGAAATGCTACCAGACAAATTGACTTGCTTGGCCCATTGTAGATCGAACCGACCCTTTGGACTATTGGTGGCATGAGAGAAAGATTCAGCAAATTGAGGTCGAACTCCCCTCCCCTTCTTTTGTTTAAGAACCTTTGTTCTTCATCTAGATGTGAATCTACATGCTTTCTAAGTGTAATCTTGTTCTCAGTAGCTTGTTTCACTCCCTAATCTCCGTACTTGACTGACTCTTTTACCCTCTCCATACCCAACCCTCATCTTGCCTTTACCTTTGGTTATTCTAGCCGTCTTCTACCTTGAATCTTGCTTCCGAATGTTATTGTTTTACTTTATTCGACGTCACCAACAATGATAATAGAGGTTGTAAAACTTTGGGCAGAACTCTATATTCGAATTGGAGGACCCTTCATCATTTTTTGGCTTGAAAGTGAAGACAAGTGGAGGGTGGAATGTTTGTTTCCGTAAAGAATTATGTAGAGAAGATTGTTGAACTATTCAGTGTGGATGAAAGGTGGCTTGAAAGTGGAGACAAGTGGAGGGTGGATTGTCAGTTTCTCTAAAGGATTATGTCGAGAAGATTGTTGAACTATTCGGTGTGAATGAAAGCAAGCATGCTCCATACAAACTTTATTTAAACTAAACTTTGGCTTTTAAAAGGAAAGCTTCTTTTTGATCCTTAACCAAATCGTGCATTTGTCAATTAACCTTAATATATTGATTATTACAAGGGCAAATATTGCCTTTTTGGTTTTTGTTAGTCGCTATATGCAAGAAAACCTTGAAACCTCACTTGGAAGCTACAAAGAGACTTTTGAAGTATATCAATTTGATTCTTGATTTGGGGTTGCTCTACAAGGAGGGTGGTAGAATTCGCTTGCATGGTTTTACCGAAGTAGGCTTGGGTGGTGCTTTGGATGATTATAGATCCACTTCAGGCAATGTTTTCTTACGTGGTAGGGGATGTGTTGTTTAGTGTAGGAAGAAGCAAGTCTCGGTGTCTCTTTCACTGAAACAGATACAAGGTTTTTTCTCTTGTTGCACAAGAATGGATAATGGTTAAGAAGGTTGGCCGAGGATGTTCATTTTCTAATAAGCAAACCAACTATTATTAGTGGTGATAACTAAAGGCCTTGAAGCTAGCTACAAATCCTGATTGTTAGGCAAAGACTATAAACATGTTGAAGTCCAGCATCACTTTAATTGAGAGAAAGTGCTTGAAGTTGAAATTCGGAGGTGAACATTGCTTATAAATTCACAGAAATCCCTTTCTAGAGTACCATTCGAGCTTCTTTGATCGATGCTTGAAGTTGCTTCCAAAAAATGCACTTTAAGGGTGAGTTTTAAATTTAAAGTTGCATTTTCCAGTGAATAAAGTTAGATATTAATTAGCTCGGATGCATGAATTATTTACTCAAAAGTCATGAGTTATGTAACTTGAGTTACAAAGTCAAAATATCATGATAGTAGTAGTCTAACATAATCTTCGAGTACTTACATAGATATTTATCCAGCTATGCTCGCATAACACAAGATCATTATCATTTTATACATGTCCATAATCTTCATGGAAACAAACCGTTTCTTTTGATCCTAGCCTTCTGTTCTGAATCTGTCACAAGCATCTTTCTAGGGAAATGTGCTGGATTCCATTGTTATTATTTTCAGAGGCATAATATTGGCATATTAGTACTATTGAATTACACGAAGATTTAATCCAATTACTAATGCAGTGCATGATATAAATGAATATACACTTGCTATTCAGTTTTATACGGAGCCATTCATTTACCTAAGAGTTGCATTCCATTCCAAATATCAATGTGTTATTTATGCAGGCGCCGGAACTGCATTCAGAGATCCAACGACAGATAGCCACTCAACAGGCTTCTGCTGTTGGAGGATCTGGAGCTTCATCCTCCACTGTTAAGGTAATATTTTTATTCTGTTACTCTGTTGTAGAATGCTTGAAGTTTGCACATACAATGTTTTATTTGTCACAAATACTTATGCTTGAATACTTCTCCTTTTGTTATCTTACCTATAAATTATACAGTTGCTAAGTACATATTAGCAATTCCATTCTTCTCTTTAATTTACATCCATGTTTATAGTATGTCTAGCATTTCTATGCCAATGGCAGCCAGAATTGGGGGATTTTGTTCAGGGCATTAATATGCTGAAACCTCAAATAGCAGCCAGTGCGCTGTCTGAGTTAATACTCCATTGTTTATCGCCGGAATCTCTAGTCTTGTTTTCTAATGGCTTACTTTTTGTAAGCTTTACGTTGGTTGGAGTAACTAAAATGCCGTGTACATGTACTAATTCTGACAAGAACTTCACAAGGTTGCTGTTTAAATGTGAGCTTTTGCTCTTCGATTGATTTACCACTAGAGGACTCTCATTCATAGGATTAATTCGGAATTGCTTGACTGTGACCTCAAGTATTCAAAGAAAAACAATTCATTAACAATAGTGCTTGGAACTAAGCTTATAAAAGGTGCCTGCCTAGGAAACTCATGTGCTCCGGTGCCTAGACAATGCTGATCTAGGCGGCCGCCTAAAAATCATGATGCATACGTCTTGGACAACCTTGGGTGGCGGATGCCTTTAACTGCCTTGCCCTGCCATACTTTAATGTAAATCCATGTTTATAGTATGTCTAGCATTTTTATGCCAATGGCAGCCAGAATTGGGGGATTTTGTTCGTGGGCATTAATATGCTGAAACCCCAAATAGCACCCAGCGTGCTGTCTGAATTATTACTCCATTGTTTATCACCGGAATCTCTAGTCTTGTGTTCTAATGGCTCTTGATCACTTGGAAAATTTATTAATGGAACTTTTCAAGCTCTTGATCACTTGGAAAATTTTATTTCAGAGGTGCAACCAAAATATATACTTGTCCTCACTGTCATCTGTCTATTAATTGCATCTGCTTAATGTATACTTTTTCTTCTTCTACCTCTATATCTGCTAAAAAGGATGAATAACTATTCAAATGATGCCTTTCAAATAAACTCTTCATTTTTCTTGTTGTTTATTATTTGTTCTTTTCATTGTCTATCATCTCTCATAAGTTAGTTACCTTATCTTTATTTCTTTCAAACATACATTGAAGACTAATAGTGTTGTTGTCCTACCCACGTTGCCTGTCATAAGTTAGTTCCTTTTCTCTATTTCTTTCAAAGACATTGAAGGTTAATAGTGTTATCTTCCAACCCCTAGTTAGTTTCATTTTCTCCATTTCATTCAACTTACATTGAATGTTAATAGTGTTATCTTCCTACGCTCCGTTGCCTCCCGTCTTAAAGCTGAAATATTTATATCCGGCATGGGAGTTTGAAGAGTTTGAATTAGAGCCCTGCATCACAATTCAAAATTTCAGTCTAAGTTACGCGTTTGTATTAACTTACCTACTCCATACCCCAAATTTTAGTTTGCGCCCACCGCTTTGCCGTCTTAAGTCCCCTCCTGGTCACTTTGGGGCTTTGTTGTCTCGTTGCCTCGGTCCGCATTCAAGCTTGGTTAAACAAATACTAAAATGGATGAAAGATAAGTTTTTAAATGTTTTTTTTCCAATACGATTAATGTTTTTTCTAATATCTTATATCTTGTAGAGTTAATTATCCAAATGGTGCTTGAGGAATGTAGTGGTTGCCGTTTTGGTGATCAAACTTTTTTTTTGGTTAATTTGGTACATAAGCTTTGCATTTTGATTTAATGAGTGCCTGAACTAAATTTCGTTGATATTTTTGGATGAAAATCGATAAAAATGGACATGTGATGGTTACGTGCCCTATTTTTTATGGTTCTTTTGTCAACTTTTGTTTTTGGACTATCATTTTCAGAAGAATATAGTGGTCGAAGAAATTCTACATAAACAAATAGCTTTTGTCGAGTACAGAATGATGGCTCTACAATCAATCATAGCCGACGTGTCGGCTCGTCATGATAAAAATAACACTAAAAATAAGGTACATGACCATCACATGTCCATTTTTAACGATTTTCATCCAAAAATATCAATAAAATCTAGTTCAGGCACTCTTTAAACCAAAATATAAAACTTAGGTACCAAATTAACCAAAAAAAAAGTTCGATCACCAAAACGGCAACCACTAAATTCCTCAGGCACCATTTTGGCAATGAACTCTATCTTGTATTACACCGTAACTTAGTTCATTTTATAGACTAGTACATTATTGGCTTCCAATTGATATTACACGACTTTGACGAATACCAAAACCGACCTAAAGAAATAGCTATATTTGCCAACCCATTAGCTCATAGTTAATACTTCAATTAAATAGAAAATTGGTTTACTTTTCAACATCCTCCTTGAACTAATTCCTAGTTCCTCCATTCAACATACTCCGAACAATCTTCCGAGGCTTTTATCAATGTCAATTGAGGTTTCATCCACAATCAATTCATTCAGCAACTTGCATCGAAGTAAGATATTCTAGAATGTTTGGTTGGTTAGTCGATATATGGACTCCTACTCAAGCTCATCGACAAGTAGCAAAAAGAATATTATGCGACATAAGGGGAATACTATGTTATAACTTCTTCTATACTTCAAATGGTATATCGTAGATTCACCAACATCAATTGGGCTGAAAGTTCATATGATTGTGAAAGCACTTAGAGCCATGTATTTTTCTTTGGAACTACCACTTTCACATGGTTTTGGAGAAGGAAGTAGTTGTATCATCCATACCCGAAGCGGAGTACACTTCAACATTGTCTTCTCAACCTATGTGACTTAGAAGATTGCTTGAAGAGCTTGAACATCCAAGATGGACCACATAGATTTACTGAGAACAATTCAACTATCTCAATTACGAAGAATCTAGTGTTTCATAGAAGATGCAAATACATAGATGTCCACGATCACTTTAATTAGTCAAGGACAAGAAGATTGAACTACATTGATACAAGCTGCGAAGATCAAGCTGCTGGCATATTTACAAAGCCAATGAAGGAAGAGACGTTCGTGAAGTTCCAAAGATTGCTTGAAAATTCATTCAATGTAGGATGTTGGAACCTAGACTAATTTTCTATTTTAATTAGTGTCTTTAGCTATGTATTCATGGGCTGCTATATATGGCTTTTTGTTTAGGTCGGTTTATATTGATCAAAGTCGGTCATATAATATTAATTGAAAGTTGGTGGTGTAGTAGTCTGTAAAAGGAACTAGAGTTAGGTGTCGTACAAGATATAAAATATTATAGAGATTTTCTCTAAAAGCTTGTGCTATGTATGCCTTGAAAGAAAAAGCAAAAGTGTTTAGAATATTGCTCTTCAATTATATTACTTGATGTATAAAGGTTTTCTATTTGGGAAATCTAATAGTACTTTAACATGATCAGACTTTGGATCAAGTGTCTGCATCATGTTTCAATGATCTTTCACATTCGTGATGTCTTCTCCGTTCAACTATATATTCAAAATAGAGATTGTCCGATCAAAATGGTTTGAGACGCCTTCATGGTTTCTGAAAGTGCATCATTGTCTTTAGGAAGCACATCGAAATCTTTATGATCGGTATCCCCCATGTAGCCCGTTCTCTACAAAATCCTATAGATCTTGGGATCTGCACAAGGATTGTGATCCCCTAATGCCAATATCTCCTAATGTCCTGTAGTGCCAACTCAAATATGAGTGCATGAGATATGACAATTTTTTATGACCAATACCTCGTGCAAATATGCCAATATTTTGTGCACTTCCCTTTATTCGCATTGGCATTAGTCATTCCTGAGCATTATAAGATATTGGCATTAGGGGATCCTAATCCTCCAAACAATCATTTAATTTGGAAGTTCCAATGATCGAAGTTCTTCCAGGTGAACTGTAAAAGCTGCTTGAAGCATAGTATTGTTTGAAGCATAGTATTGTTTGAGGCTATCTTCTTCAACTAGAATGATGATCATGAAGACAAGGATCTCTAAGCTCTGGTACAAATGATAGATTTTTCTATAGAAACCTTTTGTATATGAAGCAATATAATTGAAGACTAACGTTTTAAGAGTTCTTTTATTTCTTCTTAAAGTTATAGACTACACAAGCTTGGAGAGAAGCAGCCTCTAATATTTTATATCTTGTATCCATCCAAACTTAGTTCCTTTCGATTAATATTATATGACTGACTTTTCAATTAATATTACAGGACTTACTCTGACCATACCAAAACTGACCTAAACAATAGTCGTATATGATACCATATACCTGGTTAAGACTTTAATTAAAATAGGAAATTTGTTTATTTTCAACAGTAGGCCAATTACCTTCCTAATTAGATTATTATTGCAGAACTGGCAGTATCTTCAGTTTTTGGTATTTAATTACTACGTGAAGTCTATTTGTAATTGACATTTTGTGCTGTTTACCCTTTTTATGCGCTTCCAAAACACTTACATTTTGTTAGTCATGTAATTGTAGGTCTCTAAGAAAAAGAAGAGCAGCGATACGAAGTATGATGTACTTGGGTGGGTAATTCTTGCTGTTGCAGTTGTTGCGTGGGTGGGGATGGCGAAGTCTCATGTCCCTCCGCCACCGACCAGGTGAACTTGGAAAATCATATCTGAAGCCATCTTTTGTTCCTCGGGAGGAAATTCCACCAGCGGACCAAGCGGTTTAGTTGTGATGCTGTGTGTGACTTTGTTTCTTCTTAATGTCTTTCTGATGTCAGGTTTAACATAGTCACAAAGTTGCATCATCTTTTCCTTCTGGTTTTGATTTTGATACTAATAAGCACAGAAGAAATATGTACTATTTATGATATAACTACCTATTATATGTTCAGGTTTCCTTTTGATTTTGATACTAATAAGCACAGAAGAAATATGTACTATTTATGATATAACTACCTATTATATGTTCAGGTTTCCTTTATGAAAACCGAGAAAAACTTTGATACAGATGGCTGCATCAAAGTTTTGATACAGCCAGCCACTGTATGACAAGTGGACTCCACCTCATATATATATATATATATATATATATATATATATATATACGCTTTACGAAGAGGGGGGGGGGGGGGGGGGGGGGGGGGGTGTTGTATTTGTCATGTAGTGCTGTATCAAAAGTTTTTTTTTTTCATGAAAACCTTAAAACTTTGGTAAACGTTAATATTAATATTCACAATTTGCAATAATTAATTGGTTGGTCTCCATGTATGGAGAATGACGAGGAACTCCATGTATGTTGACATCTTCAGCTCTTATACATTGTTCTTCGTAAATTGTTGGGCTTAAATTTTGTTTACATCAAAGACATCTCACCAATCTTAATACATGTTTCAGTGCACCTGTCCGGAGCAGCACATCCTGTTAGTGAGAATAGTGCTTTCACATGTTCATACTTGTCACAGTGTATGAATAAATTACAAATGTGATAGCTTGTCACTTTCTCCAACATAGTTCATGTGCAGGATTACATAAAAGGATTTTATATTTCTAAACAACATGGCCAGCTGAAATTATGACTAATTTGTGGGGTTAATTCGCAACTAAACACCTTTTTGCAATTACCATAAAACATTCAATAATTCCCTGAACATACCTTAAGCCATTAAGAACTGTGAAAAATATAGAATACCATTAATAATTGTCTTTGGTAACAAGTTGCAAATAAGAAAAAGTTTTAAGTTACTTAGGTACTAATTATAATTGGTATTTATGTGTTAATTATAATTGTTTATGATAGTAAGTCGTTAATTTTAATAGTTTAAAATAAAAATATACAAATTATAATTTTTTTTTGTATTATTTAGTTGTACATTAGCCTATATGTGGGGATACATAATGGTCATGTTCAAGGGACATTATCTAATATTTATAAGCTTGTAATGTTGGACGTTCAAATATTTACATATTTCAAATGACAAATGCTTCATTTTTTAGCATTCTCATTAGCCTCAAAAGTTCTAATCCCATTAACACCTTTTTTTTAGCACTCCTTGAGCTAATTCCTCGTTGTTTTTATGCATTAAGCTCATGAAATACGTTTACTTGCTAATATGATGGTTGATCATAGTTAAATAAAGATTTAAGTGGGAGTTTGTAATATGTTCTAGACTAGATTCTAGAATTTCTAGTTTGTAGTTAGGCTACAATAATAAGGGCTGTAGGTTCGGTAAGCACTTTTTTTTAGAATATTAGAGATCTTGTACTTTTTAATATATATTACTAGTTTTTGTAATCGAATTAAAAGTAACCATTAATCAAGCATTTTTCTTGACATATCATTTTATACCTTAAATGAATTTGATATTGCTTTTGTAATTGAGATATGATGTAAGTTGTGCTAGTCCTATATTGATGAATTATGTTCAAGTTACTGCCTATTGAAACATAATTGGTGATTCTATTGAAGCATTTTGTCCATAAAAAGTGTCATTCTATAATCTAGAAGCAATTGTGACTATGTTTGTAGTAGACATAATGCTTAAAGCTTTCTGGGTGTTTGCAAAATTGCAAGTTTCACTATAAATAGGCAGACGTCAAACTATATTTGATCCATGAGGATCTCTTATCTGTGTAGCGCCTTGATTATGACTAGAGGAGGTCATTTATTAGTCTACTACTATGGAAGTAAAACATAATCATACATATACAAGTTAGAAATATAGGATTTATTTTTCTTCTTGTTGAACAGAATCTAATGTTTTGTACATGGGGTACTATTTTTCTTTTCTTTTTTCTGTTGTCTGCAATTTTGTCCCAATAGATTTTTCCGACAAGGTTTTAAAGAAGCCTTTAAATGTGTATATATATATATATATATATATATATATATATACGGTTCAAGAGTCCCGTTTATAAAGTCTCCAAAAAGCTCTGTCACTGTGGTCCGTTGAATGGTGCTTTAAGTCATCTAATCTTGACCGTTAATCAAAATAACGATCAAGATTAGATGACTTAAAGACGATCCAACGGCTAGAAATGATGGAACTTTTTGGGGACTTTATAAGCGAGGTTCTTGATCCGGATCCACACTCACACACACACACACACACACACACACACACACACATATATATATATATATATATATATATATATATATATATATATATATATATGTTGGCTTTGCTTGAGCAAAAGCTCAATTTCCTTCTCCTTCTTTAGTCCCACATCAGATGGGCCAACCCCTCATTGTGTACATATATTAGTTCCTCTTCTTTGCTTTCTTAAAGTTGTTGTGTGGGGAACCCCTTGGGCCACACGCGTGCGCCGCCGCCGTCCGGCCCGGTTCGGCGTGCGTAACGGGTGCGGGCGCCGAATGCCGATTCGATTTCCTCTTCGGGTTCGGGCTGAGACCCTAAAATTCTTTTTGCTCCTCTTCATTTTTTCATTTAATTTTCTGAACGTTGGAAATTAATTTTGTCCGTTACTATTTGTCTTTGAACCGTTAATATTTTTTGTGTCCAGGTTCATTCTCTCATTCTCCTGTGTAACGGCTGAATTAATAGAAAAATTAATCCAGACCGTTACATATTGGATGGAGTATTATATATATGAGTGGTATTTCTTTGTAAACATTATCAGAAATATTTTCTCCAAACAATTGCTGCCAACATTATATTCTGTCCAATCTTCGTCGTTTCGCTCGTCTCCAAGCTCTGGGCAGAGCTAAGTCCTGGTCGTTCTCTCCAAGTCGTGTGCGGCGACGAGATACCGGTAGTGCGGGGGTTTTACCCCTAGGAGCTTCGGAAAACGTCTGCACACAGATCCCGAATCAACTCTTAGGGCAGTGCTTCGTGCACGACTTTTCCAGAGGCCGATAACATCAGTCTATTTTATTTTTTATTCACAAAGTTTTCAACAAGAAAACGACAGTTTTTTCTAACAATCTAAGAGTTGATTTTTATGTTAGAATTGTTCATTTAAATCTTGCTAGAAAACTTCTGAAATATTGTTAATATACCATTATTTATTCGCTGCTAAGAAAAAAAAAATTTAAACCGTTTATTATATATATATTTCTCATCAATTAGGTTAATATTTGTTGCATATTCTTGCTACATAACCGAATTTTTTTTTTGGCATTGTTTAATTCATAATATTGTAGCAACATATTATTGGCATAGTAACATAAAATTTTCTGGAACAAAGTTGATTAATAAATCAAAAGTTAATAGTTATTGTAGCATAGTTGATAATTTATCAATTGAAAATTTAAAAATTTCCGACTACAACAAGCTTTAACTTGTAGAAAATTATTCTTACTGTAGCCAATATTGTTAAGTTGCAGCAGTTTAATTTTTATTCTAGAAAATTAAATTTGCTTAATATTTACCATAGCAAATTTCTGATCAAGTTGCTTACTATACTGTCAAATTACAAATTTGCTTAAAGTGATTTAAAAATTGTTAGCACATTTGATAATTTTGTCAATTGCAATTTTTGATCACAAAATTCCTTTCAATTGTAACATACAATTTGCTTCATTTTTAATCACTTAGTATTTTGAAAGCAATCTAGGACAAAAGAAAATAGTTTAAAGGAAATTGCAAATAAATTTTTCAAATCTAAAGTTTCAAAGTAGAGACAAACTCGGGCACAAGCCGAAAGGGCCCTTCTGTCAACCGGGTGTAAATAGCCCTAAGCGACACGGTACTTAAGAGTCTTCGGACCGCCGCTAGCTGGGAACCGACCCCTACAGCTAACCTGAGTTGATCAACACTTGAAAAACTAAAGATTTTAAGATTGATTAGCAAAGACCACATAAACTATTATCTTAGACATTGTTATTAAATAAATTTATATTTTTCAGACTGCAAACATGACTGGTAAGGAGGAACCCTCTACTGCAAAATCTGTTAAGTTTGATGGCTCATACTTTAAAAGATGGCAGATCCAAATGAAATTTTGGCTCACGACCTTAGGACTTATTTCTGCCATTGATGGGTCCACACCCATCACAAATGATTCAGATGATACTGAGTCTGACATAGGAGTGTCCACCTCCTCGAAACCAAAAATCCCTAAAGAGATAGACTTCCACTGCTTTCATAGAATTCTAAGCGCATTATCTAAATCCTTGTATGATATATTTTTTGAATACAAGAGCGCTAAAGAACTTTGGAAAGTCTTGGAAGATGAATACGGCTGTGATGATGCCGAAATAGAAAGGTTTAATTCTTCAACCTTTAATAGGTATTTCATGATAGATAACAAGCCAATGAATGACCAACTCCATGAATTCCAAGAATACCTTAGGCATATTCAAGCCAAAGGCACATCCTTTTCCAATGAGCATAAAATAGCATGCCTAATAGACAAGTTACCTCCCTCCTGGTCTGATATTTCTAAGGAACTTATTCATACACAAGGAGATCTTACCTACAATCAAGTCCTAAAGAAAATTAGAACCGAAGGACAAATTAGATTGAGGTCTAAGCCTAAGACTGAATCTAAAGCTAAGGTAAACCTTGTAGAAGGCCAAGGAAAACCCAAATCTAATTTTCATTATAAATCCAAAAAAAATTTCTTCAAGAAGAAGAAAAACTTTCAGCCTAACCACCAAAACCATCATCACCAAAACCATAAACCTAGAAACTTCAGTCAGACTCAGGATCAAAAGAGATTTTGTTTTGTGTGTGGTAAAACAAACCATATGACAACCAACTGCTACCATAGGAAGAAGGAACCTGTCCAGACCTCCTACAAAGGAAAGGGCTCAGTTTGACCAGAAGCGAACATGCTTCACAAAGGTTCTTCGAGTTCCTTCAGGTCTGTAAGCTTTCAACCCTTTATTAACCTCTCTTACCATTCTGATGATTGGTGGTTGGATTCTGGAGCTAATGTTCACGTTTCGTTTGATCGCTCCTATTTTTCAAACTATCAAGAATCAAGTGGAGGAGGTGTGACCCTAGGAGATGGCTCAACGGCACAAATTATTGGAAGAGGAAAAGTTGACCTGAAGATGACATTAGAATTTTTTTTAACTCTTCATGATGTTCTTCATGTGCCGTCTGTCAGGAGAAACCTAGTTAGTGGATCTCTTCTTGTAGCCTCAGGATACAAAATTGTAATGGAGGCAAATAAAGTAGTATTTTCTAAGCATGACTCCTTTATAGGAAAAGGCTTTGTAAAAGACGGTCTTTTCATTTTAAGCACAATGAATAAAATTTCTGATTGTTCTCTCATTGTCTCTAATATAGAATCTTCAAATGTTTGGCATGGCAGACTAGGTCATGTGAACCTAGGTTCTATTAAAAGAATGATGACTTTAGATCTTATTCCCAAGACTCCAATAGATGACAAACACAAATGTGAGATTTGTGTTCAAGCCAAACACACTAAATTACCATTCAAATCTGTAGAAAGAAATTTTGACCTTCTAGAACTTATCCATAGTGATGTATGTGACTCAAATATGATTTTGACCAGAGGCGATAGAAAATACTTTGTTACGTTTATAGATGATTATTCAAAGTATTGTTATATCTACCTTCTCAAAACCAAAGATGAAGTTCTAGATAAATTTAAGGTCTAAAAATCTGAAGCTGAGAATCAATTAGAAAGGAAGATTAAGATCCTTAGATCTGATCGTGGTGGAGAATATACCTCAAACAAAATAATTAACTTCTATGAAGAACATGGAATAATTCATGAGGTAACTGCTCCATATTCACCTCAGTCTAACGGAGTTGCTGAACGCAAGAACCACACTCTGTTAGATATGGTGAATGCCATGCTTCTCAGCTCTGGTGCTCCTGATAACTTGTGAGGAGAAGCTCTTTTAACTGCATGTTACATTCTTAATAGGATTCCTAGTAAGACAAAAGATAAGACTCCCTATGAGCTGTGGAAAGGTAGAGCTCCTAGGATTAATTACCTTAGAGTTTGGGGATGCCTTGCTAAAGTCGGAATTTTCGAACCTAAAAAGAGAAAGATTGGTCCCAAGACTGTAGACGCTGTTTTCATAGGATATGCCTTAGACAGCTATGCCAATAGATTTCTAGCGACTCACTCAGAAGTAAATAAAATCTCTAACAATACCATTATAGAAGCAAGAGATGCAGTTTACTTTGAAAACATATTTCCTTTTAAGGATAGAAGTTCAATCTCTTCCTCCATACCCTCTACTAGTTCTCATGTCCAAATACCGAGCTCTCAATCTGAACAAGACTTAGAACCTAGACGGAGTAAAAGGAATATGATTGAAAAAAATTTAGAAGAAGGATTGTTCACCTTTTTGATAGAGGATGATCCCTCAACTTATGAAGAAGCAATGTCGTCTCCTGATGCTCCCTTCTGGAAAGAAGCCATTAACAGTGAATACAACTCCATCATGGAGAATAACACTTGGTTTCTAACAGATCTACCTTTAGGCAATAAACCAATAGGTTGTAAGTGGATTTTCAAGAAGAAACTTAGAGCAAATGGTACTATAGAGAAATACAAAGCTAGATTAGTTTCTAAGGGTTTTACCCAGAAGAAAGGGTTAGATTATTTTGATACCTACTCTCCTGTAGCTAGGATCACATCCATTAGAACTCTCTTGGCCTTAGCATCCATTCATGATATGCTAATCTATCAAATGGATGTATAGACAGCATTTTTGAATGGAGATCTAGAGGAAGAACTTTATATGGACCAACCTGAAGGTTTCATTGCTAAAAGTCAAGAAAAGAAAGTCTGCAGACTAGTAAAATCCCTCTATGGCTTGAAACAAGCTCCCAAACAATGGCACAATAAATTTGACAAAGTAATTTGTGAATATGGTTTCTTGTCAAATGAGTATGACAAATGTATATACTCTAAAGGTACATGTAAAAGTTGTGTCATTTTATGCTTATATGTAGATGACATCCTTATCCCAGGTGCATCACTGGAATTGATAAATATTACAAAGAACTATTTATCTAGCCAGTTTGATATGAAAGACCTAGGAGAAGCCAACTTAATTTTAGGAATGCAAGTGACCAAAGGCAAAGAGGGTTATACTCTATCTTTAGCACATTCAATTGAAAAAATGCTAAAAAAGTTTGAGTTATTTGATAAGAAACCTGTTCTTACTCCTTATGACAACAGTATCGTACTAAAAAAGAATGAAGGATCACCTTTGAAACAACATAAATATTATCAGATGATAGGCTCCCTTATGTATATAACAAACAGGTCAAGACCTGATATTGAATTTGCTATTGGGAGACTAAGTAGATATACCAGTAACCCAAATCAGTCACATTGGACTGCCTTGGATAGGGTATTTAGATATCTCAAGGGCACCCTAGATTACAAACTTTATTTTACTAGGCACCCTGATATCATAGAAGGTTATTCAGATGCAAACTGGGTAACTGACTCACATGATATAAAATCTACTACTGGATATGTATTTACTCTAGGAGGAGCTGCAATCTCCTGGGGCTCTTGTAAGCAAACTATCATAGATAGAGTACAATGGACTCCAAAATGATAGCTTTAGATACAACTTGCACAGAAGCTGAATGGCTTAACAATCTTATTATGCATATATATGTTTCTCTTAGTCATGTTTCTGCAATTTCTATAAACTGTGATAATAAATCTGTTATTGGACTACTAAAGCATGATTCTGTGAATGCTAAGATGAACAGGCACCTGCAGCTGCACTTCAAGTCAATAAAAAGCCTACTAGGCAAATATGTGGTTCTTGACTATATAAAGTCAGAAAAGAACCTTGCAGATCACTTGACGAAGGGTCTGTCTAGGACTTTGATCCTAGAATCATCGAGGGGGGTGGGGTTAAGCCCATAAGTTAGTCACCAGCAGTGGCAACCCAACCGAGTCTGACTGGAGATCCCAAGAAGCCGGTTCAATGGGTAGAAACAAGCTGAACTTAGGTGACTTTATGGAACACTGACTCGAGATTAAAGTCTCATTAAAATAAAGCCAAAGCGGCTGTACATGTGTACAATGACTCCCCATCCCTATGGTGACAGTGTTCCTGTGTGATATGGTTAGGATGAGGTTAAACTCTTAATAGGTCCAAACTGTAATGTTGGGTTGATTCATATCACCAATCATTAAGGACTTACCTATATGAGAGGTCGTGAAGGTCGCGACTATGGGACAGGACGATCCCAGATAACTCTCATGAATGTGGAAAAGTGCGCATGACCATTTAAAAGTGCCACCCGATAGACTAAGGACCTCTAGCGTACTATGTGTGCTATTTTTCTAAATCTGGTTCTGTCACGACCCGCACCCGGAAAATCGGGCATGAGTCGTGGGTACGTCCAGCCTACGCCGCAGAATCGGCAGTAGAACGCTGTCTAGGTCAACTATCTAGATAAAATTTCACACAAAAATCGGCCATGACCTCTCCAAAAGGAGGGCAACCACACAATCAATATATAAACCTGTCAAGATCTCAACTCCAAACGGAGGAGCAATATCAAATGATAACCACAATATACTCAATCACGAATCTAAGCACGATAAGATAACACAGAGATCTAACAACTATAAAGTCTAACCAACAACAACTACTACAACAACCACAACATCAAATAATAATACAACAATATCCAAAATAATATACAAACAAGGTCTCAATCTAAAACCGGAGATAAATTCGGTGCTAAAAGCTAATAAAAACAACAACAAAGTCCCAGTGATCCCGGCTACCAACCCGAAAATCACCCCTAAACTAGAGGGTCCCTGTCTGCACCATCGACAGGCTCAGGTCCATAAAACGTCGGACACCAATCCTCCGGATACTCTGAAAAATATGTCCAGTCAGGACTGGAGCAAGTACATCTCTAACAGCAGTTCCATTTAAATGATAAAAACTATAAAACAGTTATAGCAAGTAGCAAGAATAATGAAATAAAGTATGGAACAAGAAATATATATATGTCACTGGTGCATAAGGTAAAGATGCATGGATATCAGAGCAAAATAGTAATAACTGTAAGATACAGAAAATCTAAGCTAAGATCAAGTCCGTGCACATGAACGTGTAGTGAGTCCTGCATGAAAAATATGTAGTAAGTCAAGTCCATAAACATGTAAGTAAGACAAGTCAAGAAATGCATGAGAGTCCAGACTATAAAGAATGAACTCGGTGTCTTTGAAATACTTGTTTCGATATGTAAACGGCTAGGGGTAAGTACGGCTCACCGCGCACTGGGTGCGCGGCTGCTATCATTCCAGATTAGACCAGAGGGAGTGATTCCTGATGATGCCAGATAGGAATGTTTACATGTCTACTCGAGTATTTCCCCGCCCCGACTAATACAAGTGGATCCAAGACCCGACACGCAAATCAAGATGAGTCCAGCCTGAACATGAATGATGCCTGTAGTGATGCCTGTAGTGATGCCAGTAGTGATTCCAGAATAGAGGCCAAAAACATAAAATGTACGTGTCGCAAGTAAATGAATCCAGAAATACCAGTCAGTGTCTCGTGTTGTGCCAGAATAATCAGATGATACTATACTAGAAGCTGAATCATAATAATCATCAGATAATGAAAACTATCAGAGAATGTACTCGCCTGACGTCCTGAGCAACTGGCGATCCGAACTGGTATCGCAAGGACCTAATGCGAAAAGTAAGGTTAAACAGGGTTCTAATGAGTTAAACAGATATAAAATAACTAAAAATAGGCTTCTAGGGTCGTTCTAGGTCAAACGGGTCAAACCGGTAAAATCTGGGTCAAAAAGTCAACTCTGGGTCCAAAAAGTCAACTCTAGGTCAAAACTAGGTCAAAAGTTGACTTTGGCGGTCAACCGAGCCAACTACGGTCAAGTCTGGGTCAAACTAGGGTGCTCCTGAAATTCTAGGTCAAACCGAGGTCATTAAGCTAGAAAACTCACAAACTCGCTCCTTGAGATACCGGGATACCCTCGGTATCCGATACCTCAACCTACGCCATATACCCTCTAAAACCTATGCTAGCACGCGTAAATATATACACATAAGCATATAAAAATCACTCCAATATTATTTCTAGGCTATTGCTCAAAAACTCCGCTCGAAACCCAATACCTTGGTTATCTTAAGGTATTGAGATACCTCGGTATCTCAAGGTATTGAGGTTTCGCTCTAAAACCCTCTAACTAGCTACCTAGCTATTAATTATGCACCTAGTTATTAATCTAGGCTAGGTAATATAGATACCTATCATATTTATATATATCTAAATAGGTATCTACCTATATACATATATATCCACACATATATATACCCATTACCCATTTACCTTACCAAACATAACATATATATATATATATGTATATATATATATATATTACCTATCAAGATATCTATAGATATATATATATATAAGTATAGGTATATAGATATCTATCTCTTAGGTAGATATATCTAAGTATCTAGCTATCTACCTATCTATAATCTATAAATCTAACTATCTACCTATTATCTAGGTAACTATCTAACTATCTAATCTATCTAATAACTTATCTAACTAACTATCAATGCATCTATCTAACTAATTATCTATTTATCTATCTAACTAACTATCTATCTAACAAATCTATAGATACCTATCTATCTATCTAATATATCTATTCATCTATCTATTTAATCTATCTTAGACTTCTATCTATCTATCTATCTATCTATCTATCTATCTATCTATCTATCTATCTATCTATCTATCTATCTATCGCCAACACGCTGCTGCTGCTGCTGCTCTTGCTTGCTGATGCTGCTGCTGTACCTGTTACTGCTGCTGCTGTGCTCTTATTCCTGCTGCTGCTGCTCCTTCTACTGCTGTTACTGCTGCTCTATGCTACTGCTGCTGCTGATTCTGCTGCTGCTGCAGCTATTCCTGCTGCTGCTGCACAGTCCAGTCCCCCCCCCTCTCAACACACATACACACACACCTATATATATATCACTATATATAGATATATATCTATATATATACATACATATATATACATATATATAACTCTATAGATATATATATACATACTAACTAACATATATACTAATACCTATATACCAACACACACTAACATATATATCTACACACACACACACAAACACAAGCACACACATATATCTACATATATATATAAACACACATATATCTATATACATCTATACATATACACTCTCACACACATACATATATATATCCTCACACACTCTCACACTCACACACCCTCACACACACACTCTCGCACACACTAGCACACACTCTCACAAACACACAACCACACACACAAACACTCCTACATATATATAAATATATATACATATATACACACTCACTCAAACTCATATATATATATATATAGGCACTCACTCACACTTACACACACTCACCTACGCACTAGCACACACTCACACAAGCACTCACTAACACACTCACAAACACACTCACACAAGCACTCCCTAACATGCTCACAAACACATAACAACACATATATATATATAAATATATATATATAAAAACACACACACAATATATATATACACATATATATAAACAAACACAACACAACGCACACCACGCCCACAACGCCCACCAACGCACGCCCAACGACCCCGACACGCCCAAACACCTAAAAATATATAAAATATAACTCAAAAACTCTAGCACACACTCTCCGATACTAACCCAACGTGCGCACAAGCCCGAAACGAGGAGCCCAAGTCGAAATGGCCGTTCGGTCATTTCGACGAACACGTGGTGCGCGGTTCGGAAAACCTCCTAAAATGCACACCAAACGAACTCGGAATCGGCCCAAATTTTATCCACGCGCTCTACACGATGTCTATATCCTAGAAAATGCGCTCCCGCGTCGATTCTAGGCCCGTGGCAGAAACGCACACGCACTTAGAATCGGCGACGACGAAAAGCCCCAATTTCGTCCGAAACGCCCGTTTCTCCGCGACGCGGCTTCCCGTGTCCGAACGGAGACACGCACTCACCCTCAAGACACCCAACAACGTCTACCTAGGTCCGTCTAACCTAGGACATCACCCAAAATTGGGCCAAATTCGGATTCCACCCGAATTCGACACAAAACCTAATGTCAAAGTCTCTAAACTCAACCAAACTAGTTCCAACTTCCTCCTACGGGTAGGCTTAGGGTCTAGGAAGGTTCTACAACACTAATTATACTATACAAAAATAATTAGGAAGGGTAAAGTTAGGTTTTACCTCTTGGGAGTTGGAATCCCAAGGCCAAAGTCTCACAACCCCTAGAAATCACCTCCCTCAAGCTCCAAGCCACCAAATCTAGCTCCCACACTAGATCTAAGCTTCTCACACCTAGGTTAGGGAAAATGTAGGGTTAGAGTTCAATCAAGAAGAAGAAATGGAAGAAAGAAGGAAGAAAATGGAAGAGAAACTTACTTGGAGAAGGAAGGAAGAAGAAAGAAGAAGTGGAGAAGAAGAAGAAGAAGGAAGAAGTGAAGAATGAAGAAAATGAAGAGGGGGCTGCTGTGGGCTGCTGTTCTCACGGGTTGGGGCTGGAAAAGGGGTCGGCCAAAGCAAAATAAAGGTTACACTAATCACCAAATGCCCAAAATGCCCCTACATGACTTGGTTTCGGGTTTCGGGTTCCAAAAGCACTCAAACTAGTTCCAAATCTCTCCAACTAACCTCCTAAAAATAAAATAATAAATTTAAGCCCCAAAATAATTCTCACAAGGGTGTGGGCTGGGTCGGACATGGGTCCACTAGGGTCTGACATGGGTCCAGGCTAGCCAAAATCCTAAAACATACAATAAAAATATAATACAATCAATAATTAATTATAAATACAATTAATTAAAAATAATGCACAATTAACCAAATTAAAAATAAAAAAAATGCCCGACTTTGGAAATGGGGTGGTGACAGGTTCAAGAAGTCTGATTCAAGGCATAGTCCATCAAGCACTTCTTCAGATTAAGGCAATAGTCACTACGTGAGATTCAAGGCTGTAGTCCATCTCATCTATGCATAGTATTTTACTGCCCAGATGCTCTCTCTCTCTCTCTATATATATATATATATATTTACTTCACACTTATCTCTGTTTCGGAACTTGACCTTTTGGGGGGGGGATTGTTGGCTTTGCTTGAGCAAAAGCTCAATTTCCTTCTCCTTCTTTAGTCCCACATCGGATGGGCTAACCCCTCCTTGTGTACATTTATTAGTTCCTCTTCTTTGCTTTCTTAAAGTTGTTGTGTGGAGAACCCCTTGGGCCACACGCGCGTGCCGCCGCCGCCGCCCGGCCCGGCTAGGCTCGGTTCGGTTCGGCGCGCGTAACGGGTGCGGGTACGCGCCCACATCTGCGGGCGCCGAATGCCGATTCGATTTCCTCTTCGGATTTGGGCTGAGACCCTAAAATTTTTTTTGCTCCTATTCTTTTTTTCATTTAATTTTCTGAACGTTGGAAGTTAATTTTGTCCGTTACTATTTATCTTTGAACCGTTAATATATTTTGTGTCTAGGTTCATTCTCTCCTTCTCCTGTGTAACGGTTGAATTAATAGAAAAATTAATTCAGACCGTTACATATTGGATGGAGTATTATATATATGAGTGCTATTTCTTTGTAAACATTATCAGAAATATTTTCTCCAAACAATTGCTGCCAACATTCTATTCTGTCCAATCTTCGTCGTTTCGCTCGTCTCCAAGCTCTGGGCAGAACTAAGTCCTGGTTGTTCTCTCCGAGTCGTGTGCGGCGACGAGATACCTGTAGTGCGGGAGTTTTACCACTAGGAGCTTCGGGAAACATCTGCACACAGATCCTGAATCAACTCTTAGGGCAGTGCTTCGTGCACGACTTTCCCAGAGGCCGGTAATATCAGTCTATTTTATTTTTTATTCACAAAGTTTTGAACAAGAAAACGACAGTTTTTTCTAACAATATATATATATATATATATATATATATATATATAATTAGTTTATACAAATTTATATTTTTAATGATTAGATGTATTATTAGAGAACCAAACAATCGTCCTACTGAGAAGGAAATAAAAACCAACCAAGTAACAAACACTGATCAGAATGATCCATCTAGATCAAGTTAGTTTTAGCATTTGATTTTGTTTGTTACAGTTATCTTATTTTGTGCAAAGTTTGTTCCAGTAGTAGGACTATTTATGTAGCCACATATTATTGAATAAACATAGAGAAAAGAGTCAATTCTCTCCATTGTTATCTTCCAATTCTGAGGTTTTATCATGGTATCAGAGCTTCATGCTGTACAGCACCTGATCAGATAAACCATCAACCATTTTTCACCATATATTCCTATCATCTACTTCTGAAATTTGCGCCACCACCTTCCTTCTTAACACCACCCATCACCAACTTCGTTGCTATCAAATTCAATGGCAATAATTACACTACCTGACGAAATATCTTTCGACCAATTCTTATCACCCACAATCTTATGTGGTTTGTTGACGGCACTCATCCTTGTCCACCGCAAAGTCTCCCTGCGACTGCAAGCTCCTCCACAACCTCGGTCAATCCAGCTTATAATGAGTGGATCCTTCAGGATCAAAACATCCTTATCTGGATAAATGCTACTCTTGAAGAATCTATCCTCTCCTTCACCGAAAACTACACAACCTCACGAGATGTGTGGAAAGCTCTTGAAACTCGCTATGCTCATGTTTCCAGATCTCACAACATTCGTCTTAAAAATTAGCTACAAACCTACACTAAAGGGGACAAGTCCGTCTTTGATTATCTTGAAGGGCTTAAGAAGATTGTTGATGACCTCGCGACTGCCGACCATCCAGTTGTTGATGAAGATCTTGTAGCTTATATGCTTCGCGGCCTTCCGCCGAAATACGATACATTTGCCACCACTGTTAGGGTTCGCTTTGATGAACTCACCTCTGCTCAAGTTCACAATCTCGCTCTCAGTGAAGAAGTGAATATCTCTTTCCGTGCTACATCCACAATAAAACCTGATACTTCTCCTTCTGCACTTTATTCTGTTAGCTATGCTTGAGCAAAAGCTCAACTTCCCTTTTTCTTTTAGTCCCACATCGGTTGGACCACCCCTCCCTTATATGTATATATTAGTTCTTCTTCATTGATCTCTTAAAGATGTTGTGTGGGGACCCCTTGGGCCACACGCGCGCGCCGCCGCCGCCGCCTGGCCCGGTTCGGTTCGGCGCGCGTAACGGGTACGTGCCCACACCTGCGGGGGCCGAATGCCGATTCAATTTCCTCTTCGAGTTCGGGCTGGGATCCAAATTTTTTTTTTGCTCCTCTTTAATTTTTGAACCATTTGACTCAATCAAATTTTGAACGTTGAGGCTCTATGTCCAGGTTCATTGAACCTAGTAACAGCTTCTGCAACAGCTTATTTGACACCTTTTCTCCACATTTTTTTTCTTTTGTAATTGCTCCTTAATGGCCTGTTTATGAGCCATTTACTGTCATGTCCAGTGGCTGTGTCTTGGGACTGCCTATATATTGTTGTCTCCTCTTTCTTCATTTTTTACAGAAAAATCCTCCTACGTGAAATCTCTCTCTCTCAAACCACATTTTGTTCTCTAAATCCTTGCTCTGGGCAGAGCTAAGTTCGGTCTCTCTCTCCGAGTTGTGTGCAACGAAGAGAACCCAGTAGTTAGGGGTTTTTACCACTAGGAGCTTCCGAGAAACGTCTACACATAGACCTAGATCAACTCTTAGGGCAGTGCTTCGTGCACGACTTTCCCGGAGGCCGGTAACAATTTTTTTACTTTCTTTGTTCTCTTATCAATCTCTGGAAAATATATATATTACAAATATTAACAGCAATCTAAGATTTGATTCCGATTTCCTGTTAGGTAAAATAATTGTTAATCGTAGAATAACAAGTTCATAGTTGTTTAATTTGGTTATCTGCAATAAAAATTTTTCTAGCAATAAAATTATTTCTACTATAGTAATAGAATAACAAGTTCATAGTTACTTATTCTGGTTGTTTGTAATAAATTTTTTTATAGCAATAAAATTATTTCTACTGTAGCAATAGAATAACAAGTTCATAGTTGCTTATTCTGTTTGTTTGCAATAAAATTATTTCTAGCAATAAAATTATTTCTGCTGTTAGCTTAGTTGCTTAATCTGGTTGTTTGCAACTATATTGTTCATAGTTGTTTAAAGACACTATAGCAATTTTGTGACTAGCAAATAATTAAATAACTTTAGTAGTTTTTCATTTGAATAAGATTCTGAAATAACTTGTATCTTTTTTAAATTTTAATTATAATTGAACAATTTCTTATATATCAAGTTGTTTAAATACCTTGCCTTGTGAAAATAGTGTTTGAGCATATTTCTACTGCATCTTAGAACAATAGAAATTATTTTCTAGAAGTAAATAAATAGTTAAAGTGAAACTGCAAATTTCTTTGAGTCTTAATTCTAAAAGTAGAGATAAATTTGGGAATAAGCCAAAATGGTCCTTTTATTAACCAGGTGTAAATAGTCCTAAGCGACACGATATTTAAGTGTCTTCGGATCACCGCTAGCTGGGAACCGGCCCCTACAGCTAACCCAAGTTAATCTACACTTGAAAGACTAAAGATTTTTAGATTGATTAGCAAAATTACTTGAACTATTTTCTAAATCATTGGATATTATTATTGAGTAAATACATATCTTTCAATTTCAGTTTTTTCTCAATAGCAATCATGACTGGCAAGGATGAGACTTTTACTGCAAAACCTGGTAAGTTCAACGGGACCTACTTTAAGAGATGGCAGAGTCAAATAAAGTTTTGGCTCACAACTTTAGGGCTGATCTCAGTCATTGATGGTTCCACACCTATCACAAATGATTCTGATGACACCGAGTCTGACGTAGGAGTGTCCAAATCCACCAGCTCCTCTAAACCCAAAATACCTAAGGAAATAGACTACCACTGCTTCCATAGAATTCTAAGCGCTTGGTCTGAATCATTATATGACATATTCTTTGAATATAAGAGTGCTAAAGAACTTTGGGAAGCTTTGGAAGATGAATATAGCTGTGATGATGCTGGAATCGAAAGATTCAATTCCTCCTCATTCAACAGATACTTTATGGTAGATAATAAACCTATGAATGACCAAATACATGAATTCTAAGAATATCTTAGGCATATTCAAGCCAAAGGTACTTTCTTTTCTACTGAGTATAAAATAGCCTGTTTGGTAGACAAGCTCCATTCTTCTTGGTCTGATGTTAAGAAAGATCTTATTCATACACAAGGTGACCTTACCTTTGCTCAAGTACTAAAGAAAATTAGAACAGAAGAACAAATTAGGCTAAGGTCTAACCCTAAGTCTGAGTCTAAAGCTATGGTAAACCTAGTAGAATCCCAAGGCAAACCCAAGCCTCATCATCACCACAAACCCAAAAGGAACCTCTTCAAGAAGAAGCAGAACCCTCAACCTCACCACCAAAACCATCACCACAATGAACCAAAAAACTTCGGTCAAACTCAGGATCAGAAGAGATTTTGTTTGTGTGTGGTAAAACAAACCATATAGCCACGAACTGTTTCCATAGGAAGAAGGAAGCTGTCCAGACTTCTTACAAAGGGAAACGTCCAGCCAAACCAGAAGCAAACATGCTTCTCAACGGCTCTTCTAGTTCCTTCAGGTCTGTAAGCTATCAACCCTTAGTCAATATTTCTTACCATTTTGACGATTGGTGGTTGGATTCTGGAGCTAATGTTCATGCTTCCTTTGATCGCTCCTATTTTTCAAACTATTAGGAATCAAGTGGAGGAGGTGTAACTCTAGGAGATGGCTCAGCGGCACAGATTATAGGAAGACGAAGAATAGATCTAAAGATGACATCAGAAAAAACTCTGACTCTTCATGATGTGTTACATGTGCCGTCTATCAGAAGAAATTTAGTTAGTGGGTCTCTTCTTGTAGCTTCAGGGTACAAGATTGTTATGGAAGCAAATAAAGTAGTATTTTTTGAGAAATGCTCTTTTATTAAAAATGATTTGTAAGAGATGGTCTTTTTATTTTGAGTACCGTGAATAAAATTTCAGATCCTTCTTTTGTTGTTTCAAATGTAGAATCTTTAAATGTGTGGCACAGTAGATTAGGTCATGTGAATCTAGGTTTCCTAAGAAGGATGATGAACTTAGATCTTATTCCCAAGACAATAGATGATAAACACAAGTGTGAGATCTGTGTTCAAGCCAAACACACTAGGCAACCTTTCAAATCTGTAGAAAGAAACTCTGACCTTCTAGAGCTAGTTCATAGTGATGTGTGTGACTCAAATATGGTTTTGACCCGAGGTAGTAGAAAATACTTTGTTACCTTTATAGATGATCATTCAAAGTATTGTTATACATATCTTCTCAAAACCAAAGATGAAGTTCTAGACAGATTTTGTCAAGCCCCGATCTCCCGTCGGAATCGGCCGTCCCCGCTAGGCGCGAATTACCGAGCCAGCGCTCCCGCGGGACGTACGTTTCTATCAGAACGCGATGCCGCACGAGCCTGGGATTGCGTCCGTGCAAGGCAAATACCGAAACGGCCGTTGATAACTAGTTCACAGAGTCGTCAAAGCGGAATCATAAAATGAACACAAGTATTGAATCCAAATCAAGCTCTTTATTGATATGAAGTAAAGATTACAAGCGGCGCTAGGCCGAGATTACAAACCGCCCATGCTCTCTCTCTCTCTCTCTCTCTCTCTCTCTTACAATGAGTATGCCCTTAGGCTTAGAACCAATACAAACGATCTGGATGATGATGTTCCCATACATTATGTCCTGTATATGTGAGCTCCAGGTCCGTGCGCCACGCTCCAAGACGCCAAGTGCTGACCGGCGCCTCATTGCGTTAAGCGATCTCCGAGTCCGTACGAGTTTCCCCTGCACCCTGCATGCAGACTGGTTAGGTATCAGTACATTGAATGCACTGGTGGGGAGGCCTCTCGCCCACGCCACAAAACAAGCACGTTCATTAGTTATGTGCACCGACTGGTTTCGTTGTCTTTCTATTCTTTTGCCTTAGGATCAGTTACATGGCAACATAAAGAAAGTAATCTTCGTGTCAGCTCAAGAGTGTCATAATAATAATGGACAATTGAGTTCACCTTACCATTTCTTACCATTCAGCCTTCCCTGTCATAAGCAGCAGTATAAACAATAATCTACGAAATATCAAGAAGCAACTATGAAACCCAAGTGTTATGCTGTGCCTCTGCCTCACAAGACCCATTTTACTAGAACTATGTGTGATACCGTGCATCCATTCTACTTATGCAAATTATCGTTCAAACGCACTCCTTTCCGTTTCTCCTTTTCTCAATGCGGATAGCCGCTATGCAAACATGACTTATCTATATGAAGGTCTGTCACGACCCGCACCCGGATATTCGGGAACGAGTACGTGGATACGTCCAGCCTACGCCGCAGTGTCGGCTGTAGTACGCTGTCTAGGTCATATCACAGGTACTAAAATCTATCTCATCCACAGTCAAGTAAATAGACAAGAAAATAACAGGGAATAGAAATGTTAAGATTTATAAAACAAATTGTGACAACAAATCCATAGTTAATTACAAAGCCAGAAGATAAATCGGGAACAAACCCGATTATATGCTGAAAGGAAATAAATAAGCAGCTACTGCTAACTACTCTGCAGAAGTAGCTTCCTGGATAGGAACAGGCTCCTCAGATGTGTCACCTGCTAACTCATAGTGGCCATAATAGGTAGGGCATGGTCCTCATCATCGCCTAAATCAACGGATCCAGTCAGGAAAGGAGCAAAGTACACAGTGCACAACAAGATTAAACTAAATATTTTATGACAATTAAATATTGGATATTATGTTGAGAAACAGCATTAACAGAAGATTATTATCTCAGAGTTAACTGTAAACAGGAATATGAGATACATAAGTAAATGAAACAGGAAATGAAACTACAATAGCCAGCAAGAAATATAACATGACCAGAACTATCTGTGTGAACTTGTGTTTGTTTTTAGAATACTTAGTTGGCATGTAGGGGTTTATAAGGCTAATCAGGCACGTCATAGGCGGCTAGCAGTCAGGAATAATCGAGTATCAGGCTGATGGTACAGTCGCGTACCAAAAGCTAGCAGTCACGACAGGGGAAAGGGTAAACTACATGCCTCCTAGTATTCTCCCACCCGACATGCAAAACAAGACAGAAACTACCAATATTCAAGACATGAAATTCAACATTTCTAACACGATGTGTAATCATCAAGGGTACATATAAGACAGGGAATTAATTATCATAATATATAAAGATTAACTTGAGGTGCAGGTACTTGCCTGTTGTTTGGATCTGATTAATATTGGCTCTTGGGAAAAATTCCAGAGATGAGTCCAAAAGCTGAAATAGACATTACCATCATGCTCAGAAGATATCAAATAGCTAGAAACGCCTGTCCTTGGGTCTAATTTGGAGACAAGGGCAAAAACGGCAGTTTCGGGTCAAAACGGGGTCCGCCGGTGGGCCCGCTTTGCACCGAAAAACGTGTCCGGGTCAAAGTTCTCCAAATTCACCAAACTTAGTGTCAACAGGTCAGGAATGCTGATACGAACCCAACGGAACTTCCAGATTTGGATTCCGATGAGCCGAACACAAAATCGCCCGTTGAGCGGGGCCTGTGGGGCCCACGACACGCGATTTCGTCAACATTCTCAGAATCGAACCAAACTTGACCCACAGGACCAGCGTATCGCTACGAGTCCGATGGCGCAAGTTTCGTCTCGATCTGACGAGTGTACAAGAAGTTAGGACGAATTGCCGAAAAGGCGGATACGGGGCGATGTCCGCGGATACGCGTTGATTCCGGTGTGCACGCACACCCGAATCAGCTTCCACGAAATCTCACACGTCCGTATCGACGGTGCGCACGTATCTGTGAAGACCGCACGCGACCAAGTCGTCCCGTTTGGCGGGACGTACTCAGTTCCGGGGTGAAACAGGGTCTGGTTTTTCCTGTTTTTGGATCGCGGTGTGCGATCACCACAGGACGCGATGTCTCGAACAGTTTGTCCGAACACCGAGAGGGTCATACGGGCTTCACAACGCAATTTGCGGAATCGAAAACGGAGCTACGAGCAAAAAGATACACGCACCTGAAGGGGACCCAAAAACCGGGGTCGATTCGTGTCCGACTCGTGTCGGACACAGAAATCGAACTAGGGTTAGGGTTTGGGCTCAGCCCTGCGGCGGATGGCCGGCCGGGGGTACGCCGGAGAGGGAAAGGGGCGGCTCGCAGCACGGCGGGGGCGCTGGCGGCTGCCGGCGAGGGCGGCACGGCGCGGTGGCAGGCGCCGGAGGCGGTGGATGAGCGCTGGGCTGCGGGGCGTCGGCTCGGGTACGGATCTCCGGCGGCTGGGCTGAGGGGAAGGGCGGCGAGGCGGAGGCTGAGCCGGGCGGCTCACGGCGTGGTGGCGGCGAGGCTAGGGCGGGGAGGCGGAGCTAGGGGTCCGGTGGCCGACGGGGAGAAGGGAGAATATATAAGAAGAGGGCGGAGGAGAGAGGCCGAGGGGGCGGAGTCGTGGGGTGAGGCGCGGCGGAGCGGAGCGAGGCGTGGCCGGAGGCGCAGGCGGAGGCGGCGGAAACGGCGCCGGACGCGGGGGGGGGGGCGGGAAGAACGGGTCAGGGGAGAGTGGGGTGTGGGTTTCGGGTACGGGTCGGGTTCGGTCGGCGGACCCGACCCGATCCGCTAAGGAGGGGGCTGGGCCGAGTGGTTTGGGCCGGGGTCTGGCCCAGTGGGCCGGGCTGGGGGAACGGGCCGGATTAATCAGAAATCAAATAATAATAATAATAATAATAATAATAATAATAATAATAATAAAAATAAATAAATAAATAAATAAATAATTAGTTTTTAGGCATTTAAAAATAGGTCTGAGGCCTAGAAAAATCCAGAAAAATTACCCTAAGTCCAGTTTTCCATTTTACACCCAAAAATATTATTTTCATAATATTTTAATATTATTTATTATCAATTAAAAATTATTCAATAAATAAAAACCATGATTTTAATTACAGGAAATTCCCAGAAAATTCCAGAAAATTGTGAAAAATTCCAATTTAGAATTCTTGCAAAATCTGGGGGTTTACAATCTACCCAACTTATAAAAATTTCGTCCTCGAAATTTAAAGAGGAGCCATACTCTGATAATCCTTCATGTACATAGGGCAAGTCAATCGCCATCTCTTTGCGACAGTTAAAATTCGAATCATGTCTACTGCAATCACTTCAAGGTTAAGACGACTACTCGTTCTAATCAAAATTCAACTTATGGTTATTACTTCCTCAAATTTCCCACAGGCAGATTTTAGGTTAAGTCCATATAGTATTTTCAAGATTTGCACACGACTTTGCCTCTGATTATCATAAATTCCTCTAGAAGTGATTCGAGTCCAACAGTATTCCTATTTGCAATTGCATGTTTCAGACTTTTTAAATTCCATTCACATCTCCAATATTCCAACTAGGTAGTCCAACCACCAATTTTAATTTGTACTTCAAATCATCGAATTGAAAAATAATTAAATGTAGTTCACCGATGTTCAAGTCTGAATTATATATCCTCTAGATTTAAATTGATGTTTTTACTTTCATTATTCAAAATTTAAATCATGTATCCAAGATACAACTTATTGGGTCCTCGATATCAATTCATTAATCATTTTAGTCACTCCTCTAAATTTTCAAAATTATAATGACTTGTTTCTTCCAATTTAACCTTACTCGGTCACGATCCAAAAGACATTCCTCTTGAGTTGACAAATGCATTGCTACCCAACTTATAGTTTACCCATCTATCACAAAAGGCTATATACCTTAAGAAAATATTCCTTAATATGGTTACTCATGTCATTCAATCCTCGAACTTCAATGCTGATCATATCACATATGATATGTCCTCAATTATGAAAGTTTAATCCTCAAGTATGTGATCGGCCTACGGGACATATCTAGTATTATCTATGTACTAACTTATACCAGGCACGAGATTTCGTCTTTCCGAAATAAGGGAAGACGAAGATCAATAATACGGAGTTCAAAGGGTGGGGTGATAGAAAAGAAATATCGGGGCCAAGGCATTTTTAAAGTATTCAGGTGGGAATTGTCATGCGATTGTGGATTGAATCCTATCTTGGTAATTCCTATTCATGTGCTTGTATTACTACAGTCATGTAACCCGATATGATATGTGCAGACATGTCTAGGGCAAGTATGCTAGTCAACTGTATATCTCAATCCACGTAAAGTAGTGCGAAGGACGAATCAAAATGCACTAAGGTTGATCAGACCGTAATACACTGATTCTGAAATGTATCATTGTGGGCCTCCCCAATAATACACTTGTCATGAATAAGCTCGATAAAGAGTAAGCTTGCAAAACTAGGCTATAGAAATAGCAGCAATAATAAGGTACAACAAAATTAAGTGTGCTAGATGATGATGAAAAGGAGGTAAATTATTAAGTACACAAAACAACCTACATTAAGCACAACAACAAAAGATTCTAAAAATCTCTACAGTTATCAGATACACAAGCATACCAGGTTATTAGCAAGTTCAAAATTACTAGGGTGGGGCTGAGGTCACGAACCAATAGGCACAGGCTAAACAATACTAGAAAACGGTATCTACGAGTCACTTACGCGCATTAGTTGCTCCAAGAGTCTGCGCGTTCTCCACGGTCATGTTGGTAGAGCATCTCGTGGTGATCTTGTAGGAACCTCGTCGCTTGCTGATAGATCTTTTACTCTGCATCCAAAAATAAACGATAAAGGCGCACAGGAATCAAGGCAGGATGCAAGTTCATATTAGTTCGAATACGATACAGATATCAAAAACGACTCAAGCAGGTGGATGAGATCCTATAAACTTATCCTAGTTTTATTGCAGGCCTGTTCGGTCCCTGAGTTGAAACCGAACAATTTAGTCGTTGACCTGCATGGGCCACCATAAAAACGTGTCACGACCCGCACCCGGATATTCGGGCACGAGTACGTGGATACGTCCAGCCTACGCCGCAGTGTCGGCTGTAGTACGCTGTCTAGGTCATATCACAGGTACTAAAATCTATCTCATCCACAGTCAAGTAAATAGACAAGAAAATAACAGGGAATAGAAATGTTAAGATTTATAAAACAAATTGTGACAACAGATCCATAGTTAATTACAAAGCCAGAAGATAAATCGGGAACAAACCCGATTATATGCTGAAAGGAAATAAATAAGCAGCTACTGCTAACTACTCTGCAGAAGTAGCTTCCTGGATAGGAACAGGCTCCTCAGATGTGTCACCTGCTAACTCATAGTGGCCATAATAGGTAGGGCATGGTCCTCATCATCGCCTAAATCAACGGATCCAGTCAGGAAAGGAGCAAAGTACACAGTGCACAACAAGATTAAACTAAATATTTTATGACAATTAAATATTGGATATTATGTTGAGAAACAGCATTAACAGAAGATTATTATCTCAGAGTTAACTGTAAACAGGAATATGAGATACAGAAGTAAATGAAACAGGAAATAAAACTACAATAGCCAGCAAGAAATATAACATGACCAGAACTATCTGTGTGAACTTGTGTTTGTTTTTAGAATACTTAGTTGGCATGTAGGGGTTTATAAGGCTAATCAGGCACGCCATAGGCGGCTAGCAGTCAGGAATAATCGAGTATCAGGCTGATGGTACAGTCGCGTACCAAAAGCTAGCAGTCACGACAGGGGAAAGGGTAAACTACATGCCTCCTAGTATTCTCCCACCCGACATGCAAAACAAGACAGAAACTACCAATATTCAAGACATGAAATTCAACATTTCTAACACGATGTGTAATCATCAAGGGTACATGTAAGACAGGAAATTAATTATCACAATATATAAAGATTAACTTGAGGTGCAGGTACTTGCCTGTTGTTTGGATCTGATTAATATTGGCTCTTGGGAAAAATTCAAGAGATGAGTCCAAAAGCTGAAATAGACATTACCATCATGCTCAAAAGATATCAAATAGCTAGAAATGCCTGTCCTTGGGTCCAATTTGGAGACAAGGGCAAAAACGGCAGTTTCGGGTCAAAACGGGGTCCGCCGGTGGGCCCGCTTTGCACCGAAAAACGTGTCTGGGTCAAAGTTCTCCAAATTCACCAAACTTAGTGTCAACAGGTCAGGAATGCTGATACGAACCCAACGGAACTTCCAGATTTTGATTCCGATGAGCCGAACACAAAATCGCCAGTCGAGCGGGGCCTGTGGGGCCCACGACACGCGATTTCGTCAACGTTCTCAGAATTGAACCAAACTTGACCCACAGGACCAGCGTATCTCTACGAGTCCGATGGCGCAAGTTTCGTCTCGATCTGACGAGTGTACAAGAAGTTAGGGCGAATTGCCGAAAATGCGGATACGGGGCGATGTCCGCGGATACGCGTTGATTCCGGTGTGCACGCACACCCGAATCAGCTTCCACGAAATCTCACACGTCCGTATCGACGGTGCGCACGTATCTGTGAAGACCGCACGCGACCAAGTCGTCCCGTTTGGCGGGACGTACTCAGTTCCGGGGTGAAACGGGGTCTGATTTTTCCTTTTTTTGGATCGCGGTGTGCGATCACCACAGGACGCGATGTCCCGAACAGTTTGTCCGGACACCGAGAGGGTCATACGGGCTTCACAACGCAATTTGCGGAATCGAAAACGGAGCTACGAGCAAAAAGATACACGCACCTGAAGGGGACCCAAAAACCGGGGTCGATTCGTGTCCGACTCGTGTCGGACACAGAAATCGAACTAGGGTTAGGGTTTGGGCTCAGCCCTGCGGCGGATGGCCGGCCGGGGGTACGCCGGAGAGGGAAAGGGGCGGCTCGCAGCACGGCGGGGGCGCTGGCGGCTGCCGGCGAGGGCGGCACGGCGCGGTGGCAGGCGCCGGAGGCGGTGGATGAGCGCTGGGCTGCGGGGCGTCGGCTCGGGTACGGATCTCCGGCGGCTGGGCTGAGGGGAAGGGCGGCGAGGCGGAGGCTGAGCCGGGCGGCTCACGGCGTGGTGGCGGCGAGGCTAGGGCGGGGAGGCGGAGCTAGGGGTCCGGTGGCCGACGGGGAGAAGGGGGAATATATAAGAAGAGGGCGGAGGAGAGAGGCCGAGGGGGCGGAGTCGTGGGGTGAGGCGCGGCGGAGCAAAGCGAGGCGTGGCCGGAGGCGCAGGCGGAGGCGGCGGAAACGGCGCCGGACGCGGGGGTGGGGAAGAACGGGTCAGGGGAGAGTGGGGTGTGGGTTTCGGGTACGGGTCGGGTTCGGTCGGCGGACCCGACCCGATCCGCTAAGGAGGGGGCTGGGCCGAGTGGTTTGGGCCGGGGTCTGTCCCAGTGGGCCGGGCTGGGGGAACGGGCCGAATTAATCAGAAATCAAATAATAATAATAATAATAATAATAATAATAATAAAAATAAATAAATAAATAAATAAATAATTAGTTTTTAGGCATTTAAAAATAGGTCTGAGGCCCAGAAAAATCCAGAAAAATTATCCTAAGTCCAGTTTTCCATTTTACACCCAAAAATATTATTTTTATAATATTTTAATATTATTTATTATCAATTAAAAATCATTCAATAAATAAAAACCATGATTTTAATTACAGGAAATTCCCAGAAAATTCCAGAAAATTGTGAAAAATCCCAATTTAGAATTCTTGCAAAATCTGGGGGTTTACAAGGTCACTGGCTCTGCTAGCCATATTGGATATAATCTGTGATGGACGGCCGTCTTCCCAGCTCGGTTGCTAGCCTTGCTGGGCCTCCTAGCCGTCTAACGAGTCGACGCCCATCCAGGTCGGTAGCAAGCCTTGCTGGATGTCTCGCCCTCGCCCACTAGTCATCAGCTAGCGTACTGCCAGGACTACACTGGCATTGTCCTCCTGGGCCGACACGATTCGGATGCCTCAGCAATCGTGTCGAGGACTCTCTCAACCTGGTGCGCAACCAGTTGTCTGTGACCATGCAACTACTCTCCCACATTCCATTTCTAGCCGAGGACAACTCTCGGATCTATCTTAGCCGAGGACTACACTCGGATCTTTTCTTTCTTACGCAGCTCTCAGATTTGAGACTGCCTCGGTGATCTGCATATCCCGAGTACCTCCCTTTCCTTCCATCTCCTGACTCGGAACGACTACTTGATAGCCTTCCTCGTCTATGCATGCAACATGATTTTACTCTATCCCGTGTTGTGTTCCGTACGGTGCAACGCCTCAGTATAAACTCACACTACTTTATAGTATATATGAAGGAAATTACTACATTCCAACTCAACAATCCCGACTACGCAAATAGCAAGTAAAATCTCCATGTTCTATACAGTGATAAGGCGGGGTTATCCCCTTAGCTATGTGCGTTCATCTCTATTATTAGCATGCAAAGGTTATCGCCTGTAAACTAGCATGTAACATTCATTTTTTTAGTGTGTAGCTAAGTAGAGACCGGTTCACCGGGGCCACCCACCTTAGCGATGTATCGCATCGGTCGAGCGAGACTCCGGACGCGCCTCTGATAGCCTAAGTCTGACTCCAATTAAGATCTCAGCATAAATGCCTTTGCATCGAACGAGCCATCTCGCTGAGCAAGGCGGGTTGAATAGCTATACTTATGCCGTTTGAATCGGCCCTCCGGGTTGAGCGGAGCGGGTCGTTACATTATACACTACTCAGAACAAGTCTCGTCCTCGAGACTTCCTGAGCGCAACTCGTACTATCGCACAACTTCTAAACCAAACTCTATACATCTTGTCTAACTTCCAAGAACTGTCTCAATACTACAATCATTTATTTATTTTCTCACCATGCGTTACGCTGATATTTAGCCAACTCTCATCGAACGACTCTACCGTTCGATGCCATCGTACTATACTCAACTTAATCGTTGCACTCCCGACTCAAAATCTACTGCGTCCGGCGCAAGGCTGTAATACCCAAGCACATGGTATTCTATAACTCAATAGGCACTTATAACTCATAATTGGGTGGTCTTGCCCAACTTGTTATGTTATCTCCATAGAAACCCAACGCATCCGAACACATTGACAGTTTACTTAACGTCGCCTATCGAAACCCATCGTTACGCCTAAACCCAAAAGCTAGAATCTCAGCAATTATCCAATCTCGTTTGCATCAAATCTCTCTGAGTCACCGTCCAATTTCGCTAAGTAAATCACACCCAATCACCTACGTTTTCTTGACTTATTCTATATTGTGCCTTAGCACAGAGCTAAGTTGCCCACCTGGGGTACGCTCTAATCCTTCGCATCTTTTGGTTCAATCGAACTTAACTTCCTATTCGTTTTACTCGTTCCGTTCACACGAGTGCTTAATCATTTTATCCGAATGATCCCTTCGTACAACTTATTGCATTCCCAAACTCAGTCTCTTACTGCGCCTTAGCGCAGAACTATCTCAATAGCACGGGAAACGATACAATCTTTCCTTTATGAAAACTTAGGTTGAGGCTAACCTATTTCAGTTGTCATACTCATCCATACGAATCCAAATATTTTCCTTTGCAGCTGCATCCGAGTTATGCATATCGCTAAGTCTGGATCGTACCCATATCCAAGGCGTCCCCCAAATATGTGTATTTCAACCAAGCTTAGTGACAGCTAAGTCTGACAAGCTACTCGTGAAAATCTTTCGAAACGCGGATCGTTCTGCTATATGAGCAACCGAACTCTGGTTCGATTTAGTTATCATCTACTCCAATCTCACCCAATTCTAGTTTGTTTTACTAGCCACGAATCGCATATCTTCCAAGCAACGATCCAACTCATCACGCGAACTTATCTTCAATATCACCAATTCAATCGTGAGAGTTCCGTTCGACAATTCTCTAATACCGTCTTATTCCTCACCGTCGCATAATCGATTCGACCAAATCAATTATTACTCGAGTCCTATCTCGTATTGCGTTTGTTTCAACGCGAACGTTGCTAGTGTATATTCCCAATCTCAAATCCTAACTCTAAGTCTCGTTGCCCCAGTTCCATCATTCTTCTCGAACGATACTCTGAAGTCAGCCACTCCAGTTTAACTCAAGGCACAGGGTCGTCTGCCTAGCCACTAGGTCAGCTCGCAAGGTCATAGGTACAGTTCAAATTTGTGACTCATCATGCAACCGCGTTGCACAACGCTCGCCCCATACACCCTAAGGGCAACCATTGTTCCTTTACACGGGTATTCTACCCACGCTCGCTTCACTCAGATTTCTAAACATCGAGCAAAGATCATCCTAACACACCAACACGTTCGTTCAACCGAACCCAAGATACGCCCACGTGTAGGTATAACCCATCGATTCGCACACACTATCTCTATTATCACGTTTGATATAATTCACCAACCCATCCTTTTCTTCGCCTGTATCACTAAGCCACAATTCTATTATAAATCATCGATGTATATCATAACTCTAAGTTATCCAACTCGATCTGCGTATCCGTTCATGAAAACATCCAACATCTCTTACTTCACGTTGCTAGACTAACTCCTCACCAAAAATCCTTAGACTCATTATATCCTGAAACTTGTCTTATCGTATCGAACCACAAGTCAAAGTGATCCTTCAATTGTCACGTTCCGGTCTCCCGCAAGTTCATTCATCCCCGTTGGACGTGACATCACCACGCCAACGCTCCCGCAGAATGATTGTCCTAATCCGGACGTGACGCATGTGCGAGCAAGAAGTCGTACTCGCACAAGACAAGAAGGTCAATCGTTGTGGTTATCATCGAACGAACAGACACCTTATCGTCACCTTTCGTTTTATCCCAAGTTGTACATTGATCCACCAAGCCATGTTCTTCTAAAAACCGTTCTTACCGCCATCCAAGTTCGCCTAACCAAACCGTCCAACTTCAATATTACTATTTGATCGCTTCTTAGTCTACTCTTAGCAATCCTCAAACAACTAAGTTCAAATCTCAAACCCAAATCTATCCCATTTGATACGTTCCATTCATCGAGTTCGTTTGGAATAATCATCGAACATGTTCCCTTTGAGTTCGATTATCCCCGCCGTACGTGAATCACTACGCCGACGCTCCCGCAGGATAATCGTTCTCGCGGGGACAAATTTCGAATGTTATCCTTCAGAACTTGATTTCAAGATCGTTCTTCCAAACTCTAAGCCAAATCTGTTACCGCTTAACTCGATCCATCAGAATCATAATTTTACTAACTTGCATCAATCCGAGCTATCTTCCAACCATTGTTATGGTCTAAAATCTCCCAAAGTTTGAAATCATCGCATTCGTACCCAAACCGAACTCTATCGAGCGATATCCTACTCAAAACCCAAATTTTCCATGTACGCTATCATTTGTTCGCTCCTTTAATTCCAATTGCACTTACTCCGATCGTACCTCAGATTATTCAATCTCAACTCAAGTTTTTAATTTGCTTGTTTGAACTCAAAATCGCTCGTACAATCCTTTAAGTTTTCCCCGACCATGTAATCAATTTCAATTGCCCTGGATTCCTATTCGATATAAGCCTTATCCCTCAATCAACTCGTTGTAACTCGTTCGAACCAAGTATTTCATGCTTCCTCCTAGTTCGCTTACTTGCTAGGCATTGTTTATTTATACTAAGGCCTTACACAATCTCATTGCTTGCTGCTAGACTCACTGAATACTCCAAAATCCCTGATTTGTTCGAACACTTCTAAGCCGACCAATACACCACTCAGGGTTCGAGTTATACTCCATGAATCTATACAACTCATCATATCCACAATTCGCATAATCGAACAGGGGACTTATCGTATACACCACTCAGGAATCGAGTCATCCTAATAACTCCTGAATCCCGTTCGCATCCATCACTCGTATTCCCAATTCGTTCCTTAGAACTCCAACACAATCACTATTTATCACCTTAGCGATCTTAGACTCATATACACCTCTATTCATAGTCCACCATACCGACTATGTTTCAAATCATAACTTATCGCTATGAATAACCGTCCAAACTATATCTGAAAATTCCATACACGATTCGCATTACTCGCCTTAGCGGCACTCCGAACGTCTCTATCGATTTCCTTCCTAAGTCAAACTTTATTCTTATCCGACAATACCCCAAATCTCGCTGCAACTCACTAGCACCAAGGGTCTTGGTGCACGATACTCAACACAACTTGGCCAAAAGGCCATGTGCATAGACCACTGTCTGAACGATATTCTTATCTCGCACTCTACTCGCTGGGTATTTTCATATAGACATAACTTGCCGATTATAACACGAGCCTAATACCACAATGTCTTTCCCAGGTTGGGACAAAAGCCCACGCATCATAATCCCGTTCAAGCAATCATATATTTCACATGCACTTTTCGAAAATATTTAGACTTATTGTATGGAACATCCATCGAAGTATCGAGAGAGAGCATCTACCACTTCTTCCAATACACAAGTTCAAAACTGAGAAAATCGAAACGAATTCCAAGGACGTAAAGCCGTGCTCTGATACCAATATGTCAAGCCCCGATCTTCCGCCGGAATCGGCCGTCCCCGCTAGGAGCGAATCACCGCGCCAGCGCTCCTGCGGGACGTACGTTTCTATCGGAACGCGATGCCACACGAGCCTGGGATTGCACCCGTGCAAGGCAAATACCGAAACGGCCGTTGATAACTAGTTCACAGAGTCGTCAAAGCGGAATCATAAAATGAATACAAGTATTGAATCCAAATCAAGCTCTTTATTGATATGAAGTAAAGATTACAAGCGTAGCTAGGCCGAGATTACAAACTGCCCATGCTCTCTCTCTTACAATGAGGATGCCCTTAGGCTTAGAACAAATACAAACGATCTGGATGATGATGTTCCCATACATTATGTCCCATATATGTGAGCTCCGGGTCCGTGCGCCACGCTCCAAGACGCCAAGTGCTGACCGGTGCCTCATTGCGTTAAGCGATCTCCGAGTCCGTATGAGTTCCCCCTGCACCCTGCATGCAGACTGGTTGGGTATCAGTACATTGAATGCACTGGTGGGGAGGTCTCTCGCCCACGCCACAAAACAAGCACGTTTATTAGTTATGTGCACCGACTGGTTTCGTTGTCTTTATATTCTTTTGCCTTAGGATCAGTTACATGGTAACATAAAGAAAGTAATCTCCGTTTCAGCTCAAGAGTGTCATAATAATGGACAATTGAGTTCACCTTACCATTTCTTACCATTCGGCCTTCCCTGTCATAAGCACCAGTATAAACAATAATCTACGGAATATCAAGAAGCAACTATGAAACCCAAGTGTTATGCCGTGCCTCTGCCTCACAAGACCCATTTTACTAGAACTATGTGTGATACCGTGCATCCATTCTACTTATGCAAATTATCGTGCAAACGCACTCCTTTCCGTTTCTCCTTTTCTCAATGCGGATAGCCGCTATGCAAACATGACTTATCTATATGAAGGTCACTGGCTCTGCTAGCCATATTGGACATAATCTGCGATGGACGGCCGTCTTCCCAGCTCGGTTGCTAGCCTTGCTGGGCCTCCTAGCCGTCTAACGAGTCAACGCCCATCCAGGTCAGTAGCAAGCCTTGCTGGATGTCTCGCCCTCGCCCGCTAGTCATCAGCTAGCGTACTGCCAGGACTACACTGGCATTGTCCTCCTGGGCCGACACGATTCGGATGCCTCAGCAATCGTGTCGAGGACTCTCTCAACCTGGTGCGCAACCAGTTGTCCGTGACCATGCAACTACTCTCCCACATTCCATTCCTAGCCGAGGACAACTCTCGGATCTATCTTAGCCGAGGACTACACTCGGATCTTTTCTTTCTTACGCAGCTCTCAGATTTGAGACTGCCTCGGTGATCTGCATATCCCGAGTACCTCCCTTTCCTTCCATCTTCTGACTAGGAACGACTACTTGATAGCCTTCCTCGTCTATGCATGCAACATGATTTTACTCTATCCCGTGTTGTGTTCCGTATGGTGCAACGCCTCAGTATAAACTCACACTACTTTATAGCATATATGAAAGAAATTACTACATTCCAACTCAACAATCCCGACTACGCAAATAGCAAGTAAAATCTCCATGTTCTATACAGTGATAAGGCGGGGTTATCCCCTTAGCTATGTGCGTTCATCTCTATTATTAGCATGCAAAGGTTATCGCCTATAAACTAGCATGTAACATTCATTTTTTTAGTGTGTAGCTAAGTAGAGACAGGTTCACCGGGGCCACCCACCTTAGCGATGTATCGCATCGGTCGAGCGAGACTCCGGACGCGCCTCTGATAGCCTAAGTCTGACTCCAATTAAGATCCTAGCATAAATGCCTTTGCATCGAACGAGCTATCTCGCTGAGCAAGGTGGGTTGAATAGCTATACTTATGCCGTTTGAATCGGCCCTCCGGGTTGAGCGGAGCGGGTCGTTACAGATTTAAGGTCTATAAATCTGAAGCTGAGAACCAGTTAGAGAGAAATATTAAGATTCTTAGATCAGATCGTGGTGGAGAGTATACATCAAATGATATGACCAATTTCTGTGAAGAACATGGAATAATCCATGAGGTAACTTCTCCATATTCATCACAGTCCAACAGAGTTGCTGAAAGGAATAATCGCACTCTGTTAGACATGGTGAATGCAATGATCCTCAGCTCAGGTGCTCCCAATAATTTTTGGGGAGAAGCACTATTATCGGCCTGTTACATCCTTAATAGGATTCCTAATAAGTCTAATGATAAGACTCCCTATGAATTATGGAAAGGTAGAGCTCCTAGGATCCATTATCTCAAAGTTTGGGGATGTCTGGCTAAAGTAGGAATTTCTGAACCTAAAAAAAGGAAGATTGGACCTAAGACTATAGATGCTGTATTTATAGGATATGCCCCAGATAGCAATGCCAATAAATTTCTTGTTACTCACTCAGAAGTAAATGAAATCTCTAACAATACTATTATAGAAGCAAGAGATGCAGTTTACTTTGAGAATATATATCCTTTCAAAGATAGGATTTCTTCCTCTCCCTCTAACTCCTCTCTTGCTCTGTCCACTAGCTCTCATGTTCAAATATCTAGTTCACAAATTGAACAAAATATAGAACCTAGAAGGAGTAAAAGAGAAAGAATTGAAAAGAACTTAGGAGAAGGTTTTTTTACCTTTTTGATAGAGGGTGATCCCTCAACTTATGAAGAAGCAATATCTTCTCCTGATGCCCCTTTCTGGAAAGAAGCCATTAACAGTGAGTATAACTCCATCATGGAGAACAACACTTATTTTCTAGCAGACCTACCTTTAGGTAGTAAACCCATAGGTTGTAAGTGGATATTTAAAAAGAAACTTAGAGCCGATGGTACCATAGAGAAATACGAGGCTAGATTAGTAGCCAAAGGTTTTAACCAAAAAAAGGGACTAGATTATTTTGATACATACTCTCCTGTAGCTAGGATCACTTCTATTAGAATCCTTTTAGCCTTAGCATCCATTCATAATATGTTAATCCATCAAATGGATGTAAAGACAACATTTCTAAATGGGGACCTAGAGAAAGAAATCTACATGGAGCAACCTGAAGGTTTCATTACTAAAGGCCAAGAAAAAAAGTTTGCAGATTAGTTAAATCTCTTTATGGCCTAAAGCAAGCTCCAAAGGAATGGCACAACAAATTTGACATAGTCATCTCAAATATGATTTCGTGCCAAATGAGTATGACAAATATATATACTCCAAAATTTTAGATGAAAGCTATGTCATCTTATGTTTGTATGTAGATGACATCCTTATTTTTGGATCATCACTAGAATTGATTACTAATACCAAGGACCATTTATCCAGCCAGTTTGATATGAAAGATCTAGGTGAAGCCAACTTGATTCTAGGCATGCAACTGTCCAAATACAAGGAGGGCTATACTCTATCCTTAGCACACTCTATCGAAAAATGCTAAGAAAATTTGATTATTTTGATAAGAAACCTGCCATTACTCCTTATGACAGTAGTGTTATTCTCAAGAAGAATGAGGGTTCTCCCATGGAGCAACACATATATTCTCAGATGATAGGTTCTCTCATGTATATATCAAACATGGTCAGACCTGATATTGCATTTGCTATTGGGAGACTAAGTAGATATACTAGTAACCCAAATCAGTTACATTGGACAGCATTAGAAAGAGGATTTAGATATCTTAGGGGTACTCTAAATTATATGCTGCACTATACTAGACACCCTGATATCATAGAAGGTTATTCAGATGCAAACTAGGTAACTGACTCACATGATGTAAAATCCACTACTGGATATGTTTTCACTTTAGGAGGAGCTGCAATCTCCTGGGGCTCATGCAAACAAACTATCATAGCTAGGAGTACAATGGACTCCGAAATGATAGCCTTGGACACTACATGCACAGAAGTCGAATGGCTAAGAAATCTTATTATGCATATACCTGTTTCTATTAGTCATGTTCCTGCAATTTCTATAAACTATGATAATAAATCTGTTATGGAACTACTAAAGCATGATTCTGTGAATGCTAAGATGAACAGGCACCTGCAGCTGCGCTTCAAGTCTATAAAGAGCCTATTGGGCAAATATGTGGTTCTTGACTATATAAAGTCAGAAAAGAACCTTGCAGACCACTTGGCGAAGGGCCTGTCTAGGACTTTGATCCTAGAATCATCGAGGAGGATAGGGTTAAGCCCATAAGTAAAGTCACCAGCAGTGGCAATGTAGCGCCCCGTTCTCCCGGTGCGGAGAGCGCGGCTAAGAAACACAAGACGGTATCGTTCGATCGGGATAGATTGAATTAAGAACTCGTCCTCGTTATGGATTTGTTTCTTCGGAATCGATTCCCATATTCAGTGGACTGCGCCCCAAGGATCGGCTTAGCGGCAGAGTCAGGAGGGACCCCTCCGCTGCTATCTTTTATTGCCTCGGTTTTCGATGTCGCTTGTTGCTTTCGTGCTTTGAGTTGGTTTTGGGATTTGCTTGTTTTCCTTGAACGGTTTCGATGGTTTTCATTGTTTTCGTTCATAGACTTGCACTTCTATTCCGAGAATGGAAAGAGAGGAAGGAGTATTAATCGAGCTGTTCGTGTGCAGGTGAACGAGCAGTAGGCGGCTTGCGAGCGGAGTCGTGAAGCGCCTCTTTCCTTCTTCTTTCCAAAATCGAAGTGAGTGGCTACCAACCCGATTAGCTAGCTCTGCTTCCAAGCTTCACTCCTTCGCCCCGATCAAACGATACCAAGTAATAATAAAAGAAACCAAGATAAAAGAGAATAGACTTGGTTCTTATGCTTGTCAATCAAATATGTGAACTGTTATCATACTGTATGCTAGTTCGTTCATAACTGTTCTATAAATCGTGCTATGTATGGAACACCTTGTATGCGCTAAACTGTTCAATGAGGCTATGTAAATAAATCATGCAATACCGACTGTCCCGTACTACTGTTTGCCTCAACTGCATGAACTGTTAACTTAGCAACGTACTGTTCGATCACGGACAACTTGTGCACAAGGTAACTGGTTCCTGCGGACGGTCGCTGGGGCACTGGCACCGATCCGGTCCGGACGGAACTCTACTGTATAGTCTACTGTACTGGACGAGATGGCTTGTGGCACCACTGTACATTGGCTGCAAACCATTTCCGTCTAAGATTATTGTCCATTGTGGCATCACGCCAGTGATCCATTGTATATTTAAACCTGTTGCATACTAACTTGTGTCTCCGTGGCAGGGAAGGCATGGTAAGTATTGTGCAGGTAATTCAGACGGTCAGGTAAAATCCACCTAACGGTGGCACGTTCATTTCAGTAAATTCAATATGCTGCTTAACTGTAAATGAACTAAGGCAAGATAGAAACCAACCAAATATGCATGCTTCACTAAACAACGTGTTGATTGGTATAGTCAGGCTAGCTCGTCTTCACCAGCATGTTTCGATATGCTGACCCTCGTTGAAACAGGTTCTCCGCACTAAGGCGAACCGAGCGAGGAGCCGAAGTCGTCTTCCCGATCCAGTCCAGCTGTTAGCGCACCTTCACCGCGCCTCGAAGCCTTTTGAAGTCCGAAGCTGCAACTCTTCATACACAAATGCAGCTCCGGGGCAAGGCGATCCTCCAGCCTGGAGGTCTTTACCGTTTTGAGTTTATAAAAGGATGTAATGTACAGGACTGCTATCTCATTTTGAGTCAACCCTTTTGTAAGCCATTCGGCATATTAGCTGACTCGTTCAAGAGTTTGTAATAGATGTTCATTATCAATAAAGAGAACTTTTCTATGTTTTAAATCTGCGTTTCAATTTATCTGCGTACTCTGAATATGTGCTTGCTATGCAAATCATTAAAGCCTTATGCGGGCGCAAATCCAGGCCCGCACGGCGGTCACGACTCGGGGGACGCCTCGGGGCGTGACATAGTGGTATCAGAGCACAGATTCAAAGTTCCTTAGACTTCGTGCTGGAAAAGTTCCTTTAACGATCAAATTCTTGTGCGAACTCTTGAACTCGCTAGGCCAAAAATGAGATACGTTCATGCAATAAGTCCATAATACATTATGATCCTAATGTAATTTACCTTCTTTTGAAGGAATGGCTCCAGCGCAATCTGCAGCGCAAGTCCCGGACGAAACGCAAGGCCAAGAGAGTAGTTCGGGCACTTCGGGAAGTTCAAAGAGCCAGCGAGCCACGCCAAGCATCGATCCCGTTCAGAAAATACTGAAGATGTTGGGGGAAAACCAACAAAGGGACGAGGCTCGCCATGAACGGGCCGAGAAGCGAGCGGAAGAGAGTCAGCTCAAGTTTCAAGATAATATAGAAGCACGATTCTCAGTCCAACAGAAGCAGGTAGATACCCTGCAGCAAATCGTTCAGACTTTGGCTGCCAACCATTCCGCCGCAACAACAACGACTCCGGTGGAGCAGCCCGTGCTTGAAGTAGAGACACCGCAAATTCCAAGAGCGAGGGACGTGACTGCCTTCGACTTTGGCCACTTCAAGAAAGTCTGCAACACCCCATTCAACGGGACTGAGGACCCAGTCGTAGCTCTAGATTGGTTGGCCGAACTTGAAGATCACTTCGCTCTGCTAGAGGTCCCCGAAGAGAAGCGCGTCTCCTGCGCGCAACTACAGCTCCGCCTCAACGCACACGATTGGTGGGACGTGCATCGACGATCTCTCCAATTTGATCACGGAGAGGAGGCGATCTCGTGGACGACTTTTCGTGCCGCGTTCGAAGAGGAGTATGTACCCCCTCCAGTCCAACGCCAAATGGAGAACGAGTTCGTGCAGCTGCGGCAAGGCAGCATGACAGTTAAGGAGTACGCCGCCGAATTCAACCGACTCTCCAAATTCGCTAGGGCCTATTTACCTGATGCAGCGAGTCGAGCTAGAAGGTTTGAAGGTGGACTACGCCCTGTCATCCATTCGCACGTAGCCGTTCCTCAGTATCGGACAATGCGTGAAGTCATGAATCACGCCCTGTCGCTCGAACCACACTATCCTCACGTTCCTGCCGGCGCTGTGCATACATCCAGTCACAAACGCCAAAGCGACGACAGAGGAAACAACGCTGCAAAACGTCACAACGATGGCGGAAAGCAGAAAGCAAACCAGCTCTGTAACTTCTGTAAACGACCGGGGCACATATTTGAGAAGTGTCGCCTGAAACTTGGTTTATGTTTAGTTTGCGGTGAGGCAAACCATACCGTTCGTGACTGTCCACAGAGCCGCCTTAACCGTCATCCCCAACGAAATAATCCCTAACGGTAAGTTCTACCCTAAGTTTCGGGACGAAACTTCCAATTAGTTGGGTAGGATGTAGCGCCCCGTTCTCCCGGTGCGGAGAGCGCGGCTAAGAAACACAAGACGGTATCGTTCGATCGGGATAGATTGAATTAAGAACTCGTCCTCGTTATGGATTTGTTTCTTCAGAATCGATTCCCATATTCAGTGGACTGCGCCCCAAGGATCAGCTTAGCGGCAGAGTCAGGAGGGACCCCTCCGCTGCTATCTTTTATTGCCTCGGTTTTCGATGTCGCTTGTTGCTTTCGTGCTTTGAGTTGGTTTTGGGATTTGCTTGTTTTCCTTGAACGGTTTCGATGGTTTTCATTGTTTTCGTTCATAGACTTGCACTTCTATTCCGAGAATGGAAAGAGAGGAAGGAGTATTAATCGAGCTGTTCGTGTGCAGGTGAACGAGCAGTAGGCGGCTTGCGAGCGGAGTCGTGAAGCGCCTCTTTCCTTCTTCTTTCCAAAATCGAAGTGAGTGGCTACCAACCCGATTAGCTAGCTCTGCTTCCAAGCTTCACTCCTTCGCCCCGATCAAACGATACCAAGTAATAATAAAAGAAACCAAGATAAAAGAGAATAGACTTGGTTCTTATGCTTGTCAATCAAATATGTGAACTGTTATCATACTGTATGCTAGTTCGTTCATAACTGTTCTATAAATCGTGCTATGTATGGAACACCTTGTATGCGCTAAACTGTTCAATGAGGCTATGTAAATAAATCATGCAATACCGACTGTCCCGTACTACTGTTTGCCTCAACTGCATGAACTGTTAACTTAGCAACGTACTGTTCGATCACGGACAACTTGTGCACAAGGTAACTGGTTCCTGCGGACGGTCGCTGGGGCACTGGCACCGATCCGGTCCGGACGGAACTCTACTGTATAGTCTACTGTACTGGACGAGATGGCTTGTGGCACCACTGTACATTGGCTGCAAACCATTTCCGTCTAAGACTATTGTCCATTGTGGCATCACGCCAGTGATCCATTGTATATTTAAACCTGTTGCATACTAACTTGTGTCTCTGTGGCAGGGAAGGCATGGTAAGTATTGTGCAGGTAATTCAGACGGTCAGGTAAAATCCACCTAACGGTGGCACGTTCATTTCAGTAAATTCAATATGCTGCTTAACTGTAAATGAACTAAGGCAAGATAGAAACCAACCAAATATGCATGCTTCACTAAACAACGTGTTGATTGGTATAGTCAGGCTAGCTCGCCTTCACCAGCATGTTTCGATATGCTGACCCTCATTGAAACAGGTTCTCCGCACTAAGGCGAACCGAGCGAGGAGCCGAAGTCGTCTTCCCGATCCAGTCCAGCTGTTAGCGCACCTTCACCGCGCCTCGAAGCCTTTTGAAGTCCGAAGCTGCAACTCTTCATACACAAATGCAGCTCCGGGGCAAGGCGATCCTCCAGCCTGGAGGTCTTTACCGTTTTGAGTTTATAAAAGGATGTAATGTACAGGACTGCTATCTCATTTTGAGTCAACCCTTTTGTAAGCCGTTCGGCATATTAGCTGACTCGTTCAAGAGTTTGTAATAGATGTTCATTATCAATAAAGAGAACTTTTCTATGTTTCAAATCTGCGTTTCAATTTATCTGCGTACTCTGAATATGTGCTTGCTATGCAAATCATTAAAGCCTTATGCGGGCGCAAATCCAGGCCCGCACGGCGGTCACGACTCGGGGGACGCCTCGGGGCGTGACATAGTGGTATCAGAGCACAGATTCAAAGTTCCTTAGACTTCGTGCTGGAAAAGTTCCTTTAACGATCAAATTCTTGTGCGAACTCTTGAACTCGCTAGGCCAAAAATGAGATACGTTCATGCAATAAGTCCATAATACATTATGATCCTAATGTAATTTACCTTCTTTTGAAGGAATGGCTCCAGCGCAATCTGCAGCGCAAGTCCCGGACGAAACGCAAGGCCAAGAGAGTAGTTCGGGCACTTCGGGAAGTTCAAAGAGCCAGCGAGCCACGCCAAGCATCGATCCCGTTCAGAAAATACTGAAGATGTTGGGGGAAAACCAACAAAGGGACGAGGCTCGCCATGAACGGGCCGAGAAGCGAGCGGAAGAGAGTCAGCTCAAGTTTCAAGACAATATAGAAGCACGATTCTCAGTCCAACAGAAGCAGGTAGATACCCTGCAGCAAATCGTTCAGACTTTGGCTGCCTTTAAATCAAATCCTCTGCATTAAATGCAGAGATCCGCCATCATACTGTGGGGCGCATCCCGAGTGGTCTGCCATCTTTCCAGTCGTCGTCTGGGTAGCCGTGCAGCACTTTTTGTCAGGAGTCAGATGTCAGATTCACTGCGTGACTTGACATGTTCATTTCGAGGAAGACGAAGCGTTCCTCGTACGCTTTAACGCTGCTATGAAAGCGGATGAGTTTTACGCCATGGAGGCGATGAAGCACCCCGTCTACGCTGAAGCGGCCTGGACATACTGCATTTACGCGGATGGTCCCATCATATTTTACGCCGTGCTCAGCGAAAAAGCTCCGTTGCACTCTTGATGGCCTTGAGGTCCCCTGCTTACGCTGCCCTGCATCACCATGTTGCGTAGAGCTATTCAGCGTATTTTTCATGCTTCTACACACTGCACGTGCAACAGCGCGGGCAGTGTTCCATGGTTGTACTATATATGAAGACCGTTTCGTTTGGCTCTACCTTATATTATTTTATTTGACTAATATTGTTTACACCTCCAAATTGTTCATTCAAATTATCCCTCCTTATATGACAGCTGACGTGACATGTTAAATAGTATTACATGACATATAACATGACAATTGACATGACATTTTAATCCAAAAAATTAGTTATTCAATTTTTCTAATGTTGATATTAATTTTAATGTTAATTTTAATGTTAATATTAATATTAATTTTAATTTTAATGTTAAATTTAATTTTAAAATTAATTTTAAAGATCAAAATTAACATTGACATTAAAATTAAAATTAATATTAATATTAACATTAAGATTAAAATTAATATTAATATTAATATTAAAAAAATTGGATAATTAATTTTTTTGGGTTAAAATTTATATATCAGTTGTTATGTTAGATGTCACATAATAATATTTAACATGTCACGTCTGATGCCACATAAAAAAGACTAGTTTGAATAGACAATCTGAAGGTACAAATAACATTACTCATTTTATTTCTATGGATTTATGTAGCCGTAGATGGGGACAGTCTTGACGAGGATAATAAAAAAAAAAAAAACAGAGTTCTCAGAAGAAGAAGAAAAGAAAAAAATTTGAAGTACAATAAAAGCGCATCAAAGAGCTTTTAGCAAAGCCCAATTAATCCTTCCCATGTTGCCAATATTTTAGTGCTTCCTTTCCTTTTTTGGTTCGTAAGAATAAGTGGCAGAACTGCACCTTTGAGAAATCCACCACTTCCTGACTTCCTATGTTTGGTTGAGAACTTTTCTATTCCCAGGAAGTGAAACCTTTTTCTTCTTACTGATTCTGAGATGGAAGTGGTCCCATGGAAGTTTCTGTGGATCCAGAAGCAAGATCACTTTGGATTCTCTTTCAATCACATTATCAAGTATATATATAAGATAAAATGACACACAAGTCGATTTCATTTTACTTAATTGTGCGTCTTTCCTTTCCGTCCATTCTTCCTCTCATTTATATTGAGAGAAACAATAGTAAGATATCTAGAATGCAACATCTCAATGTTCTTATACAGAAGTCACTATCAACATCCTCGCCATTAATAATTTTCAATTGGCGTTTGAGTAATTCTTACCATTTTCGTCCACAATATCACTTTTGAGACAAAATTCTATGAGATCACAGACCGTCTTATTCTCCTAAATAAGATTGAAGAATTTGAGTCTAATCTCTTAACCTTTTAACACACATATTTTCAAATCTTCTGAATTTAGATTCGAAAATACGATCCTCAATTATTTGTGAAAAATCGCCAATCGAGTTGGACTGCTACGGTCGAGTCTAAAGAGAAAGGCTCTCATCCGTGCTTCCAGCAAACTGTATTCGAAACAGAAATACAAATGTTTAGGTCGTCGGAGTAGGGCACGCTGGGTACCGCTGTAAGTAAGATCTCGTTGACGGCGATGAGAGAGCAAAAAGAAATGATTAATGGAACAATCGGTCGAATGAGTGGAGCGTGGGCGCACTCACTCTAACGACGTACTTTTCGCATGATAGGTCAACGAGGAAATGGAAACAGTAGTTTAAGCCATTAGGTGTAGGCGCTTTCCAGCGGTGGAAGATGATAGTTCTTCCTATTTGATCCCAAACCGATCGATCTAGCCATGAGCAGGTTGAAGAGAGCTCTAATAGGCCTTGGAGGACCGAACCCACGTATGTGCTAAACGTTTATTTCAGTTCGTCATCAATTTATGTAGATTAATACAATATAATAAAGACGCTGGTGGCATTTCTATTACCAAAGATAAAGAGGTTATTCATAAATCAACTTAAAGGATATTTCAATGCCAAGAGACTTCCACTATTTTAGACCATTTCGGGATGATCAAGATGTAACTCTTTTATTTTCATGTATGTGATCGGAACTATTTTTACAATCAGAGCCCACATACGTTGGGATACAAATGTCAAGCCTCAACTTACCAAATGGTTACTTCCATATTTATAATTTATAAGTAGAGTAAAATCCACTCAAAAGTTATAAGTAATGAAATAATTTAAGGTTTATCACTCCCTGATGGCTGGCACGAACTCATTATAATACCAAATGTTGGCGTGATTTGTACCAAATTCTAACTAAATAAATAAAATGTATTACAACAAAATTTACACGCTAGACGATTGGAGAAAAAATTGATAAGACATTTAAGGAGAACACGTGCACTTGAAATACATTTTTTTTTATGGGAACACATCATTGTGTCTATTGGGTCGGGTCGGACTGATACAAAATTCGATTTGATCGATTTCGGGCCGGACCAAATTTAGTCTGGAAGAGAAAGCGGACCGGGCCAATCCGGAAGGGAGGGAGGAGAACCTAGTCCAAACTGAGATCCGGGTAGCTCCGGACTGGGTCAGACCTGACCTGCGGACCAAGTAATTTAAAAAAAAATCTAGTTGATTGTATTATATGTTTATCTCATTTATGTGTAATAAAAACACAAATTCAATTGGATTGACTGGTTAGGAGAAGCAACTTAAGGAAAATTTTGTTCCTAGGAGGAGGTAAAATTCTATTCTCTCCATATAACTTTTTTAATTTTTAATGTATATGGTATCTGGTTAGACCGTGTTTGAACGGGTCGGAGACCGGGCAAGACCGGGTCGAACGGGTTCAACGGGACTAAACCGGTTCGGATCGGACCGAAAATGCAGACCATCCCAAACCTGCTATACATGTGGGCCGAGGTGGACTGGACCGTTGATCGGGTCTGGACTGGCCCAGACAGGCGTTGACCGGGCAGAGCCTGAACCAGATTCCGGACCGTCCGGCCCATTAGACACCTTGAGGAACACATATACGACACGTACGGTAAGCAGATGGCAACACAAATACGATATCTATTTAGGTGTATCCTTGTATTTTTCTTTTAGGAGTGTTTGGACTCAAATTTTTGGAGCTTTCTAGCTTTTTACAAATAAAAATCAACATTAAGCATAAATTTCGTCAAAAGACGTCAAATTAACTGCCATTAATGAAAGATTCATCATATCGAGAGCAGATCTGCTGTCCAAATAATTCTGTCCGGATCTCTATTCCCTCTCTAAGTTCCTTTTTTTTTTTTTACTTCGATGGGCTCCACTAGACAAATAGGTGGGGGAGAGGAGTCCGGATAAAATTATCCAGACAACAGATCTGCTATCTAATAACTAATTCTTTTTTGTGTTCTTCCACAGCTGACCAGATCCGCTATCCCACTATTTTTATCCTATATTTTATTTTCATTCTATTATATATGTGTTCCAACCGATATAAAATAAAAAAGATCCCACGTATAATAGAATAGCAACAGAATGACAGAAAGAAATAGTGTGATATCATATATGCTCTCGATAAATTGCATGCTTAATGGCGAACCTTTATTGATGAAGGAACCAATGCATTAGAACCCTGGTCATACAATAAATAGAGAGCATTTGACCACTTGCACTCCCCAAACCAATAATGCGCGCGCGAGCGCGCGCGCTAGCGCGCACACACAGAAAATCTACCACCTACTCACCATCAACACCTCATTAAAACATCCCAACAGCCAAACTTAAATGCCCATGCCAATCCTAAGTTAAAGTCCATGTGGTTCTCCGCACCCTCCTCTCTATAACTTGCACCAGCTCCTTCCAACAAACTCAAGTCACCAAAAAGAAAAAAATAAATCAAAATGAAGCTCTTCACTGCCATGACCAGTACCCCGCCCACATTCCTCCTCCTCTCCTTGGTTGGCTTGATCACTCTCGTGTCCGGCGACAACGCGGCTCTGCAGGACAAGTGCTCCCCTGCAATCAGCAAGCTGGGGGAGTGCCTCAGCTTCGCCAGCGGCAAGGCCGACGCGCCCTCCAGCGCGTGCTGCGGCACCGTTGCCGACACGAGGCAGAAGGAGCCTGTCTGCCTATGTTTCATTATACAGATGGCCCACGCGGGGGGGTCGAGCGTCGACAGCCTCGGGCTGCAGATGGGCAGGCTTGTGCAGCTTCCTTCCGCTTGCAAGCTTGCTGACACTGATATCAGCAACTGCCCCAGTGAGTACCACTACTACATACATACATACTTTCTGACATTACTTACATGTCTGGACTTTTGTGTTAAGATTATGTTGCATGTCGATTTAGTAGTATATATCAAGTAACATGTTCATCATCATCCAAGCTATCGTAATGGAGTTGGCTATACAGCATAAGAAGCCTCCGTAAAGTAAAGTAAAATAGATAGGTTGTTCAAGGACAGAACCATAAATTCGAATTTTGGTGGGCTAGAGTGGACTACAGTGGGTTAGATGTGGGCTGACATATATATATATATATATATTAGTAACGTGCATGTACATTGCACGTGCACAAAAAAATATTAAAAAAAATTAAATATAAAATTATCTATTCTACTATATAATGTCAAAACTAGGCTTCACCGTGAAAATTTTTCGTTCCAAAAATACCCTTCATTACATTTCAATATGTATTAAGGTTGATAAGGATATCTAAGTAATTAAAAACAGTAATTAAATACGTATTAAATGTATGTATGCATGCATGAGGCAACTTGGAGAATGATAGTTAATAAAACAAAGATATGCATGTATGCAAAGTAGGTAGTTTGGAGAATAAAACAAAAGTTAATAAAGAATGCATGCAAAGTAGGCACATGATCCTAAGAGATAAGAGAAACCTTTCCTATTCCCGTCATTTAATTTCTCCCAACTTTCATGCTCCTGCCTATTATATTTCCACATATAATAAAATTAAGAAATTGTCGTTTGCTCTTTTAATAATTTTTTTTTTCCAAGTAATATAAAATACGTGCAACGCACGTGCGTATATACTAGTTATAAATAATGTCGTTTCTATTACTATATAAATAATGGAAAAAAAATTGGGGTGGGCTCAGCCTGCTGAGTAGGTCCACCCTTGGATAGGTTGTCGACCTTACACCGATCGGTGTCCTAGCTAAGGTTGCTAAGAGTACGAGAGAGTCATACCATAAAACCTAGACATCCAGTCGGAAAATAGGTACACCTACCTTAGCTACGTCCTCCAAGTCCTCCTAGACTAAAAGGGTCTAGACAAAAGGTTTAAGGTTGTTAAGCTCTTATATTTTATAAGAGATCTAAGCATAACTAATGTTTGGATCAGTATTTGTGATTGCTTAAGAATGAATCAGTTAAGTAGTTCATCTGAAATAGGAGCATGCACAAGAAGTGAAACTTTAAACACTTTTAAGATATTACATGTATGACATTTATTAGGTTTATGATTTTTGTATCTTGATGTGGTAGAATCTCATAGCTGGTCAAGTAACATGTTCAGTGACTGAAAAGGTTTAAAAGGTTAAGCTTGTTGTTCATCATCAACAGCAGCAGCAGCAGTCTCATTATTAAGTCTTCCATCCGAATAGAGGGTCCACTATACAACACGAGAAGCTCCATAAAAATTGACAGTTCTTATGACCGATTGTCAGTTTCACATCAAACCTATGTTGGCGACAAATTGTTAGCCGAGGTAGTTATGAGCATGATAGGATAATAAAATAAAATCTATTAGGCTAGTTTCCGGGTACATTGACCTATCTATTGTCTATATATGTAGTCTATGCAAGTGACGATGAGCACCCTTCAATTTTTCCCAGACTATAAAGAGTTAATAGAAGTCCCAAGGATTTTGGACTCTTTATGAATGAAGTTAACCAAGTATTTATTCAGAAAGAGAAGCATGCACAAGAACGATGATATATTTATAGAAACTTAGTGTACAAATAGAATGCGTCAGAAAAGTGAGCACTAAACCCTCTGGGCTTTATGGTGCTGCATCTGATGATTATCTGGATAACTAATTGTTCATTTTACATAATATATGCTCATTGATGTTGATGTAGTAGCAACTTCATAGCTGGTCACATATTCAAACGACTGAGGATGATTTCTGTAGAATATTTTGGAGTAATTGTTATATTTTTTTTATTAATAATCTCTTGGCTATTTATAGTCTTACAATCCTTCATCTTACATTAATATCCTATTAAAATCCTCTGTAGAATATTCTAATATCCCAACAAATATATCAAGAATATTCTAATATACCAACAAATATACCAAGAATATTCTAATATACCAACACTACTTCTCAAGATGGACGAAAGATATTCACTAAGCCTATCTTGTCACATCCTCTAATCATATCTGCAGAGATAAGTCCTTTGGTGATACTGTCTGCTATTTGCTCCTTGGTTGGAACATGACCTAGCTCCAGTAGTCCACGGTCCAACTTCTCCTTGATGAAGAGCCTATAGATCTCGATGTGTTTGGTCCTGTCATGCTGCACTGAATTGTTGGCGATACTGATGGCTGACTGATTGTCACAGCACAACTTCATCTTTGCTCCTTGATCCAACTTCAGCTCCACCAGCATACTCTTCAACAACTCTGTAACTCCCAAGACCATAGCTTTGTACTTCGCTTCAGCTGTCGATCTGACCACCACCGACTGCTTCTTACTCCTCCAAGAGACCAAGTTGCCTCCTACAAATATGAAATAGCCCGAGATAGACCTCATGTCATCAGTACAGCTAGCCCAGTCAGAGTCACAGTAGCCCTCGATGCTCAAGTGATCATTCTTCCTGAATATCAACCCCTTTCCGGGGGCACCCTTCAAGTATCTCAGAATCTGGTACACTGCGTCCATATGACCCTTCCTTGGATCATGTATGTAGCGGCTCACCACACTCACTGCAAAGCAGATATCAGGACGTGTGTGGCTCAAATAGATCAACTTGTCTACCAGTCTCTGGTATCTGTCTCGGTCAACTGGTTCTCCAGCCCCAGCACACACAGCTTGAACCCCTGGTTGATCGGCGTCGCTGCAGGTCTGCATCATAACATCCCTGTCTCCGTAAGAAGGTCCAGCGCATACTTCCTCTGAGAAAGAACAATCTCCTCTGTTTCTCGAATAATCTCAATCCCAAGGAAGTACCGAAGAAGGCCAAGGTCCTTCACCTCGAACTCCTTGCCAAGCTTCCCCTTGAGTCGGACAATCTCCTGCTCATCATCTCCTGTGATAATCATATCGTCCACATACACCACAAGCATGGTGATGTGGCCTCCACTCCGACGAAAGAACACAGTATGATCAACATTGATCTGCTGATATCCCATCCCTATCATTGTCCTCCTGAATCTGTCAAACCACGCTCGAGGAGACTGCTTCAGTCCATAGAGGGACTTCTTCAACTTGCAGACCTTGTCCACTATCTTATCGGTGCAGAATCCTGGTGGTATCTCCATGTACACTTCCTCCACTAGATCCCCATGAAGAAACGCATTCTTCACATCCAGTTGGTGTAGCTTCCATCCATTATTCGCTTCTAAAGAAATCAGGGTTCTGACGGTGCTCATCTTCGCCACTGGTGCAAATGTCTCATCATAGTCAATGCCGTACGTCTGACTGTATCCTTTTGCCACCAGTCGAGCCTTGTAGTGCTCTACTTTTTCATCTGGGTTCTGCTTCACAGTAAAGACCCACTTGCATCCGACTGCCCTCTTCCCCTCTGGCAGTTTTACCAGTTCCCAAGTGTGGTTCTTCTCAAGAGCGCCTAACTCCTCGTGCATCACCGCTTTTCACTTTGGATCGTTTTTGGCAACCTGCCAATTGTTAGGTACAGTAATACTATCCAAAGATGCAATGAATGCTCCATGAGAAGAAGAGATGTTATTATATGAAACAAATTGAGCAAGGTCTCAACCATATCTATCATGAGAATTTTTCGTATTGCTGCGACTGGTCCTCCGTACTGATAATGGTGTGGGAGGAGTAGGAAGAATGATATCACCTGAAGGAGAATCTGGTGGTGGTGTAGGTGTCTCAGGAGTTGAGACGGACGTATGCAAGGGACTTGGCACTGGCACTATAGGTACTGGTCCTGCAATTTGCTTTCCTTTCCTGCTGTAGGTAAGTAACTCCCCTGAGCCGTGGACCTAACACCTCTCATCGTCTCCCCCTGTTCCTCTTCACTCTTCTACTCCTTCTCAAACGTTTCTCCTTGCCATACTCCTAAATCGGTCACCACACTCTCATCAATCTCCCTCTCTCGCCTCATACTCTCAGTATCAGGTGAGTTGCTCATGGATGAGGTTCCCTCCTGATGGTAGTATGACTCAAACCCCCTGAAGTGAACATTCATGCTCACAAACTTCTTCTTCTCTACTGGGCTCCAACACACGTACCCCTTCTGAGTCGTCGAATAGCCCACGAATACACACTTGACTGCTCTGGGGTCAAGTTTTCCAACAGACAGTCTGTTGTCTTTCATAAAACATACGCATTCAAGTTTTCCAACAGACCGTCTGTTGGATTTCCAACATACGGTCTGTTGTCTTCCATTATTATTTTCTTGCAATATCTCACATGGAGACTTCCAACCCAGTACCTTCGAGGATATCCTGTTGATCAATCGAGCTGCTGTCAACACTGCATGCCCCCACAGACTCTGTGGGACATCAATCGAGCTGATGTCTGTTCTGCCCTTTCTGTCACAGACACCAATGTCGAATCCAGTCCTTCCCGATCCAGGTACCACAGTCCATCATGCCAAGTGCCAGTCCTAAGTCTTCCTCCTGTCTCCTTCTCCTGGAAGATCATATTAGGAATATCAAAAGAGACAATGCATTTTAGTTGGAGGATTATAGAACTAATGGACAAAAAACTGACTGGAAAAGAAGGAGCATGTAAAACATTGGATAATCTTACTGAACATGTACAATCGACAATACTCTTACCGACCACTGGCTGGAAAGTACCATCGGCTGTTTGAATGCTGTCTGTAGATGCTAGGTGAGTGTAGAAAGAGAACTCACTAGCATTCCCTGTCACGTGTCGAGACGCACCCGAATCGACAATCCAGTCTGACGATCTAAGGGAAGACATAGATGCAAAGGCGAGTGAGTCATCAGTACCTTCCGATGGATGGACATACACGGCAGTGTTGCCTCTGGCGAAGACTGAGGTAGACGCCTCCTCAGTCCCCATTCCTCATGTCTCCATCGCTTGACGCTCTCTGCTTTCTCCTAAGTACTTCCAGCATGCCCAGTAGTTTCTGATCCTCCTCAGTATAGACACCATTAGCTCACTTCTCGCCTTCTGCTACTAGCAGATTCATCCGATAACCTCCTCGACTACCCCGTCGACCCCCACGACCACGATCACGTCCGCCACATGAATCTCTCTCCTTGAGTGATTTGGTGCAAGCATATCTCAGATGGCCCACCTCTCCGCAGTTGTAACACTGCCGGAGGTCTCCCTTAGGTCCTGTGCTGCCTGAATTGGCAACCGCCAGTGCTTTCACTTCAAGAGGACCACATGTCCTTGCCTGTAGCTTGCTACGAGTCTCCTCCTGGATCATGGCCGAGATAGCCTCCTCAAGTGTAGGAATCTTCGGTTGGGCTAGAAGTAGTGCTGTCCTCTGAGCAAACACTACGGCCAGCCCCTTAAGAAACTTCATCGTCCTCTCCTGCAGACATACCTATCTCTCCTTACACTTCGGGTCCTCGTAGCTCGTCCGATCTGAGAAGTGATCATAATCCAACCACAGACGCTCCAACTACGTGGCATACTCCTGTACTGTCTTCTCTTCCTGTACGGTGTCGTCGATCTCCCCCTTGATCTGGAAAACCCTCAAGTTATTTCCCACACCATCGTAGGTTCTCCTCAACTTCTCCCACACGTCTTTCACCATCTCAAGGCCATCCACTGTGGCGGCGATCGACTGGACTAAAGAATTGAGGAGCCAAATGTATACCACCATATGAGTGAACTTCCACTCGTCGCGTCCTGCCGAGCCCTCATCTGGCTCTGTCTTCTCTCATGACAAGAAACCCTCCAGGTTCTTCCCTGCGAGGGTTCTCCTTACTCGTCGTGACCAACTCAGGTATGTGGTCGGTCCATCAAGCTTCAGATCAATGGATGGAAGCTCCAACTTCGCCAATGTCCGTGTCGCGCTCTCACCAGCCGACAGTTTCATCAGCTTCATCAACGTTGCGACCTCTGCAGAGTCCAACTTCTTGATGATCTCCTCCATCTATCCTCCCCTTCTCCGATCATCTCACACTCGTCCCACGATTCACGTTCGCCCTCTTCGTCATCTCCTAGACCCGATCATGTCTCTCCCCCATCAGATCTAGGCCTTCGATGTCAACGTCTGGAACGACCCGCGGGAGACGCCAGGAACCGCGACAGAAGGCTCGACGGGAGTCGCGGCTTCGCGGTGGTGGTGGCGGGCGAGCGGCGATGGTGGTGGCGGGCGAGCGGTGCGGCAGCGGTGGTGGCGGGCGGTGTTGCAGCGGTGGCGGTGGTGGCGGCTAGGGTTTGGGAGGAAGTGGCTAGGGTTTGGGTTCTGATACCATGTAGAATATTTTGGAGTAATTGTTATATTTTTTTTATTGATAATTTCTTGGCTATTTATTGCCTTACAATCCTTCATCTTACATTAATACCCCATTAAAACCTTCTGTAGAATATTCTAATATCCCAACAAATATACCAAGAATATTCTAATATACCAACAAATATACCAAGAATATTCTAATACACCAACAATTTCAAAGGGGTTAGTTAAGCTTATAGAAATATTTAATCTGAAAGAAAAAAAAAATCTTTGAAGCGGAACAAGAAATCTTGAAAATCTATACTGAAATAATTCAGAGATGTTTTGATAATGCTCTTGTTAAGCAAAATCTAATATTGGAGTATTAATTTATTCACCCTCCTAAACTTCCTTCTGCATGTTCTTTCTAATGCTTACTGCTGAGTAGTGGTAAAATGAAGATTTGACGAAGTTATACTTACAGGTCTATGAAGAGTTTTTACACTTCTTCAACAACACTAGGTCACAAGTATCACTAGTTAATATGCAAACATCTGGTGCCAAATAACTCTAGGAACGTGGCTTGTCACCTGCAATATGTAAAAGATTGAATTAAAGAGTTGGCTGTATAAATTGCATTTACACATGATGTGGTACCCCCATGCTATATGTGGCACCCTCATCATAATTAAGATCATGAGATATTAATAAATGAATGGCTCTTCCTTCATCATGATGTGGTACCCCCTATGCTTTGCATTCATTAGGTTTTTTCCCCAATGAGTTTTAATAAATGCAAACTCATCTCTTTGTATACACAATAGATGCCTACTTGTACATATTGGTTACTAGGTAGGCATGTCGATGATAAACTAATAACCCGTTAATCCAGCCCAACTTTGTACTAAGAAATCACGTTTGGATGTTAAGAACATATATAACCCGAAACCAAATATCTTCGTGTTGGGTTTGGGTATACATGATTCCAACCCGAAATCATCCCGTTGAGCCCTAGTACTAGAACAAACCAACATGGTTGAATAAGTTTCTTTGGTGCATGATCAGCAGCTTGCTCATGTAACTTGTAGAATAACCACTGAATTAGCACTGTTGAACTTATCCAAATGGAGCATCGCATAAACAACTTTGGTTAAGTATCCAAATTGTGTCCTTGTCACTAAGCTAAAATGCTAATATGTAGACAATCTCCTTCATCTCTTCTCCTTGTTGCTAACTTAACATTCTACTGCAGAGCTTTTAAACCTGTCTCCGAAATCGCCAGACTATGCTATCTTTTCCAACTCCACCAAAGGTTTGAGACTAAGCCATTCGATATCAGTGATACTTTGATATTAGTTTGGAAGTTTCATTAGCTGAAGTTTTGTTCTCATACATTCTTTCTGCAGCTAGCACTAGTAGTACTACTACTGCTACTACAACACCAACTACAACACCAGCAGGTTCATCAACTACCAAACCTACATCCAAAGGGGCAGTGCACCAGATCCATGTCCTCAGCACCTTCTCTGTTGCGACATTATCTGCGATCTTGCTATCCATCTTCTGAGTAGGAGCTTAAGTTGATTGCATGTCCCTTGTCTTAGGTTTATGTTTTCATTATGGATCGAAGAATGTTTGTTTGTGTAAGATGAAGACCCTTTTCAAGGGTTTCGACAAAAGAGTTCACATTCCACATAATATCCCTCATGTTAGTTAGTATTGGTTATGATGCATGAATGGCTTGAGCTATCACAGGCTTAATAATTATGCATTGGCCACTGTAGTCTTAGTTCATAATGTATGTCTTTCTGCAATATTATGTGGTGGTTGATATGATGAATTCGAGAATTTGTGGACTAGCTGATGTCTACTGTGATTTTGTGTTGCTTAACTTGTCACTCTTAAAGCCAACAGACTCTTAACTTACAATGGAACTTTCATGACAATAAGAATCATAAGAGACTGAAAAATCTTTCAAATAAGATGCAATAAGAGAGGAATAACCTTTAGTCTTGTGGGTTTAGGTTTTGGCCCCGGGCCCTATCATATAAGCTTGGGTCCAGGTTCAGATATTTATAAAGAAACTATACCCTACATGTTACATATTGGATCCAGGTATCTCACTAACTATCATAAAAGTACACTAAAGCCTTGTATTTTTCCTATACTTTATATCATTAAATTTTCTGCACCTAAGTTGAGGTCACTTAGGATTTATGTGGACCTGACTTTAGTCTATATGGATTGATTCTACTTTTGAGGGACGAACCGGTCAGGGCCCAGTTAAACAGGGAGGGGTCCGGGTGCATTATTGGTCGATCCTGATTCGATACGGTCGATACCAATACGATTTGACATGTCCTGATTCGATATCGTCGACATATACCGATACTGACCGGTACCGACATCGGGGGTCTCTTTTTCAGTCAATTCGGCAAAGAAAATGAACGAAAATGCCAATCAACAAGGATGTAAAAGCATAGTAAGTTTGTAAAAGCACGTAAAAGAAAAATAAAATTATCTATCGCAGGTAAATCAATCAACAATGATGACTATTACTGTATTTAATTCAAAAATTACTAAGAAACAACATAAAAAATATTTAAAATTATGCCTAAATATATAAAATATTTTTTCTAAAATTTAAATAATTTATTAATAATTATTTGTTTTTCGATACCAAAAGTTTCGATACTTCGATCCGAAACCGTTGAACATGATACTTATAGGAAGGGTCCAATACCGATATTGCGATCCTTTGATCCGAGTCCTGGAGTCCAAATAACCGCCCAAGTAGGATGGAAGAACTATAAAGATCAGGAGGAAGGTTGATAGTTGATTTTAGATCAAAACTCGAGTGTTTTATCGGACTTATGAAATGCAAAAAATACCACGGGGACATTGAAAGCACTGGTGCTTAGCCAGTTATAATGACCAGATCCAAAGGGGAGTGTTCCCTTCAAGATATTCCATATCTTATATATGTAGCATAAGGCACCAAACTGGCGAGAGACAAAGTCAAGACCAACTATGCTCTCTAGCTACATTGTAACTACATAAACTAAGGCCACCCGTGTTCCGTAGCTAGTACTAATATATAGCCTGTAACATTTGGTAATTGGTATTCACAAGTAGTAAAACTAGTACTAAAAGGAAGTACGAGTGCTACAAGGCTCACACTGGTGGGGTGTGTGTGTGTGTGTGGATGGGGGGGGGGGGGGGGGGGGGTGGGGGGGGGGGGGGGGGGGGGGTTGGGGAAGGTACAGCCTTACACCAAATATATGGACAGATTCTCTCTGTGCTCTATGACTAAGATATGTTGAGATTTAGGCCGTTTCCTACCCATTCCTTACAATTTTCTTCAATTTGAGGACTAAAAACGAAATATTATCATATTATTTCATCCTACAAAATTTACTACTACAACATGATGAAAAACAAATTTAGATTTTCTATTATCTTGTAGTTAATTTTGATTATTTTAGATAGTGATTATTTTTATTTGTTTTATCGATTATGATTTAGGTTAACTTATATAAGTCTTTAGAGATTGATTTTATCTTTTTTTTTATTTCTTTAGAGTCTATAAATAGTTGACGTTGACGTCTCCAACGGTATTCCTAATTATTATTTTTCATTTCTATTATATTTTTTGTGATAAATTTATAATAGTTGTTCATTCTTCAATTAAAGCTTCCACATCCAAATCTTCTCAAATTTCTAATTTCATAAAAATTATATTTGTTTTAGGTCTTTCGTTCCGCGTCACAACCCATCTATCATCAAACATTGAACTGTTATTTATTTCTACGTAAATATATTTTTACAATTATTTTAGTATAATTAAAACACTATTATTGTAAGTTATTTATATTAAAAATTAATTGTTTATGTTTGTTATATATTTGTTTATAGATGTTTTTTATTATAAATTATTTTATTAGGAGTGGAAAAAAAATTCTCAAATAAATAGCAGGGTGGGTTGGGGATGGTCTTAGGAGAAAAGGACATGCGATTTCAAAACTCATATACCTTTTTCCACACAACTGAAGATACAAAAATGAGAATCAAAAGAAACCAGAAAGAGGAGTCTTCTCCTACTGAAATTGCATTTTTTATTTATTTACAAATTAGCAGAGTAAACAACAGAAAAATGTAAACAACAGAAAATAAATTGAGTGTGCAATAACTTACAACAAAAGCTTACACTA